>OY728135.1:198464300-199064300 GCA_963277665.1 Viscum album | reverse complement strand
TGTACCATATACAAGTAGTAACATCAAATATCATCAAAGATCAATGACTACTAGGCCATGTTCATGCATTCATGGTACATATGAAGAAACTCATTTATGTGTACTGATTGCAATGTGGCTAGATAGAACTCCTCTATGAATAGTTTCTAGAATTCTATATATGACAGAGTTGTCTCATCGTGTGACTGAGTCACCAAGCTCCACAATCACCCCAAAGAGTCCTTGATAAGACTTTATTCAAGGAATTCCATCTGATCAGAAGGCATACTCACAATGTGGAAAATGAGAGTGACTTACGCTTGCCAGTCCTTAGCCACATGGGTTCTTGATCTCCACAAAACATGAGATGTTGTTACCTCTATAACTCATGAAAATCACTGAACCAACTTGAATCCTGAACTACTATTATAGGTGATAGATACTACAAAACATGTGGTGTTTTAACTGGTAAACTACTTAGTTGTTCTATATCTAGTACTAGTCACTGTACTAATGCCTCATCACTAGACGGATCATCCTCGTGATCATGTAGTGGCATCCAGGCTATCTATCCATATTGAGGTATCCAAAAATTAAACAACATGTAACATGTTTAAAAGAGTATATCTAGGTATCTGACTAAAGAAGGACATGAAAAAAAACAATTCCAATAAAATGCATGTACCATTGTATTTCCTTCAAATAATGTTTTCATGTGTGATTTTGAAAGGTAGGTGATCATATTCCTAGTGTATGTATATATCAGTTTTCGCATGGACAATGGTGTACCTATCAAGAAATATGAACAAAAAACACTTAAATATTTTTCACTAAACTATTATCACTGACTCCTAGTCCTTAAACTTGAATCTACCATCTCTGATTCCACTATGTCAGGACCTGTCCTAGAGGGGCCTGTGTTGCGACTACCCCAAGCCCACCTCCAAGAGGATATGGGCTAGCAGCCAGCGCAGAGTTGGAATATCCCATAAACATGAGGCATTTTTATAAATTACATGTACACACACACATCGATAACCCCACACAATTCACTAATGTAAAAAACTGCTAGAATGCATGTATACATTTAAAATACCACAACAGAGTATGATCGTAATGTACTAAAAGGGGGAAGGGTATAAATACAAGCCCAGCCAAACAAATGTAGATAGACCAAACTACTGAAATGGTGAGGATTAATTAAAATTCAATCTCCATGAAAACACAAAGGTCTAACAAGCTCCATTAACACACCACATGCGCCCTATCCTCCAGGGACACTGTCAAATGGTCATTGTCATCACATGATACAACATGTGTGAGAAACACCCATGCAGGGGAGAGTATAACAGTAATCAATATGAAACCCTGAAAACACTAAACACAAAGAACAAAGTATAGTAAATTAGATATAAGATATAATAATAAATTTATAATTTAAATATCTAGATATGCCATGGAATGACACCAAGCCACAAGGTAGTCATAACCAAATGTAATCCAGACGATTCTGTTCTAAGAAATTGTTTCTCTAGGAGAACTCACCCCAAGAGGCATTGTATCATCATAGACACTCAACGAAGAGGTCTGGGTCATTGGTAACCACCCCTGTAATCTCATTAGACTAATGGGATCATTATAAATATATGAGGGGTCACATCCATAACCGCTGGGGGACACCACGAACAAAGATTTGATCAACCCGCTGCATTGGGGATCGTTCTTCAATGACTCCACAAACCCAATCAATATGGCCTACTAGATGGATTATCAAGCCTCTTATATAGGATATCATGATATTTCCACAAACATCAACTAGGGAACAATGTATTATTGAGGATCACACTCCTATATCAAGGAAGGGAACCTCAACACTATCTGAGACTTGGCCAGTAGAGGGGATCATAATCTTGTAAGGTGGATGTAATGCCACACTGTATCTTTGAGAGTAAAGAACAAGGTAATGTTTTCAACCTATAAAAGTCCAAAATATAAAAATCAATAGCCTAAAAAACTCTTGAAGGGACTACATGGAATTTCCCAAGGGGTACACAAGATTAACAACTATCCCAAGTCATGTCTGTGTAGAAGAACCTCACATGGCTTGAAGCCTCTAGATATACATCGTGTTGATTGAATACACGGAATATAGAGACGCATGGTATCATTCACATGTCTCTTGGACAGGTTTGTGTACCGATTCCATGTCTATGTACACCAAGTCATGTATACTTGTGAGTAAATGGAATGTCCATGACTGTGTACATCTAAAGTACATGCTGAGTCAACTGGGGAGGGTCATACACTGTGTGATCGGGGTCACATGTCATGTGATCCATATATTTGAACAAATCCTAGTTTCATATCCTACGGTCACATGTTGCGTGATTCTGAACATCGGATAAACCCCCAACATATTAACTAGGGGTCCCCACATGCCATGTAATCCTGGATTGCACTTTATGTGTATCAGAATTTTCAAAAAACCTTGGTTCATCATTCCATTCTATCCAATAAAATAGTCTCATATAAATCTTGCTCCAATTTAACTTGGATTCATGTATCTACTATGTATGAGCATCACCATCAATGAGAAAGACACTCTGACCATCGAATCTGAACAGAAAAATCAAGATTGTTCATCTGAATTGTCTTCCATGCATCTCACTCGATGATTGGGGGTTTCCAAACTGATTTAATGCATTCTTCACCACCTCCATCACACATGAATTTTATCATACCATGTCTTGGTCAAAAATCTCAAATTTTTGTGCTAAGAATCACATGCGCAATGATAGATCCATTGATAGGGTGTCGAATCTTGAACCAAGGGGTCTTCATCAATAAATGAAACAAGAGGGAGAAAATCACAATGAACATCGATGAGGAATGAAACTCATCCATTTTTAAAATCATCATTGATATTTTTTTCCTAATAATGATAAATTAATAAGAATATAAAAATATAAAAAACTCATAAATAATCCCACCAATTATAACCCATCCCGCAAGGCGATCAATCTTCAAATCAATCTCTTACTCGAATGATTTTTGTTCCACCCCAAATGTAATAACAAGGAATAAAACAATGAATCACACACACTACCTTGATTTTGTTCAATTGTAGATGGAGAATAATTTTCGCATTGCATTCGTTCCCATGATCTGTTGAATCCTAGTTGCATTGATCGATCATTTCAACATTATCTTTAAATAGGGTCTCCTACAACGCTTCAATAGCACTCATCAAATTCATAGGTTTATGCAGGTACCCCTCTGAATTCTTCATAAGTGTGTATTAAAATTTAAAACTAGGTCACTATTTCAAAATAATTTATTATAAATTAATTCTATATTTTTTACACCAGAATACAATTTTCTGCAAAACGACCCGCACCGACTATGTTTAAGTCAAACCCAGATGTAAACCACAATTCTAAACTCAACAATGCCCAAAATTTTTTGATATGGGCACCCATTTCTAGGTTATTCCACTTTTAAGTAAAACCATGTTCACATGTTATTTAGTATATTTAATATATTTCAAATATTTATTTTGGGAACAATAGACCTCGAAATCTCACATCGTCTCATCGCCTGGTCTTTGAAATAATCCTTACAATATCCAAAAAAATTATACATAGAAAATAAAAGACATTAAAATAAGTACTGTAATGTCATAAATATTTAATATAAATATTAATCCCATCATAATTTCCACTTACAAAATATGGTGAAGGAATATGATATTCATTACTACATAGAGACAGTAAGATTTACGCATGAATGAGTGATATGTTCAATTATCATTCGATGTGAATGGTTTGGTATAATGGGGTGTTCCTAATGACAATATCATTTTAGCATACTTAGGTGGATGAAGTTATTATTTTATTATATATATCATATATTTATAGGATGCATCATAGAGTAGAAAAATAGAGTGATCAGTCAGAGCGATTATGTCTTCTTTGAAACAACTCCTTTAGATCTCCTCAAAAGGTCTCTAGAGTTAGTCCATTAGGTAGACCAGAACATCTATACTGTGCATCATGAAATGGTTAAAAAAAATTGGTAAAATAAGTTTCTCTAGAATATTCCAATATGTGAAGTGAATTGAGGGAATATGGGTCCTTTTATAATGAAGGCGAGGGGAACTTTTAAAATTTATCAAAAGCCCAATTTATAAAAATATTACATCTCAATCCAAATACATCCAAATAGAAATGAATTATAATATAATTTGGGATATATTGTAATATAATAATGAAATGTATTCTTGACTTGTTTTGATATAATTTTCACTCTTATCATTTTTATTAACCCATAGTTGTCCTATATTAATTTTAACTATAGTAATAACATTGTCAATATTAAAAGGTGGATATTTCTAATTACAATTTATAAATTGGAACATAAATTGTCCATTTATGATATTTTAATTCATAATTTATCCATTTTACTTTTTTTTTATTTTTATCATTTTAATCTAATTTAATAAAATATAATTTTCAAAAAATATCATGTGTGTCAATTATGACACTGTTCATTACATTAACTTTAATAAAATCAATAAAACAGGTTAAATTCACAACAAAATAATTTAATAAACGCGTAATATTCCCTATTAACATATAAAAATCGTGGAAAACTTTACGTAATGTAAATTATATTAGTTTTATCATTTTTAATATCATTTAATTGAGTTCCTTAGTAATTAAACAATTGTTGTGTCATCATTATATAATTATTAATGATAATTATTTATTAACAAAAAATTAAAAGTATATTTCAATTATTTTGATAAAAAAAAATTATTTCATAAAAATATACATAGTAGAGCATTATTATATTTATATAAATTTTAAAAATATTATTTTCATTAAAAGTAGGAGTGTAGTATTTTGGCACTCTCTATGATTTAAATAATATCAAAGGAATTTTCATGGAAATGATTCCATTAAATTATTCTATATAGATCCTTATGTGTTAAGGGTAGAATTAATTTTATCCAATAATGTTTTTTCAATATTTATGATAGCTTGATAATATCTGTAATATTAATTTTTATCCTCAATTACATGATTTACCCATAACCGTGGTAAATATTACTAAGCTAATTATTCATTTTTTCCAAAAATAAAATGGCTCTATTTGATTTATTTATTCCTTATGATTGAAAGTATGCATTCCATTTTTAAAAATTCAATTCAATTAATTTTTTGAAATTCATTAAAAATTAACCTCACATGCGGGATGAAACAACAAGTTTATGAAGATAAAATGTTCAAAGGTTTGGAATGTTTTTATATTCAATTTAAATTTGAAATTGATTCCAATGACATAAATTTATTTAGAGGATAAAAATTGATAAATTTATACATTAAAACTATTAAAAAGGTATTTTAACAATAAATATTATTTCAATGAAAGATCAATTTTCAATTAAATTTCAGTATTATTCACTATTCATATAAATATAGAAAATATCTGAAAAATAAAAAAAATACAAAGTGAATTTTTATATTATTATTTAAATTAATGTTTATATTTCCAAATGGAATATATTCATGTTTTGAAAAATATATTTTAAAAAAGTGATCCATAAAAAGGAAGAAAATTAGATTTTTAGAAAAATAATTCTTCTATTTGTAAAATAAATTTTTTCCTTATATCCTGTCTAGAAAACAAATAATATGAAGATTAAAAATAATATTATCATTATATATATTTATATATATTATAAAAATAATTATACATGGGGGAAATTTTTATTTATTTTTTTAAAATACACATATGCATATCTTTTCATAAAAACATTTACTTTAATTTGAATAAGGATTTTACATTCATTTTTAAGTATTAGTTCAAAGAATTATATATACATTTTTGAAACATAATTTCATAAAAAAGTTTTCTTGTTCATTCTCACCATTCTAACTATTACATTATAATTATCTTTCATAAATCATTACAATATAAAAATAGGTTTCATAGAAACTCAGTGTTGTGTGTAATACATGCCAAGCCTGTGTTCTGTGTAATAGAAGACATCGAAGAAATTATATTTTTAGTAAAAATAAATATTTTAGAAAAATATCATGGTGTTACAAAAACAAAAAATATGAAACCCTACACCTAGGTACCCAAGGCTCCCATGTGTGACATACAACAAATAAATTTCTAATGTAATATCAAATATAAAAAAATAAAAATTTAATCATCGAAAAATTCAATTCAGTTTAAATTTCAAAATCAACAGTAAAATTAAGTTAAATACACCATTATTTTACAAAAAATGAGTCGAAAACCCATATTTTCATGAAAACCCCTTCACTAATAGAAATTATTTAATGAAGAGGAATTAAAATTAATTTTTAAAACCATTTAACAAATCTATATCAAGAACAGTTGATAGATTATAGTATTGAAAAGGAACCACCTTCCTCAGGGCTAGGTTTCACACAACCCATGATTAGATTCAAATACTGGAAATCTAGGGAGGTCCATAAAAAAAGACATGTGTAACTAAAATATGATTCTAACACCTTATAATTTTTTTTACAAAATATAATGAGTCATAGGAGATTGTAGATCAACAAATATCATGTGTTAGACCCAAAACAGAGGTTACCCTATTTGAGATAAACACACCCTGAACATATAAATGATCAATAGAGATCACAACATGATCAATAGATTCCAATAATTCATCCTATAACTAGTTAAAAACAATGAGATCAATAAGAAATGTGAGATATTCAATAAATCCAAATTATCCAATGTAAACTCAGAAAATCAGGATCACAATACTAAGAGAAAGTGTTCAGAGGGAGCTGGATGACCCAAAATCCCATAGTGAAGTCCTAAGGATTTGGGAAAAGTGATAGGAGGTGAATATGAAAATATATGGGTGAAAAAACATTTAATCTTATAGAATAGATATGATTCATGTATAGAATCATTTTTCACCAACATAATGTTTTGGACTGGCTGACACATTGAAAAATTAATACCATCGGCGTAAATTTCTAGAAAAAAAATTCAGGACATGAATAATATTTCACATCATGAATAGTTTTCACATACAGAACCAAAATCAAGTCTTATTTTAATAATCTATTCATATCAGGAATATACATTCATGGAAAGGACTAAATTATGTAGCCATAGATCATCCCTATTTCGTATAAAAATCCACATATTCTCCCAAAACACCTCTCGAACCAAAAAAGAATGCACTTAAACATAAAAATAGGGTATACCTTAACTATTATGTTATATAAATAATAGGAATATGGAATGGAAGCTTCTTTTTAGTGTTCTATCATTATAATAGGTCGGTTATGTGAGATGGAAATTTCTAATTTCTGTAATGCATAAAGTTTTGGGGGGTGTTAGGGGTGCTACCAAATTAAGGGCCCTTAGGATTGGGTTTATTTCATATGGGTATGGTATATTAATAATAATTATCTTCTAGGGAATGTTTAAAAAATAATAATATAGTTTTTTTTTATTTTTGGGGTTAGGGTATAAAATAGTGGGTATTGTAGTTGGTGGGTGGAGTATGGTTTTAATGTTGTTGCTTCTAACAAAATTTGATGGGAGGGTTAGACATTTTTCACAGGATGTAGAATCTCCAATGAACTCTTACATCATATTCCCCATACTCTTATTCTTCTTCCTTATTTTATACATCATGTTGAATCCATCTAATATTATTTTTATGTCTATGTGGATTAATTTTATGTTTTTTTGTGTCACTGGGTAACCATGTGTTTTATAAAATAAAATGTGTTAAAATATGGATATAGAGAGCCACTGGCTAGCTGATGGGAATTCACTAGCCCTAAGATTACATTATACATATGTTATTGTTAGATTTTGGTGCCACCATTGTCATCCAATAGAAACTACATGGTTTCACTAGCCACTGACTAGCTGGTAGTAGCATTGTATAACTGAAGGAGCTTGGTAGGGCTAGGTGATTAAGGGTCTAAACATAAATTAATACTCTCTAGACAATTAATTAAAACTAGGATCATTTCTAAACCTAATTCAACCATTTCTTCAATAATGGCTCTCTCTTTGAATTCTAGGCACCATCGAAGTTCTCTTATTGGTGTTTTGAACCCTATTTGATTTGTTTTTAAAGAATAAATGTTTTTATGAAAAATATTTGTCATTATTGGTTCCTTATTACATTTACCATGGACTTAGAAGGGATTATAGATAATGATTCTTGGATTTATTGATCACATTATGATTTTTATTAAAATATAATTTATATCCTTTGTGTGATTGTCCTCTGGAGGGTGATTCTATCATCGGTTGTGGTGTGGCTTGTGATTATAGATATATGAATTGATTAACATTTTTTACCTATAATTTTTATTATGTAATTTAAATTCAATGTTGTGGGAATTTATTTTTGGCCCATATTTTAGCCTATCATTAATTCCTTTTATCTCTAGTGTTTGGATTCCATTATGGGTGGTATGTGACCCGAACATTAGGTAGGTCATTTTGTCTATATCCCATGTTCTATGAATTATTAATGGCCATTGTCTTATAAATGTTATTATTATTCAATTTTAAGGAATCTATAATTGTTTTTATTGATGTATCACAAGCTTTTTTGAGGAAAAAAACTTCTTTCAACTCATACCGGTAATATATATATGTTTTTCAATTCATTGTGAAATGTATTGTAAAATTTTTCCTAAAGCCATATTATGGATGAAAATGGATTTATTTTGAATTTTTTAAAATTAAATAAACCCATTGAAATTTATTGGATATATGTGGTGCATGATATCCATGGTTACAAAGGTGGTGGGTTTAGTATTCGTCCTTTTCCATTGAAATTGTAAAAAAGTACATTTTTGGAGTGCTCATTCATTCTTGTATCATCGATATGTTGCCTCTAAGAACGTGATCTTGAAATTATAGAGGTTTAATTCCTAGGTTTTTCCTTTATCCCTATGTTATTTATATAGTGACTCTAGGGGCATTAATATTCACTATTATTTGATTCTATGTTGGGTACTAGTGATCTATTCAGCTCAACCATTGTTACTATGCGGATGTTTAAAATTGTACTTTGTATTTATATTTTCGAATCTGATATGATTATTTTTTCTAGTTTATGGAAATTTTACGATTCATTATTTCAATTTTAAATATTTGAAAACAATGAAAAAAGTGAATTATTTCCTTGATTTTGATATAAATGAATGTAAACAATTATCATTCCATGTTTTTTTTAAATTGGATATATTGATATTATTATATAGAGAATTATTGTGGAACTCCTTAGTTGGACTCATGTAGAGACCCTAAGCATGACGTACATGGACATTACATTACTTTTTCTGAATAATTAATACATAACAAAAATAGACACACAAGGACCATAATAGTTTAGTGTCTTTGGAAACCTGGAACGCAATCTTTTAATCATGGTGAAAGATCTTCAACATCTCTCATAAAGATCTTCCCCTTTTTTTCTTTCCTAAAACCTTTATCTATATCCTGGGGAAAATAAAACATAAAAAGGGTGAGCTCAAATTCTCAGTAATGGTAAGCATGGATAAAATAAAACAAACCATATACATTTGAACTTAAAAACATGAACATAATGTTTAAACCTCAAAAGCTTGAGCAATGCCATAAAACATGGAAGTACGTAAGGCATAGATCATAAAGAAACATTAGTAATGATAAAATAGAATGGGAATAAAATATGTAATTGTGGGAACCATTAAGAACATGATATTATTTCCACATTAGCCACGGAATTGCGGCCAAGACCATCTTAGTGGACAAAGTCCATTTCTGAATCGAGTTCATCCTCGTTCCAGTCCTGTATTACTGAACCGGTTTAACATGCCGTTCCAGCCATGTCTATCTCAAGAGATATAAATCTTTACCCAATGCATTGGAGGGAGATATAGGTCCCACACATCTCATAATGAAATCATTCTTACTTGTGCCACAAAATACACTTAAAACATTCATCATAACCCAATGAATAAAATGGGTTTCATAAACATCACCCCATCATCACATAATCCATATAAAAGAAATGGACATTTCATCATATGAAAATTGAAACCATGTAAATCATAGAGACATTATACTTGAAACATACACATATAAAATAATTTCATCTTAGATGAAAAATGGTTTTGATAAAACACTTGAAATTAATTCTTGAAGAAAATATCCTTTCTTCTTCAAAATCATTCTCTTTTCACAAAATGTCATGCAATTTTAAAAGAAAAGGAATTTGTTGAAAATAGTCATGAAATATTTTGGAGGAAGATTCATGAAAATAAGGCTTTATAAAACAGTAAAAATCTGTTCGTTTCGTATAAGTTAAAAAAACATTCTTCTCATACTTTTGCCGGAAAAGTCAAAAAAAAGTACCTCGTAATGTAAACAAAAGAATGATTCCTTACATACCATGTAGTAAAAGTCAAAAATGGGTAAAAATGACTTTTAACATACATGAAAACACTTTTATAAAACATGGACATGGATGATAGAAATAACCCCAGTAAATACTTACGAATAAGCAATCTCGGATAAAAATGAGATTTGCAAAATTATCCCTTACATTATGTCTAATATGCTTCATATGTATCCGAACCTCCTGTATAATGATTTAAATATTGTCATTGACTTATTATAGAATCATATTCATTGTTATGATATCATATATGGTTCAGTTATGACTTTATATTACCTGTTCTTTTGTAAATTCCATGTTAAAGAGCATTTTGGGTAAAATCGTTTCATTTGTCGTCCGTGTTTTGATTTGTAATTATTCATATGATTACATAGATCATGATTAATTAATTATATAATATAAAACATGATTTATATATAATATATATTCAGAATATACATATATATAATAGATCGATAAATGGAATGAAATACACCGTTCATGGAGACGGTAGGCCATACGTACGCATGAACGCTGTTTTCGTTTCCTTATTGTGTTGAAGGGAATTAAGTAGATGAAATACATATATATATATATATATATATATATATATATAAATCTAGTAGCTTTATAATGTCATATATTTCATTATTATTGCTTATATATACTTTATAATCATTCTTAAATTGTTAACATGGAGAATGAATCTCATCGCGTCGTGGAGACGGTAGTCCCTACGTACGCACAAGCGATGATATCGTTCCCATAATTATTGAATTGAACTGGAGAGGATGACACAATATATCAGAATCATAATGATGTTATAATAACTATGTATAGTTATTCTTTACACCATTATACACATCCAAGTAAGGCGGTGTTGGAAAAATAGATTACACCACGGCGTGGAGACGGTATTCTGTACGTACGCACGCGCGGTGATTTCGTTTTCCGTAGGATGGATAGATAGTGAAATAGGGTTTTTTCATACTTATAATAAAATATCCGTATATGAGTGATACTGATATTATTACTTCATAATGAAACAAGTAAATAAGAAGAAGTTGAAGAAGAAATAAGCTTGAAATAATCGGTAGAAGAGATTACCTCTTCTTCGACGCACCTCCTTTAAACTTCATCTTATGGAACTAGGGTTGGTCTTTTGAGAAGGGAAGTACCTCTATAAGGTTTATAGGGAATTGGGGAAGAGAATTTGGCAGGGGTTGGACAAACTTGAAGGCTCAAAGTGGTGTGAGTAAGAGAGGGAGGAGGTGCCCATTTATAAGGGAGGAGAGGGGCACCTTTGCAAATCTTAAAAATATTAATTTATAATAAATCTAACCCCACTTAAAAAAACCTCTAAAATTGACTCATATTCAAATATAAGATGATATAGGGTTTTAATATCATCAACCAATAAAATTTAGACATTTTGGGAAATTAATTTAAACATTATCAACTTGATTTATCCTTACTTAATCAATTTAATTTTATTTGTGGTAATAACATTCTAAATTTTAAATTATAACAAACAATTACTTATTTGTTTTGAATTGTCTATAATTGGATAATTTATAACCTTTTAGAACATATAAATTTAAATTTATAATTTTTAAATATTTTTGTGATTTTTAAACAATTTTATAATATGTTAATTGTATAAAATAACAATAGTGTCAATTTTGACACTATTCATTTATATGAATTTAAATAAAATATGTACAGAATATATGTTCCAACTAAAATCTTTTATATGTTCATAAAAGGACATATGTATCTATAAAATTAGTGAAGAACATTAAATAGTTCATATAATATTTATTTTATTATTTTTAAAACCATTTATTTGGTTTACCTATTAATAAAATAATTACTACAACATTTGTGTATAATTATTTAATATAATTATTTGTTGCATAAAAATTAAAAATAAAATTCTATGATGAAGATAAATCTATTAAATTTTACAATAATACTTTTACTCGAATTTATCATCTTAAAATCATAATATTTAAATTGTTATATTTATTAAATTATGAAGGTGACAAATTTGGCATCATTTAAAGTAAAATAACACAAGGGTCATAATCACTTTTATAAAACTCCAAACGGTTATGTATTAGGTAATTGGATGATTACGTTGTAGATATACACTAACAATAAGTTTTGGTCAGGTGTGTGGGCCTTTTAATGTGTATAATTATTTCAATAAAAACTATATTACTGATTTTTCACTTAGTAAATAATTTGTCCATCATTAATGTATCACCATTAATGACAATTATTTAATCCCCAAAAATTCTAAATAAATTATCATGATGTAGATACGTTTATTATAGTTCTTGAGAATATTCATGTTTGAAGTTTTATGATGTTTTTCACTAAATTAAAATTATAATACTTATAAGATTTAAGAGAGTGACATATTGTCACTTTCTTTGGTTTTAATAATAATTAAATTATTTTCCAGGTCAAAAGTCCATAAAATGAATCTAATCTGACCCTTAGGTGATATGGGTCTACTTTTAGCCATCCAATAGAATTTTTCCATATTTTAGGGTAATTTTATAATATTATATTTACCCTTAATTACCCGATTTACCTTTAACTATAGTAAATAAAATTTACCGTTATTACTATTCATAAAACCCAAAAATAAAAAGTAGTCTATTAATATAATTTGGACCCACTAATTCCAAATATGGAATCCATTTTTCCAAATTCAATACACAGAAGTTGCAGAAATTAAATTAAAATTATTACCGTTGTCGAAAGAAAACGGGTTTTTGTTTAAAACATTGCAAAAGATTGAATATATTTAACCTAAGAATTCAAGGTAAAATCAATTATAATGACATAAATTGTATTAAATTGTAAAAATATATTCTATTTATACCTTAAACCCATTAAATATTATAATTTATCCACATAAATTATTAGGATGAAAAAATTTGTTTTTAATTAAAATATAGCGTGTTTTTACTATTAATTAAAATATGAAAGTTATCAGAATAATATGAAAATTTTATCCTAGGTAAAATTTTATATCCTTATTCCAAAGAATAATTTTATTTTGAAAAATTTAACTCATAAACATGTCAAAAACTAGATTTAAAGTGGGTGTGCCATCAAAAGTCGGCAAAACTGCATTTTTTAAAAAATACTTATTTGACACGAAAAATTTATTTTTTTCTTATTCCATGTTCTAGAAAATGTGTAAGATGAATAATAATGTTATAAAATTTAAAATTTAGTTAATACTATTCATAATGGATAGTTCATAATAATATTATAATAATATATCGTTGTTTAGTAAAACCCGATATTGTGTACAACACATGCTATCGAGGAAGGTCGTGATTGCGTGTAATGCAAGCCAAGTCAGGGTTGCGTGTTGTGTAAGAATCCTTTGTTGTTTCGTACAACAAAATCCATCCATATTTTATTTATACATTGAATATATAATTATATATATACTCAATGTTTCATAGAATAACTATTATCAAAATTGTGTGTAACACGATCCAAGAATAGTGTTGCATATACTGCATGTTAATACGTTGTTGTGTATAGCGCAAGGTAATCTTGGTGTAGCATAAAACACAAGACATTAATGAAATTAAAAGAATATCTTTCATAAAATCTCGGGGTGTTACATTCTACACCCTTAAAATGAATTTCACCCTCGAAATTCGTCGGGGTTATAAATGGTTTACTACTCGAAAGTTTGTTTAATAGAAACCCACATTGTAAAAAGGAATACCAAAACGTGGCTTTAAAAACTAAAGTATGAAATGTAACAGTTACCCAAATTAACTCATCACTGGGTTTCCACGTTGGAGAACATATGTGAAAATATGGATATGGAAGAAAAATCTAACCATCAAGTTCTGATGGAGAGTGGTAGAGAACATGGCTTTGAAAAATCCATCAATCACAAAGCCATAGATTTGTGATGATCTAAGGTACCATCTAATTCATCAGATATAAGGGAAATAGGAAAACATTTTTGGTTTTCAAGATCATTTCCCTAAAGTTGATGAAATTGGAAATAGAAGAAATACTTTTGTGATTTTGGTACAGTCTCACCGTTGTTCGTTATTTGGACAATTTCCACTTCATCTCTTAAAGAAATGAAGTTGAATTTGTCATTCGTGAAGTGTTAGAAGCTAATGTGATAGAATTATGGGTCATTCCATCTGTCTCAAACAAAAGGTTATAAAAGTTATCAAAAATACATAAGTCCATCTATAGTGAGATTAATCATATATGGTTCCTAAAATGGACTTATACTTCATATATCATACTGCTTAATATAATAAAACTAGTTTCTACTAAATAGGGACTTCTTGTAGGCCAGTGGTAGGCGATAAAGGCCAGTCGCACTTCGGTAGTGGGTTCGATTCCCACAGCCTTGTCCGATGTGATGAGCTGTCGCCCGTCCTGCAGGTTGTCCTTTTTCTAAAACTACATTACTATAACATCCCATCAATAATATCAAAAAAAAGTTATATCCTTAAACAATACTAACTTATGTCCAACATAATCCATTCCAATCTTTAGTCTTATCTAAAATACTTCGGTCCAAGCTCATATTATAAAGAAAATTATTACATGAAATGTCATCAACCAAGCATGTGAATACCATCATTTATCCCCCATATATCTTGTCGGTCACATTCCAATCATGTGAATACCATAATCATGTATTCTCATGAAAAATGAATACCCATTAAACCATAGTGAAAACATGAATGCTATCAAAAGTTAACTCTTTCCACATACCAAAATCCAAAAATTCTATATACTCAAACCATGATATAACCTTCTCCTTATATCAATCATGAGCTCATGAATACTATCAAACATCTAATTTTCTCTTTATCCATTCATTATGCGCATATCATCTACATTAAAAAAATTATCTGAATAACCTTTCATGGATACTGGTACCATTAATCATACACTTTCAAAACTCAATGAATGCAACATTGTAACAATCCTTATATGTATCTTTATTCCATAGTACCATGAGATTACTTATACAACATTACACTTGATAAACATGTAATCATTCCACTACCTTCTTAAACCATTGACTGAGATTCAACAATTCTTTCATCTCACATATCATTTTTAGTATCTTCATCATCATCAACATAAATAATACCCATACAACCATACTGATTCTCTTCATGAGACATTCTCTTAGGGAATTGGTTTGCATAACGCCCGTACATTCCACATTTAAAACATTTAACCATTGTTGATGTCGTAGCAATACCATTATCCTCATCCATGGTGTTAACTGAACCTTTTCCTTTTCACTTACTGGCTTTGTGTCCTTCTTTTCCACACCCAAAGCATCTTCCAGTTCCTTTGAATCAATCTCCCTGATGCCTCTTCCCACATGATTTACATGAGGAAAATTGAACTTTCTTTCCTCTATGATCATCATGAAACTCCATCTTTTGCTTATTATCTGAGTCGGGCAACTTACCAAAGTTGAGATTATTGATCATATTATAAGATTTCTGATTAGGAATAATAATGATGTTTGGACTTCCAAATCCTGTTTCATTTGGTTTCTCATGAAGAATATCATTCCATTGTCCGTCATATCCTCCATTATCGTGAATCTTCCTGTTTCCAGCCATTTTCTGAAACCCAAAAAGAATACTGTGAGAGGCAAAAATCATGCTAGGGAAAACAACATAGTAAAGGGGAAGTACCCTCAATATCTAACATCTTAGGTTAAATTCATTGATCATTACCGTAGTTCTAGGACTATATCCTATACGTATACTTATCCTTAGGGATATCCCTAGACATACCTTAGAAATATCTCTAGGGATCTCACTAATGTTTTCGCATCCTAGTTTCCAAAGGTTGAGTAAACCTTTACCCTGATACCAAATGTAGAGACCCTAATCCTGAGGTACATGGACATTATATTACTTTTTTGGAATAATTAATACATAACAAAAACAGACACACAAGGACCGTAATAGTTTAGTGTCTTTGGAAACTTGGAACATAATCTCTTAATCGTGGTGAATGATCTTCAACATCTCCCATAAAGATCTTCCCCTTTTTTTCTTACTTAAAACCTTTCTTTATATCCTGGGGAAAATAAAACATAAAAAGGGTGATCTCAAATGCTCAGTAAGGGTAAGCATGGATAAAATAAAACATACCATATACATTTGAACTTAACAAAATGAACATAATGTTTAAACATCAAAAGCTTGAGCAGTGACATAAAACATGGAAGTACGTAAGGCATAGATCATAAAGAAACATTATGCATGATTAAATAGCATGGGAATAAAACATGTAATTGTGGAAACCATTAATCACATGACATGACTTCCATATTATCCAAGGCATTGCTGCCAAGACCATCTTAGTGGACAAAGTCCCTTTCTGAATCGAGTTCATCCTCATTCCTGTCCTATATTACTGAACCAGTTTAACTTTTCGTTCCAGACATGTCCATATCATGAGATATAAATATTTACCCAATGAATTGGAGGTAGATATAGGTCCCACCCATCTCATAATGAAATAATTCTTACTTTTTCCACAAAATAAACTTAAAACATTCATCATAACCCAAAGAATAAAATGGGTTTCATAAGCAATATCGCATTATCACATAATCCATATTAAAGAAATGGAAATTTCATCATAAGAAAATTGAAACCATGTAAATCATAGAGACATTATACTTGAAACATACACATATGAAATAATGTCATCTTAGATGAAAAATGGTTTTGATAAAACACTTGAAATGAATTCTTGAAGAAAATATCATTTCTTCTTCAAAATCATTCTCTTTTCAAAAAATGTCATGAAATTTTAAAAGAAAAGGATTTTGTTGAAGATAGTAATGAAATATATTGGAGTAATCTTCATGAAAATAAGGCTTTATAAAACCGTAAAAAACCGTTCATTCCGTATAAGTTAAAAAACATTTTTCTCGTACTTTTGCCGTAAAAGTCAAAACAATTACCTCGTAACATAAACAAAAGAAAGATTCCTTACATACCATGTAGTAAAAGTAAAAAATGGGTAAAAAGGAATTTTAACATACCTGATAACACTTTTATAAAACATGGACATGGATGATAAAAATAACCCCAGTAAATACTTACGAATAAGCAATCTCGGATAAAAATGAGATTTTCAAAATTATCCCTTACCTTATGTCCAATATGCTTCGTATGTATCCGAACCTCCTGTATAATGATTTAAATAATGTCATTGAATTATTACAGAATCATATTCATTGTTATGATATCATATATGGTTCAATTATGACTTTATATTACCCTTTCTTTTGTAAATTCCATGTTAAAGAGTGTTTTGGGTAAAGTCGTTTCATTTGTCGTTCGTGTTTTGACTTGTAATTATTCATATGATTAATTAGATCATGATTACTTAATTACAAAATATAAAACATGATTTATATATAATATATATTCAGAATATACATATATATATATAATATATCGATAAATGGAATGAAATACACCATTCAGGGAGACGGTAGGTCGTACATACGCATGAACGCTGTTTTCGTTTCCTTATTGAGTTGAAGGGAATTAAGTACATGACATGCATATATATATATATATATACATAAATACAATAGCTTTATAACGTCATATATATCATTATTATTGCTTATATATACTTTATAATCATTCTTAAATGGTTAACATGGAGAATGAATCTCATCGCGTCGTGGAGACGGTAGTCCGTACGTACGCACGAGCGATGATATCGTTTCCATAATTATTGAATTGAATTGTAGAGGATGAAAAAATATATCAGAATCATAATGATGTTATAATAACTATTTATAGTAATTATTTACACCATTATACCCATCCAAGTAAGGTGGTTTTGGAAAAACATATTACACCACAACGTGGAGACGGTATTCCGTACGTACGCACGCGCGGTGATTTGGTTTTCCGTACGATGGATAGATTGTGAAATAGGGTTGTTTCATACTTATAATAACATATTAGTATATTAGTGATACTGATGTTATTACTTCATAATGAAACAATTAAATAAGAAGAAGTTGAAGAAGAAATAAGCTTGAAATAATCGGTAGAAGAGATTACCTCTTCTTCAACGCACCTCCTTTAAAATTATTCTTAGGGCACTAGGGTTGGTCTTTTGAGAATACCAGTACCTCTATAAGGTTTCTAGGGAAGTGGGTAAGATAATTTGGCAGGGTTTTTCCAAGCATGAAGTCTCAAAGTGGTGTGAGGAATAGAGGGATGAGGTGCCTTTTATAAGGGAGGAGAGGGGCACCTTTGGAAATCTTAAAAATATTAATTTATAATAATTCTAAACCAACTTAAAAAACCTCCAAATATGACTCATATTCAAATATAAGATGAAATAGGGTTGTAATATCATCAAACAATAAAATTTAGACATGTTAGAAAATTATTTTAAACATTGTCAACTTGATTTATCCTTACTTAATCAATTTAATTTCATTAGTGGTAATAACATTCTAAAATTTAAATTATAACAAAAAATTACTTATTTGTTGTGAATTGTCCATAATTGGAAACTTTATAACATTTTAGACCATATAAATTTAAATTTATAATTTTTAAATATTTTTTTGATTTTTAAACAATTTTATAATATGTTATTTTTATAAAATAACAATAGTGTCACTTTTGACACTATTCATTTATATGAATTTAAATAATATATATACATAATATATGTTCAAAATAAAAGAATTAAAAGATTCATAAAAGAACATATGTATCTAGAAACTTAGTGGAGAACATTAAATAGTTCATATAATATTTATTTTATTATTTTTTAAACCATTTATTTTGTTTATCTCTTAATAAAATAATTACTACAAAAGTTTTGTATAATTATTTAATATACTAATTTGTTGCATCAAAATTAAAAATAAAATTCTATGATGAAGATAAATCTATTAGATTTCACAATAATACTTTTAATCGAATTTATCATCTTAAAATCACAATATGTAAATTGTTATATTTATTAAATTATGAAGGTTCCAACATTGGCATCATTTAAAATAAAATAATATAAGTGTCATAATAACTTTTATAAAACTCAAAACGGTTATTTATTAAGTAATTAGATGATTAAGGTGTATATATACACTACCAATAAGTTTTGGTCAGGATTTTGGGCCTTTTAATGTGTATTATTATTTCAATAAAAACTATATTACTGATTCTTCACTTAGTAAATAATTTCTGCATCATTAATGTATCACCATTAATGACAATTATTTAATCCCTAAAAATTCTAAATAATTTATCATGATGTAGATAATTTTATTATATTTCTGGAGAATATTAATGTTTGATGTTTTATGATGTTTATCACTAAATTAAAATTATTATACTTATAAGATTTAAGAGGGTGACATATTGTCACTTTCTTTGGGTTTAATAATAATTAAATTATCTTCATGGTCAAAATTCCTTTAAATTAATATAATCCGACCCTTAGGTGATATGGGTATACTTTTAGCCATCCAATAGAATTTTGGCATATGTTAGGGTAATTTTATAATATTATATTTACCCTTAATTACCCGATTTACCTTTAACTATGGTAAATAAAATTTACCGTTGTTACTATTCATAAAACCCAAAAATAAAAAGTAGTCTATTAATATAATTTGGACCCATTAATTACAAATATGGAATCCATTTTTCCAAATTAAATACACAGAATTTGCCGAATTTAAATTAAAATTATTCCCATTGTCGAAAGAAAATGAGTTTTTGTTTAAAACATTACAAAAGATTGAATTTATTTAACCTAATATTTCATGGTAAAATCAATGCTAATGACATACATTGTATTAAATGGTAAAAATATTCTATTTATAATTTAAAACCATTAAATATTATAATTTAACCACATAAATTATTACGATGAAAAATGTTGTTTTTAATTAAAATACAGCGTGTTTTTACTATTCATTAAAATATGAAAGTTATCAGAATAATATGAAAATTTTATCCAAGGTAAAATTTTATATCCTTATTCCAAAGAATAATTTTATTTTGAAAAATTGAACTTATAAACATGTCAAAAACAAGATTTAAAGTTGGAGTTCCATCAAAAGGTGACAAAACTACATTTTTTGAAAAATACTTATTTTACCCGAAAAAATTTATTTTTTTCTTATTCCATGTTATAGAAAATGTGTAAGATGAATAATAATGTTATAAAATTCAAAATTTATTTAATACTATTCATAACGGCTAGTTCATAATAATATTATAATAATATATCGTTGTTTAGTAAAACCCAGTATTGCGTACAACACACGCTATCGAGGAAGGTCACGATTGCGTGTAATGCAAGCCAAGTTAGGGTTGCGTGTTGTGCAAGAATCCTTCGTTGATTCGTATAACATAATCCAATCATATTTCATTTATACATTTAATATATATATATATATTTATATACTCAATGTTGCGTAGAATAACTATTATCAAAATTGTGTGTAACACGATGCAAGAATAGTGTTGCGTATACTGCAAGCTAATACGGTGTTGTGTATAGCACAAAGTAATCTTGGTGTAGCATACAACACAAGACATTAATGAAATTAAAAGAATATCTTTCATAAAATCTTGGGGTGTTACAACTCAACTGATTTTATTTATCTCACACACCACACACTTCCACAAGGTTGAGTGGGACTTTTTTCATATGATATATGAACATTAAATGCTTCAGAGTGATTCGGTGATAAATTTTGACATTTATCCATGTGTAGATGGTGGTCAGATGGTTGTATGTTTTCCACATATCACATTGAGGAGAAGTGAATAGTTTTAGTGACATTTAATTTGGTTTTTTAATGATATATACTATGTGTTTTATTTTCTACCATTAGTTTTATTTCTTCTATTGAAACTCTTATTGGTTTTGAAATTTCTTTTTATGGTTTTATTATCTAATATATATGTTCCCTTTATCATCCTTCAGATTTGGATAATCATCTCCTTTAGTTTTTTAGGATTCTCGTATTCTAATCACCAGTATGTGGGGATCAAAAATTCCAATCAGGTTTGGTTGTGTTCATATTACTAGTCTAATTGGAAAGGTTTTCTTGGTTGAATTGTGATTTTTTTCTATTATAATGAAATTTCCATAAACCATTTTTGATGTAGCTAAAGGAATCTTCTATTATTCCATCTCTCTAGCACCACTATTTCAATCAACGCTTCAATTTTTTTGGAGGTGTTATAACTATTATAGTAATGTTGAATTATTTTAGGGATTTATAGAATTCAATATGATGGGTGATCCTACTCTCATTATATTTACAAATTCCCCCCATTTTATAAAAAAATAATAATTCATATATAATTAATAGTAATGAAAAACTTTTAGACAATTTTTTTTATATTTAACATTTTGAAAGCCTCCTTGTTAAAAGAGAAATTCCGGGGATGTAGGTTTCAATAAGAGATTTAAAATAGTCTTATAATATTAATCATTGATTAATATAAATCAATTGAAAGATGTTTGGTGGGATTATATTTTGGCCAATCATTCGGATAATATATTTTTTCATGTGATTAATTATATTTGACTTAATATAAAAGGAAAATGATAAAAAAAAATACATGAAGGTTAATAATGAAAATTTCCACAAATTTCTTGAATTTTAAACATGGTATTGAGGTATTATTTTTCTGAGAGTGAAAACTATTATTTTAGGGGAGGGATAATATGTGTTTTCTTGATATGTTTTTTTTAATAAAATAAGAAGAACTATAAATTTATTTAAAAAATAATGTTAATTAATTTTTTAATTTTTATTATTATTTGGTATACTAATTTTTCTAACATTTTTTAAACTATAATGAACAAATGCACAAGAAGTATAAATTTTGTTGATTAAATTATTTATCTAATAATTTTTATTTCGGTTGACAATATTTATGTTATTTTTATCTTAATTATTAAAATAAAAAATTAATTCAATTTTTAGGTGAAATATAGTCATTGATGTAAATTTTAAATAAGATCTAGTGTTTGATTTTTTTGAAAATATATTTTATTATTTATGTATGAATAGATTTGGAAATTCATTATTTAATTATATGGAAATTTTATCCTAAATTGTTATATGAAATGATATTTTTTAATGCTAAATTGATCTTTAGGGATTTATTTTTAATGTTATATGTTCTTGTAATTTAAATTTTTGAATTAATGTTATGAATTCACTAATATAATTCATTTGAAATACAGTTGTGTTTTAACTAAGAAGCTTGAAACCTCTTGAAGAAGAGGGGGGTGGGGGTGAATTATGGTTTAAACCTTTTCATGTGTCATTTTGGATCTTATTTCAATATTTGTTGGAACGTTTTTAAACTTGTTGAATTTATCACCACATCGAATACAATCACATGCACTAAAAATTAAAACAATTTGAAAAAATTACTTCTCTCACCGTTATGGCCTACGTCAATGGATCCCACAATAATAATTAATTACTATGCCAAAATCCTCTTGTCTACAATAGATTTCTAGATACAATTTTTCATTCATGGAGACTTTCTGCTTGGATGAATTCCATTATAATTGATTTTTGGGATTAAAAAACCTCCTCCCCTAAGATAGACCCACCAACTCTTCCACCACTCATTTCTTTAGATATGTTGTACACAGATTTGTACGACTCTCCCAAAGGGTTTTCATGATCGAGACCAAAAGCCTTTTTTTCATGGTGTTTCTATTAGTAATATTCACATCCAACATTGGGGAATATGGAGAATGGTATACACCTAATTATAATGGTGTTCTTAAAACCTTGTCATGAGGCCTCTTTCCTATTGAATTATTTTATTACCCAATTTAGAGAAAACCATGACGATGGGATTCCCCTGATGATAGTGTCATTGAGCTACTAATAACTTTTTGATAGACACATGTATCTACACCATGTTTCAAATCCATGGGGTTAGCATTGAACAACCCTCTATTAATGCAGATGATGATTATTTTGTACCCAGTGTTGTATGAAAATCCCCTTAGGTGTTCATGATTGGGAATAATTGCCCTGTTGAATGGTGGTGTGTCTCTTAGAAAGGAGAAAGTCTCAGATTGGAGAATGATGAGGATAACATATTCTTAATAATTTTGGTGTTATCTAATCCATATCATGAGTATTTTTTCCAATTAAATGAGAATAACTCTCTATGGGGAGAAAACCATGCAGGTGAGACGCCCAAAAAAGACACTTCCATGACACCAGTGGGTGATCTTGTATAGATACACTAAAATTTACCGTAGTGATTGTAGAGACCCAAAGATGGATGTATATGGAAATTACATTAGTTTTGAGGAATACTTAATACATAACAAAAACATACGCCCAAAGACCTTATTAGTTTAGTGTCTTCAGAAACATGGAATATAATCTCAAAATCATGGGGAAAGATCTTCAACATATCCCATAAATATCTACCCCTTTTGTAACCTAAAACTATTCTTTATATCCTGGGGAGACAAAATCAAAAAAAAATTGTGAGATCAAATTCTCAGTAAGGGTAAACTAGGAGAACGTAAAACAATCCATAAACATTTTAACGTAAAAACATGAACATAAAACATCAAAATCTTGAGTAATGACATAAATCATGGAATTACATAAGGCATATATCACAATGGAAAATTAATCATGATAAAAAACCATGGGAATAAAACATGTAATTGTGGAAAACCGGTAAGCACATGATATGATTTCCATAGTAGCCAAGGCATTTCTTCCAAGACCATCATAGTGGACAATGTCCATTACTGAACCGGGTTTACTTGTCATTCCAGCCCAGTATTACTAAACAAGATTTACTTGTCGTTCCAGCTATATCTATCTCATGATATATATAAATCATTACCCAATGAATTGGAGGGCGATATAGGTCCCACCAATCTCATAATTAAATCATTCTTAAGTGTTCCACAAAATAAACATAAATCATTAATCATAACCTAAAGAATAAAATAGGTTTTGTAAACATCATCACATCATAACATAATACATATAAAACAAATGGATATCATTTCATCATAAGAAAAATCAAAACCTGTAAATAAAAAAGACATTATACATGAAACATAAACATAGTAAATAATTTCATCTTATTTGGAAAATATTTTTGATAAAACACCTGAAATGAATTCTTGAGGAAAATATCCTTTCTTCTTCATAATCATTTTCTTTTCACAAATGCCATGAAATTTTAAAAGAAAAGGATTTTTTTTCAAAATAATCATGAAATATTGTAGAGTAAGATTCCTGAAACTAAGGCATTATGAAACCATAAAAATCTATTCAAGTTGTATAAGATAAAAAATCGTTCTCCTCATAGTTTTAACGGAAAAGTCAAAAAGTCTCACATATGGTAAAAAAACAATATTCCTTCCATAACACAAAGTAAAAGACAAAAGGGGGTAAAAATGACTTTAAAAATACATGGAAGAATATTAAACTCTTTATGAAAAATATTTTTTTGGACATGGATTAAAAATATAATGCCAGTAAATACTTACGTATAAGCAATCTCAGATAAAAATGAGATTGAAAAATTATCCCTTACCTTCGGTCCAATTTCTTCCATACATGTCTAAAACTCTTGTATAGTGGGTTTAAACATATTATTAACTTGTAATAGAACCATAATAATATTTATGATATCATATATGATTCAATTATGACTTCATGTTACCCGTTCTTTTGTCAATTCTAGGTTAAAGCAGCATTCGGGGTAAAATCGTTTCATTTATCGTTGTTGATGCTCCTTTCTATCACAGAGTCTAATGAATGGAAAAGGGGAATACATTAAGCACAAATAGATTCATCCTTTTAAGAACATCAAAAATTGAAAAAGGCATGAACAAGTGTTTCTTTAAGCATGTGTCGTGCAAGTTTCACTATGGTCGCGCAAGTATACTTGCGTACCACATATGGGCCGTGCATGTAACTTGTGCGCCCTAATAGTTTTCGTCCAAGGTCCTCAGTGGCCTATAAATACCCCCTATGGTACCCCCATTTCGAGGACAAAAAATCCAAAAGTCATATTTAAGCTCTCGGCAGCTTATTCTCTACTTGAAGTCTTACTAACACTTCTAAGGTAATTTCTTACCTAGAATTAAAGATCAAAAGTGGGGGAATAAGGCCTATGTGTTGGAATTCATCAACACATGCATGCCTAAGTGTCCATCCCTTAAGGGAAATGGCCACACATGCGCGTCGCCTTATCCCTTCAACAGTACTTGCACGCCACCCTTTTGGAAGCCTTAAGGGATAATACTAAGGGCTTAATCCATGTCTCTCCCATGTATTATTCTATGGGTTAACCATCACCCAAGTTCACACGTGTCGCTCAAGGATACTTGCGTGACCAGGACTTGCGCACCCAAACAGGACTTGTGCATCGGCCTCTTTTTGGGTGCCCCTCCTGGCTATTCAACTCTTTTCTTCAAATTCACCTCTCCTCTTAAAGGTTTAGCCTTCAAAAGCCTTTTTCAAAGTCATTTATGGCATCGTTATTTTGTTGGCTTCCTTATCTGAAAGGAATTTTGTGAACCATATCTGAAAACCTCATAATCTACATAGCTTTATGACATGAAGGTTTTTGTTTTCATTCATTCAACCTCATCCTTTAAGATGAGAATATCTTTAATTTGGGCATCCTCCTTAGGAATAATACCCAATCAAAATTTTCCTCTAACCTGGGCCTCCTTTTTAAGAGTAAGCCCCAGTCATAAGTTCCAAAATCGGGTCATCCCCCTTATGGGTAAGCCCCAAGTTCCCAAATCTAGGCATCCTCCTTAAGAGTAAGCCCCAAATTCTATATTCCCTTAATATGGTCCTCCTTTTCCTGAGTAATCCCCAGTCACAAGTTCCCTAACCTAGTACTCCTTTTCAAGTGTAAGCCCCAGTCACAAGTTCCCCAAACTGGGCATCCTTTTTCGGATTAAGCCCCAAATTCTAAATTCTCTTAACCTGGGCCTAATTTTCTAGAGTAATCTTCAGTATTAATTCCTTTTGATTTGGGATTGCTTCTCCGGAATAAAACCCAATCATAAGTCCCCTATAATTTGGGCATCCTTTTTAGGATTAAGTCATAAGTTAAGTATATAAATCTCCATAAAGTACATATACCATTATGGACCCTGTTTTGGGGATTCTTCCCAGAAATAAGTCCTAATCATCATCTATCTGGGTAGTCATACATACATAAGCCCCACATCATTTCTTTTGAATTCATATTTTGTGGCACAATCATCAGGGTATACTAATACCTCTTATTTCTCACACCGGGCATGACTCACGTGATCTTAGAGTGTAAAAGTAATTATGAAATCTTTTTTGGGTCATCATTAATGCATAAAACCTCATACTTCTTCACTCGAACTACGTGGGTTCTGATTCATTTTATAAACAAGGATAAGTAGGTAGCCTATCTGTAGGTATAATCCCAAATCTAAAATAATCCATGTCCTTCTGAATGACAATAAACTTCAAGTGCCCCATTGAGTGGCTTTAAAACCAGCATGGTTATCATAATGACCAAGAGATTTCTATATAATGAGTTGAAGGATAACATTGAATAAGAATCTTTAAATAAATACAGATGATTCTCTATCAATGAATAACATCAAATAAATATAAAATAACCACTAAATCTCATACAGATCAATCATTGATTGTAAAATCTAAAGGAAAGCTCATTTTCATTCTTGGAAAATTAAAAAGGATTCACGAACATAACTCCAATATATAACGGTAGTCCCGAAGTAGACAATAATTCCCCACATAATGGTGTGATGAGTCTGACCTCCCATCCTCTCGACTGATGCAAATTTTTAAGCCTCATCTATCCACAACTAATGAGAACCTAACTTTGGAAATTATGTCCTAATTGATGGAGAATCATTGGATGTTTTTGGTTCTATGAATAAACCTATTAGAAACCGATTGAAATGTTTGAACCTTAATCAAACAGGTTTATCCCCATTTCCAAAGGAAACAAAAATGTTGAACCTGATGTGAATCCTTAACCATGTTAAATGATCTTTTACTTATTTGTTAGTCCACTATTTAACTCACTGTGAGGGCCAAAAACGAAATCAATAACATATGTGCTCATCCAAAATATGTAGTGGCTAAACATATCTTGATTATGTCTGTTATATCAAATAGGCACTCTTTTCCATGATCTCCCTATGTTACAGAAATGGTTTCTCTAATGTTCACACCTGTGAAAGCCCTGACCGCTACCCCTATTGGATCTTTGTCCGCTCTGAGGATGACATCACCTACTCAGCGTCTTCAATGCTGGGTCTCAAATTCACTGGTTAAGGAATACCATCAACACGATACCATTCTGACTTTGGAGGTCGCTCGAAAATCCCTCCAAGTAAATAATTCACCCTGGTTGTCCGGACAGCGACGACAAGTGGTCAAGAAGTAGGTGGTCGCAACCACCGTTTCCAACTATTTTGGGTCATTATCCCTGAAACACAATCACCATTCCCTCACATATTATGGGAAGGTGAATGAGAAGGTCACTCAAGGCCCTAATTCAAGGAGACATGAGTCCTTCCTGAGGGATCCCATCAACAATCGCCGCCAAACGCGTGTGGCAGTGCGCCCTCACCATGATGATGGTACCGCCTATAGGGGTTTGGCTCAGGTTCCTCAGACCCAAGAATGCAAGACGATCTGCCAGAGGTAAAATCTGGTCAATAGAGAGAAGTTTATTACTTCTTCCCCCTCCAGAGAAGTCTATCAATCCTAATTGATGGCAAACAACGAGTGGGAATATACACCAATCCGTCCTGATGTTACTACCCAGAAGACTCGTCTGGAAGTAACACGCCAATCCCGCTAGGAAATTAAGACATAGTATTATACACAGGCATATACACCTGTTTATAATCCATCATCTACTCAACAGGCATGTCTTACTACAACCAAAGAAGATCTCCAATCTAATATGGTGGCAACTGATAAGAAGGGACATACAACTGTTTACAATTAAAAATTCTTTCAACTGTATCCTTTGCCAGTATTGAATGAAATTCTTCAACCATACTTCATGAAGAATACACAGCAGGTAGTTACACCTGCCTATGTTCAACAGGCTAGCGAACTATCTCATTTGGTAGCACCCAGAGAAGTCAGTCAGAAAGCTCTGACGACAAATTTGGAGCAGACTCAACTCTCTGCCCCCACACACGAGTACTGTCTGAATTCACAGATAGGAAAAGGAGGACAAGTTCAGGAATACACACCTACTCCAAGCACATAATAGACGTATATTCCCATTCCGACAGCTGAAGTTACCAAGCACATTTTGATGATGGTGAAATAGAAAAAGAAAATCCCTGCTCATATTCTGGATGCCTGTCAGAATATTATTACATCATCAGTAGCATCACAGGAAATGAAATAAAAATATGTCCCTATCAGTGGAGTGAAACCTGAACAAATCACTCTAGAAGAGATACACACCTATGTTCCAGTCCAGGAGGGTTGTGGGTCATAATCCCCCATATCATACGGACAATCATATCTATCACATGCACCCCATTTTAATGGAGATAAAAAGCCTAACCTAACCATTTTATTGAGAAGGCAAAAACACCTGCCCATAATGACCACTTTCATCAACAAGTGGTTCCTAAAGTGAGTAATAAGGCATCTAAGAAAAAGGCCCATCCAATATAGTCAAGAAATCAAGAGACAATCTGTAATACGGACTTGATCGATGCTGGAGTACTTAATGCACTGAAACAATTTTCTATTGCAACTCATTTACTCTCCCATTCCCAGATTCCGAAATTAATAACAACGGTTTCGAAGGACTTCATATGAAAATTCCTCATGAAGGCTTGCTTCTTGATAGTTCGGTCGATCTCGAACTATCATCTTCAGATGAGAGTCATGATAACCAGCTATGTGGCTAGATGATCAGGGAGAAAAATGATTCATCTTTTGTTGTAACCCCCAATGGTGGTCCTCCCCATGATGATGAATTTATCGTTGAATTTCCTCTCCATATTAGTAATTTGAATTTCCTGGAAAATTCTTCAATGTACAATGCAATAAAGTGAAATCCATTTTATCTTGAGGCACTTGGAAATGTGAAGCCAGTCATGTCTGATGCTTTACCGCTAGCATGTGAAATACTTTCTCAATCAGAAGATAGCCCGGGGTGTAGGTCATTCTCAGAACCACCCATGTGTCATTCATCATCTAGTTTGATAAATGAATTCTCTTCCGATCATGTTAAATCAAATGAAGCAACAAAGAAGCACCAGCTTTGGACTAATAAGGTAGAAGAATCATCATCAAATGATAAGGAGGAAGTGCTGAATATGAGAAAAAAACTGGAGAAAGGTGAAGTACCAGTCATGTTTTGGCCTTTGGCTAACTCTCAGTATGATATTCCAGAAATATTGATAGAATATCGAATTTATGATATTCATCTCAACATGTGGAAAACTCTTTTTTATTTAAAAGAGAAAATATTATATTATGCTGAATTTGAAAATCATGTGAAGATAATAGAAGGGTTACAATGCCAAATTGATTTGGCATCTCTCTCAGTTTCCCGATATCCAAAGGCTGAAAAGTAGTAGAGGGCCCTTTATCATTCATGTCATGGAACATTAAAAAGATTCGGTCAGTTAATTATCAATTCCCCATCTGGTATTCATTTCAGGGGATTGGGTGTTCATGGAGAACTGCATTTCACTATACTCTCTAATCAACAAAGCCCTTCAAAAATTGTCACATGCAATGTTATTACCCATGGCCGGCCACAACTAATTTGTTTTGTTTGTAATCAAAGGCTTGATCAAGAACATTGTTCAACTAGTTCTTCCCAAAGTCAGGCATACAAACAAAAAGTTGTTGAATTACTCTTGCACCAAGAAAACAAGAATATCGAACATGCCTCTCGTTTAGAGCATGCACATCATCAGGTGAAAGAAGTGTCAAAATTCATCCAAGGGTCATTTGAGAAAGGTGATTTGAGTGGATGTAGTTTGATGCATCCATCTGATTTCTGTACTAAAGTCCGCAAGATCAAGATAGATTTTAAGAAAGTCTTAGATGTAGCATCTCAAGAACCACCTCAACTTTCCAGACTGGGGACTCTTTTAACCCAACCCACAGAATCAAAAAATAGGATTCAAGGAGTTGAGCAGGAACATCTGGATCAGCCCCAGTCTACCAGACTGGGGACTTTTTCAAAACATCAATCTCTTCCTCAACGAAATCCAATCTTCTCTCGATTAAGTAAAAATACACAAGAGGAACGTAGTGCCGAATTATCAGGATATTCTCTCCAAATTATGGTTTATCAAGAAGCACCCGAGGGATCAACTCAACAAAATGCAATGTCTCATTAAGGACATAGAAGAAGATAGTATCATAGAAATGCTGATAGAAGGGCTGCAATTAATTATGCATCGATTAATGTCATCAATGTCATTGTTACAGATCCTCTAGAACATGAGACTCAATCAAAGGGATCAGATGAAGAAGTTCCTTCTCAAGAGGCTATACACATAAGGGAAAATGAAGAAGGTGTGCTTACATGAAATCAAAGAATTACACAGAATCTAGGTATTCCTTCAAATAACTAACTTCCCCCTTTCCGAAAGGCATCCAACTGGGGGAAAGGAAAAAATCAGGTTACATTCCGACCTTCCTCTAGAGAATTCCAATCACTCTCACTAGAGAAAAGGTTCTCACAACAAGAGGAAGAAATCAAGGAGTTAAGGAAGTTGAATGCAGAACTATTTCAAGGAAGTCTTCCTCCTAAGCATGCTAGAGTAAGTCAGTGAAGGGAATTTGTTGCAGATACAGAGATGGATCAATAATATCCTCCTTTACCAGTACACCCTCACAGGTTTAATCATATGGGTCATGTGCATCAACAATCAGTGGTCCTACCATCAGTTGTTATACCAGCCACCATACCTATCCATGCTCCATTTATTGAACCTGCTCATGTCCAAGATCAACCAGATGTTTCTCAAAAGTTAATGACTACCATTGAGTCATTAACATGTCAATTGGAAGCTATGGAGGGAGAACATGCACAAATTCAACCTAAAATGAGAGCTTACCCTGAATGGGTTGATTCAATTCCTCCCCCATCAAATTTTTCAAGTACCACATTCCCAATTTTAAATGGTTTGGGAGACCCAAAACAACAATTAACACATTTTGTTTCTCTTTTTGATCCTATGATGGTAACTCCTCAATAAAAAGAAGTAGTTAATCTCAGGTGTTTTGTAAAGTCATTACAAGGGCCTGCTTTTGTCTGGTATACAAGCTTGCAGTCCTAGTCAACTACCAAGTGGGAAGATCTCTGTCAAGGATTCCTTCTTCAATTCAGATCAGCATTGCCAAAGATGACAATTTTTTATCTTTGAAATTGTAAGAAAAGGGAGAATAAAAGATTTTCTGATTTCATTTCTCACTGTAAGGGATTAACATATTTCTTAAGCTAAGCACTCCCTCAAGAAAAAATTGTTTCGAATTTGTGTAGCAAATTTGTGTGATGAATTACAAACACCATTGATCCCTGTGAAATACACAGGAGGATTTAGAGACCTAACTTCGATCTCTCAGTAGATTGAAGACTCTCTTATAAAGGATAAGGATAAAACTCGTGTAATTCCATCAGCTCTAGGAAGGAGAATGGGTAGAGCAGAGACTGCTACAGTTACACTTAAATATGCACTTGTACCTGCTTCTAATTCAAAACCATCATCTTATTGAAGGGCTCCACCTCCTGATCTTAAACAAAAAAAAAGCCATTTCATCAATATTATCAAATAGATCAAATATGGACCCAATTTGAGGAGTTAAAGAACAATTTTTATTCTATCTGAGATGAACAAGTTCTAGGTTACTTCATTTTGGCTCTAAAAAATAATTTGGTTCAGGTGCCAAGCCCCAAAATGCCAAACAAGGAAGGAGATGAAGAACTTCCCAAATATTTCTCATTTCATCAGATGTTGGGGCATCCCATTCAATAGTGTTTTGTCTTCAAAGACTTGATACAAAAGATGGTGGGCCCTGTATAGGTGAACCTGAAAGGTTCGTCATCCCGGGTAGCATGTGTTATTGCTATAGATCCAGAGGAAGAAGTCGAGTGGCATGAAGTCAAAAACAATGCACAAAAATATGATGATTGGATGGTCAGGAAAACGATCAACCGAACTCATGACATTTTACAAATGCAATAGAAGAAACCAATAGTGTCTTCTGTTATGAATACAATAGTAGAACCAACTTCATCAGAAGGAAAATCCTCAAAGAAGCGACATAATTCAAAGAAAAAAGAGCAGTCAGAAGAAGATGAGCTCCTGCCAATGCCTAAGTTGTCTTTGACTCTGGAAGATTTTATGCCATCTACTTCACATCCATGGGCACCGCCCCACCAAACAGCATAGCCTAAACTTTCTAATTAGGCAGAATCATCCTTAGATGAAGTTTTGATCTTTGGTTCTGTCAAAATGATTCACTTAATGGATCCATATGCCAGTCACAGTTTCGATCTTGATGAGCCTAAGTTCCCTATATCAAACAGTGTAATTAGAGTTAGTTCCAGAGTTCTAGGATACATAGAAAGACAGGGATATTCCAGAAATAACTATTCCAATTCTACACCTTCTAGAACAGTATATGCTGCAGAAACTCATGGCAGATCCCTTCAGCGGGCTCAACAGGAACAAGAATATTCTTCCACGCATGGCATATTCAGTCCTAGTACAATTATTTTTTTGGATCATTTGGAGGTTACACCTTTTTCCTCTCAGCAAATAAATAGACCTAGTCGGTCTAATCATCCAAAGCCAAGAGTATTTCCAACACCTACCCTGATACAAGATGCATCTACTTCCAAAGCATCAACATCTAAGGCACTTGTGAAACCATATGTTTCTATTGAGAAACGCAGACCTTTGGACCAAAATTATGATTTCTTGAATCATTTGGACCAAGTAATGGACAAGTTATCAATTCTAGATGCCTTGAATTTATCAAAGGATATTCGAGAGGCACTCATTGAGGCTTTGTCAAGTCCTCAGGAATTCGAAACTGAAATTGGTGTGGCTAAAGTCTATCATATAGAGAATGATCCTGCAGAATGTCATGCAGTGATATCATTTACAAATGAAGATGAAGATGATGTTGTGCATGGTAATATTAGACCTTTGTATTTATCTAGCATGGTCAATAATGTAGATATCTAACCAGCTTTCATTGATAATGGTTCAGGAGTCAACCTCATCCCTATTCGTACACTTCTTTGATTGGGCCTCACCGAATCTGATTTATCTCCTTCTAATATGATGTTTCAAGGATATGATAAAAATTAATAAGAACCTCTAGGTGAGATCCCAATCATAACTTAGTTTGGAGACCTTGTATCGAACTTAGATTTCATGGTTTTTCTTCATGACACATCTTTCAACATTTTTCTTGGAAGACCTTGGCTACATCAAGATGCGACTACCCATTAATCATACCATCAATTTCTCAAATATTGTTTCAATAGTCAAATTGGGACATTGTATGGTGATAAATCCCCATTCAAAGCATGTGAATCTCAATACATTGAGGCAAAATTATATCATATGGAGGGAAATGAGAAATCCACAATAAGGGAGGTTACCAAAGATAATGCTTCATATAGTTTGGAAAAGATTCCAATAAACCCATTAATATATGTGAGTATAGATTATGTGTTTCCTATCAGTAAAATGGAAGGATAGGCCCAAATCCAAATACCCTTATAGAAAATTCTATAATTTTAATTATAACAATCAGGCCATATAGCATGAGAGAAATTGGTGATTCACCACGCAATGATGAAAGCTCAAATGGATATGTCTTCATTTCATCCACTAAGATCCAGAAATTCTATATTTCGTCAACCAAGAAAGAAGAAGTTATAAAAATATCAGAAATGAATGATGATGTTGATTCTCAATCCATCATATCCTCTTTATTACCCAAGGAAGACCCTTCATCATAAATAGGGTCAGAAATGGTAGCCTCTTCTTCATGATGTTCAAATTTAAACATTTCTACTGATCATGCAAATTATGTTTCATCATCTACTATAAAATTAGAAATAGAGGAAATAACCCATGTTAAAGAAGAAAAAGAAGATCTCAGGGATTCCCCTCCAACATTTAATGAGGGTATCTCTACCAATGTGGATGAAATCATAGAATTAAATCTGGGTACAAAAGAAGATCAACTCCCCACATTAATTAGTGTGTCCATGACTCTTGAAGAGAAAGAAATGTATATTTCATTTTTAAAGAAAAATCGAGATATATATTTTTGGAATTATATAGAAATTCTTGGGCTTGATCCTGATGTTTCTACTCATCATTTGGGTTTTCCAGAAGATCATTGAGGATTTAAGAAAGCTGCAAGAAGAACACACCCAACTAATTCTTCCAAAATTGAATCTGAATTGTATAATCATATCAAAGCTAACTTCATCAGAGAAGTTCAATATCCCAAATGGTGGTCTGATATTGTCCCTGTGAAAAATAAGAATGGACAAATTAGAGTTTTCATTGATTTCAGAGATCTTAATCATCATTTTCCCAAGGATGACTTCTCAGTTTTGATTACAGAACTCTTAATTGATGCAACAGCAAGCTAAGAATCACTTTCCTTCAAGTATGGATATTCTGGATACAATCAAATTTGAATGGCTCCTGAAGATGAAGAATATATAGCCTTCATATCCCCTCAGGGTGTGTTTTTCTATAAGGTAATTCCCTTTGGCCTGAAAAATGTGGGCGCAACATATCAATGTGCCATGCATCGTATCGTCAAACCCTTTTTAGGGAAATTTTTTGAATGTTATGTGGATGATTTTATTGTTAAATCCAGACAATGTTCTAATAACATGGATGATTTGGAAATAATATTCCAAAAACTTTGACAACATAATTTGAAGATGAACACCTTGAAATATGCAATTGGGGTTACCTATGGAAAATATCTCAGATTTGTTGTACGCCATCATGGTATCGAAGTTGATCCTGAGAAGACGATGTCCATCCTTGGTATGTCACCGCCCTGAAATTTGAACAAATTGAGAGGACTTCAAGGACACTTGACCTATATTCGGCATTTCATCGCCAATCAGGCAGGAAAACGTTTACCCTTCACCAATTTTATGAAGAAGGGAGTCACTTACGAGTGGACTGAAGAATTTAAAGAATCATTCAATATTGTCAAGAAATATCTCTTGAGTCCACCAGTATTAATTCCACGGGTTGAAGGAAGACCACTTATTCGTTATTTGAGAGATTTAGAGCGATCATTGGGTGTCTTTAATGCTCATAATAATGATACTGGGAATGAAAACAGCCTTTACTATCTCAGTCAGACTATGCATGAATCATAAATCTGATATTCAAGTATTGAAAAGTGCTACCTAGCATTAATCATTGTAGTTCATAAATTGAGACACTAACTGAAGATACATCTTTAGATACTGAATTTCCTAATGATTAAGTCTTATCTATTCAAGATAACCCTCAAGCATGGTAATTGTACATTGATGGTGCTTCCAGAAGTCCAACAGGGATGAAAATGGAATATCCTAAATTAAACAATGTTGGGTTAGGAATTGTACTTATTTCCCCAGAAAAGGCAGTGCTACACTATTGCATCTTATTGATGGAAGGCGGTACAAACAATGAAGTTGAATATCAAGCTCTCGTCGCAGGATTGGAGTTGGCACTTCAGGTACAGTTGAATCCCATAAAGGTAAAAGGTGATTCAGACTTAGTAATCAAACACGTAAATTGGGACTATGCTATCAAAAAAGAAGAGTTAATCCCTTTGTATGATTGTGCCCGAGAATTAAGGGAAGAATTTCCTTTGGAACTGACATTTTATTATGTCCCAAAATCACAAAATGATCAAGCTGTTGCACTGGCTAATGTAACCACATCTCTGGCAGAACCAAATCGGGACGAGACAATCATCAGTATTACCCACCGTCGTAAAGTTTCACCTTATGTTCAAATCAGAACAGAGGAAATCAATTAAATTACTCCCATTTCTGAACCATATGTTCATACTATAGGACAGATCACACCTACCAGGGAATACCTTCAAAATGGATCACTCCCACTTGATAGAGCCATGAAAGAACAAATCCAGCGACGTGTGGTCAATTTTACTCTTTTTGATAGCCCAGATCACCGAGAGAAAATTGTCTAAAAATGAGGTTTTGATGGAATTTTCATCAGATGTATTGATGGTGAAGAGACAATGGTTGTCATGAAAGAAGTACATACAGGAGTCTCTTATGCCCACTAGACTGAACATCGACTGTCTGATCAAATTCAAAGGCTTGGATACTTTTGGCCTTCAATGATACAATATTGTGTTGATTTCACTAAGAAGTGTCATTCATTCCATGTATATGTCAATTTCATTCATCAAACACTAGATTTTCTACATACAGCTAAATAATCATGGCTATTTTCCACATGGTGAATGCATGTGGTAGGACCTTTCCCATCAACAACATCCAAGCAGTTTAAGTATATATTTACGACTACTGAATTCTTTTCCAAATGGGTAGAGAAAATACCTCTCAATGAAGTTAGTTATAAAATCATTGTTAGCTTAATTAATACTAACATCATTACCATATTTGGTATCCCTGATTCCATATTGACAGATAATGGCACCAAATTCTGTTCATCTGAGGTAAGGAAGTTGTATCAAGAATACAACATCAAATCCAACAATTCATCTCAGTATCATGCAGTGGATAATGGCCAAATAGAATCCTTAAATAAGACTCTTTAAAATATAATTAAAATGATGGTGGATAAAGATAATAAATCATGTCCTACTAAACCTTTTCATGACTTATGGGCTTATCAGACCACCACCCACACTGCTACATGGTCAACTCCATATTCATTGGTATATGGAACAGAAGTAGTCTTTCCCATTGATGTTTAATTACCCTTGCTCAGAGTATCCATTTGTGATCAGTCATCTACAGATGAACAATCTCAAAAGAGATTGGATGAATTGGAATGATTAGATGAAAAAAGATTGTGCACCATGCACCATTTGGAAGTCTATCTGAATCGAATAACACGAGATTTCAACAAAAAAGTTCATCTTTACACATCCATTCAAGGAGAATTGGTATTGGTTCTCAGAACCCCAATGATACCAGGAAAGAAACCTCCCAATCTTGAACCAAAGTGGGAAGGACCATACTCAATACATAAGGTCTACACCAATGGATATTATTCTTTAATCTCAATGGATGGAGAACTCATCCTGACTCCAACCAATGCCAGATTCTTGAAGAAGTATTTTGTGTAACACAAATACACTTTTCGTTCATCATGACATTAATCTGTGTTTTCCCCGCTACATGACACTAAACTTTCCAACCCTATTGTCCTTAATGCATGACATTTAAACTGCATAGTCCCCCATCGTCCAACATGATGTTAAACTGTGTTGTCCTTACTACATGATATTAAATAGCATAGTCCCTCTTTTGTCCTTACTTCATGACATTTAACTACACAGTCTCTTTTTCATCCAACATGACGATAAACTGTGTCTAGTCTCTTATATGTCTTACATGACATTAAACTGTGAATTGTCAGGGTTTTTCTACCACCGGTTTCTCACCCTGAGTATGACTCATGCGACCTTTGAGTAAACATCAACTATGACACTCTCTCTGGGACGCTAACCATGCGTATGTCCCAACACCATTTTTTATACCATTGTCCTCAAGTACAACTTGATCTCCAATTCACTCTTCAATAGAACTACACAGACTTTGATCCTTGCCTTCTAGGCTGGGTACGTAGTCAACCTCCTGAGGTTCAAGCCCAAAACCAATATCTTCACATCATTTCACCTCTATCTCATACGATGTTTATTCATGAAGCCACCCCCAGAACCAATATTTTTACATTGGTTAACCATTATCCTTGGTATATGAAATTAAAGTATTCTCACTTTTGTCCTGTTTGACAATAAACTACAACATTCTTTGACACCCTCACCTTAGAGAGAATCATTATTTACATTGATCTCCAATCATGTTATATTCCAAAAACTACGTGCATACATGTAAATTCCTGAACCTTTAATTTTGGGTCAAACCATCATTGCACTGAAGTCCCCTTTCACACTTCACTTGTACGAACCAAATCTGTACAGAGCGTATTTTAAGAACTATGTATGCCTTGATTCCAATACTCATGGGATATGTAGGAATGTTCATGCATCCCTCGAATCGAGCCCCAAGTCTTTGGGAATAACCCCAAATTCCACTTTCAGTCCCTATGCTGAAAAGTCCCCCTATGAATACACGAATGTGGTATGAAAACCCCAATCTTCATTCACATCAAGTTTATATGTGTATTCCTCATTATGGTCCGAGCTCTAGGACCCTAAACTAAGATCTCCTACACTCTCTTCCCACGTGACATTAAACTATATTTCAAGAACTAAGTATGGCTTGATTCCCATCCTTATGGGATACATAGTGAAGTCCATCACCTCAATTCAGAACCCAGCCACAACATGAATATAGTTAGCATTGGTCTTTGTATATCCTTCATATATTAGAAAATTCCCATTTTGATGTGTCATACTCCTAAACTTGAATACATTCCAATATCCATCACCCTTTTCCTAACTTATGGTCAAAAAATGTTTGATATCTGGGAATTCTTTTGTTTGACTATACAGCACGTGCCCTTAGGCGTCCTTGCATAAATAGTCTACATAACGGACCTGTCAGCCAAAATATATTCTTATTTGACTATGTAGCCAATTCCCTTAACTGGCCCTCAATAATTCAAACCCCAACGAGTTTGTCAAATAGTGGTAAATTCATTCTTGGGAGAAAAACCTCTTTTTTCCTTGTTTGTCTTAACAACAATGTGTAAGGATCCATAAAAATAGCCATCCATAACATATTTGTCCCATACCCTTTTTCATGATCTAAAAGTAGTTAAGTCTATGGTTTATATTTCCCTTCCCTACATTTGGGTCAGACCTTCGTAGGCGTGATATTCATCCAATTCTTTGATAATCATGATTGGAAATATCCACTCCATATTCAAGTACCTCTCTTTATACTACAAACTCTCTTATTTGGAAAATTTGAATCTCCATACACTTTTACTAGCTTTTAGCAATAGAAAAGTAAATTTTATGAGAGTTCGTTTTCCTGACTATGCAGAATATGCCCTTAGGTGGCCTTGCATAAGTATTCTACAAAACAGAACTGTTAGCCAAAAGATTCTATTATTTGACTATGAATCCAATGCTCTTAACTGTCCCTGCATAATTCAACCCCCTAATGGGTTTGTCAAATGGTGGTAACTTCATTCTTGGTAAATACTTCTTATAATTCCTTACAGTCCTTTTTCATATCATTCTATAGATTCAAAAATTTATTTAGTCATAGTTTACATGTTTTCCACTATAGCAGCATATGTTAACATGTTTTTAGATAAATTATCAAGGAATTGAGTTAATTTTAATCCATTCGGTCAAATCTATTTCGACCTTAAACATTTGCCTTAATTTTTTATATCTGACGGTATTGACATTCAACTTCCCACAAAAGACAAGGGAACTCTAAACAAAAGTCAAGTCCTATCTCACTAGACATACATTTTGTACGATTTAGGTAATATTCAGCAATAGAAAGATTAAATGTTTGTAGGGTTATTTTTCTAATCCTTGCAAAAATCTAACTATGATTACTAGGCCCATTGGATTATGTAAACAATTTTAAAGATGGAAGAAAAAGAATGCAGACACAAAAGATTGTAGATGAATGTGTCGTTCATTGATGCACAATAGTTATAAGGACATCCACAGACTGGAGTCTCTTCTCTTTTTTAGGAAGTACAATAGGCTTTTAACATAACTCTTCACTTGATTTACGACATCCCGAGCTTTATCAGCAACCACCTAGAATTCATTCATTCAATTGGATACAATAAGATATACAGTGATACTAGCTATTATTGGAACAATTGTAAAAGAATGCTCTTCAGTGCGGTTTGAGAAAACTTTCTGCTGGTCAAACAGTGACTCTGTTTCTGTCCAAGAGACTTGGAAGATGGATACATGGACTTGAGAATGGAGCATTGTAATTAAAGATCCATTTGCAGAGAGTATTTTTTTTCAGATACTGTTCTAATGTCATGAAAGTCTTCTCTCCACCAAATGAAAGCGGAAATCATATCATCCCCCGGGTTTTCCATTTTCATATCTGCAAGGAAATAACATGAAGGAAAAATTGGAAAGTTCAAACCATTGTTGCTACACTTAATTCACAACATAACAGAAATAGATGGGTAGTAGTGCACCTGCATCTTGGGAATATAGTTCTCGGGCTATGGAATGTTGACTCCTTGTAGATGACAATGGCCATACAGAAGAATATAGATGACTTGTGGGAAATTAAGATGATACAACATCATGTACTTGGACAAATCAAGGAGAGTGATGTTGCAAATATTATAGTAATCATGGCCAACAACATTCATCATATAATCAATCCGCTTGCTAGTTAGTTCATCAGCTATTCCGATTCTTTTTTGAGCCATTTAATCTACACAAACATCAAATAATTAACTTTTAAGTAAGTTTACTTTTCCTAAAATTTATGAAGAAAAGTGAAAAAAATGGCTTAGGTATTAAGGCGCGCAAGTCCCATGTTGGCGTGCAATTCTAATCCAGTCGCGCATGTATGGACGCACAGGTATCACGCACATGTCCAAATACCACTGCAGAAGCGCGACACAAAGTAGCAATAAACCGCAGATAGTGTACATCTGCACCGAGAGGTCATAAGCGTTCTATTCAGGATTGGATGTGTGACATAGCACCGCATATTTATAGGCAATTCCATACCCCTGCATGTCGGACCCTGTGCGCTAGAAGCATACCTGTTCGCCTATGACTTGTGTGCCACAGTACCTTGTTTCTCATTTTCCTCAGAGTCAAATCCTCTTTCCTTTTTTGGATCCAACTCTAAGGGTGGAATTTTGTTGACACTCCTTTCTATCAAAGAGTCTAATGAATGAAAAAGGGTAATACCTTAAGCACAAAGAGATTCATCCTTTGAATAACATAAAAATTTGACAATGGCATGAACAAGGATTTCTTTAAGCATGAATCACGCAAGTTTCACTATGGTCAAACAAGTATACTTGTGCGCCGCATATGGGTCGCACAAGTAACTTACGCACCCTAATCGTTTTTCGCACAAGGTCCTCAATGGCCTATAAATATCTCATGTGGGCCCCCCATTTCCTGGATGAAAAATCCAAAAGTCAGATTTAAGCTCTCGGTGCCCTTGTCTCTACTTGAAGTCTTCCAAACACTTCTAAGGTAATATATTACCTAGAATGGAAGATCTAAAGAGGGGGAGTAAGGCTTAAGTGTTGGAAGTCATCAACACTTGCGTGCTTAAGTGTCCAACCCTTAAGGGAAATGGCCACACTTGTGAACCACCTTATCCCTTCAATTAGACTTCCACGCCGCACTTTTGGAAGTCTTTAAGGATAATACTAAGGGATTGAGACCAATCCCTAAAATGTATTACCCTATGGGTTAACTGTCTCTCAATTACACATGTGTCTCACAAGTATACTTGCTTGACCAGGACATGCGTGACCAAACAGAACTTGTGCGCCTGCCTCTTTTTGGGTTCCCCTTCTGCCCATTTACCTCTTTTCTTCAAATTCACCACTCCTCTTCTAGATTTAGCATTCAAAACCCTTTTTAAAAGTCATTTATAGCATGGTTATTGTGTTGAATTCCTTATCTGAAAGTAATTTTGTGAAACATCTCCCAAAACCTCATGATTTACATAGATTTATGTCACTAAGGTTAGAGATTTCATTCATTCAACCTAATCCTTTAAGATGAGAAGATCTTTAATCTGGGAATCCTCCTTAAGAATAAGCCCCAATCATACTTTTCCTCTAACTTGTGCCTCCTTTTCAAGAGTAATCCCCAGTCATAAGTTCCGAAATCTGGGCATCCTCCTTATGTGTAAGCCCCAAGATCCCAAATCTGGGCATCCTCCTTAGGAGTAATCCCAAAATTCTATATTCCCTTAACCTGGGCCTCCTTTTCAGGAGTAAGCCCCCATCACAAGTTCCCTAACCTGGGCCTCCTTTTCAGGTGTAAGACCCAGTCACAAGTTCCCCAATATGGGAATTCTCCATAGGAGTAAGCCCCAAATTATAAATTCTCTTAACATGGGCCTCCTTTTCTGGAGTAATCTCCAGTCTTAATTCCTTTTGATTTTGGCTTCCTTCTTAGGAATAAAACCCAATCATAAGTCCCCTCTAATTTGGGAATCCTTCTCAATATTTAGTCCTAAGTTATGTATCTAAATCTCCATAAATCACATATAACTTTATGGACCTTGTTCCGAGGCTTCTTCCCTAAAATATTCCCTGATCTTCATCTATCTGTGTAGTCATACATACATAAGCCCCACAACATTTCTTATGATTGCATCTTTTGTGGAACAATTGTTAGGTTTTACTAACACCTATTGTTTCTCACACCGAGCATGAATCATGTGAGCTTAGAGTGTAAATGTAATTATGACATCTTTCTTTGGGTCATCAATAATGCATAAAACCTCATATTTCTTCACTCGAACTACGTGGGTTCTGATTCCTTTTCTAAACAAGGATATGTAGGTAGCCTATCTGTGGGTACGATTCAAAAACTAAAATAATCCATGTCCTTCTGAAAAAAATAAAATTCATGTGCCTCACTGAGTGGCTTTAAAACCAGTTTGGTTATCATAATGACCAAGATATTTCTATATAATGGGCAGAAGGATACCATTGACTATGAATCATTAAAAAAATACAGATGATTCTCTATCGATGAAGAACCTAAAATACAAATAAAAGATTATAGAAATATCATACATATAAATTATTGATTGTAAAATCTAAAGGAAATATTAGGTTCATACTTGGTAAATTAATAAGGATTCGTGAACATAACTCAAATCAGTAAAGAGAGTCCCAGAGTAGACAATAATTCCCCCCAAAAAGGTGCGATGAGTCTGACCTCCCATCCTCTTGACCAATGTAAATTCTTATGACTCATCGGTCCATAACTAATGAGAACCTACCATTGGAAAGTATGTCCAAATGGATATAGAATCATTGGATGTTTCCTATTCTACAAATAAACCCATTAGAAACCGATTGGAATTTTTGAACCATAAACAAACAAGGTCAACCCCATTTCTAGAGGAAACAATCGTTCATGTTTGGACTTGTTGTTCTTTATATTATTACTTATATCCTGATTTACTTAATTTAAGAATATAAAACAAGATTTATATATAATATATATTCATCATATAAACATATATGATAGATCTATAAATGGAATGAAATACACCGTTCATGGAGACGGTAGGCCGTACGTATGCATGAACGCTGTTTTCATTTCCTTATTGAATTGAAAGGAATTATGTAAATGAAACGTATATGTACATAAATACAGAATAATTATTGTGTCATATATTTCATGATTATTTATTATATATACTTTTTAATCATTCTTTAATGGTTATCATGGAGAAAAAATCTCAATGCATTGTGGAGATGGTAATCCTTACGTACGCACGAGCGATGATTTCATTCTCATAATTATTCAATTTAATTGGAGTGGATGATATAATATCGTAGAATCAGTATGATGTTATAATTATTATATATAGTTATTTTTTACACCATTATACCAATCCATGTACGTTGGTGGTGGAAAACAGATTACACCATGGCGTGGAGACAGTGTTCCGTACGTACGCACGAGTGGTGATTTCGTTTTCTATAGGATGGATAGAAGGTGAAATGGGGATGTTTAATATTTATAATAACATATCAGTATATAATTTATTCTACTGTTATTACTTTATAATGAATCAAATAAAGAAAAGGAATTAGAAGATTAAATAAACTTGAAAGAATCGGTAAATGATATTACCTCTTCTTTGGCGCGCCTCTTCTAAACCCCTTATTAGGGCACTAACGTTGGTCATTGAAGAATACCAGGACCTATAGTATGTTTCTAGGGAAGTATATAAGAGAAATTTATAGGGTTTGGCTAATCTTAAAGGCTCAAAATGCTGTGAAGAGGAGAGGGAGGAGATTCCCTTTTATAAGAGAGGAGAGGGTAACTTTTGGAAACCTCTAAAATATTAATTTATAATAAACCAAAAACCCACATAAAAACATCTAAAATGACTCCACATCAAATAGGAGATGAAATAGGGTTGTAATCTCATCAGCCAATAAAATTTAAACATGTTGTTAATTTATTTTGAACCTTATAAACTTGATTTATCCTTATTTAATCTATTTAAATTTATCTATCGTAATAATATTCTAAATTTTAAATGGTTATAAATAATTAATTATGTGTTGTGAATTGTCCATAATTTGATACCTTCTGACATTTTAGACCATATAAATTTTAATTTTTAAATAATTTTGTGATTTTTAAAAAATTTAATAATATGTTATTTTTATAAAATAACAATAGTGTAAATATTGACACTATTCAATTATTTGAATTTAAATAAAATCCAAACATAAGATATATTCGAACCAAAATATTTAATAGATCCCTAACATGTAATAGGCATCTTTAAAATTTTGGGAACACATTAAATAGTTCATATAATATTTATTTTTTATATTTTTAAAACCATTTATATGATATTTCAATCAATAATATAATTTCCACATCACTATTGTGACACCATTAATTATAATTATTTAAACCCGAAAATTATATATAAATTCACATGATGTAGATAATTTTATTATTTTTCTAGTGACTATTAATGTTCTATGTTTTATGAAGTTTATCAATAAATTAAAATTATTTCACTTATATGATATAAGGGAGTGACATGTTGTCACTTTCTTTGGTTTTAATAATAAATACATTATTATCATGGTAAAAAGTGCATGAAATTAATCTATTATGATCCTTAGGTGATATTGGTAGACTTTTATTCAACCACGAAATTTTTTTATGGTGTTAGGGTAATTTTATAATATTATTTTTAACCTTAATTACTTGATTTACCTTTAATTGTGGTAAATAAAATTTACCGTAGTAACTAATCATAATGCCTAAAAATAAAAAGTAGCCTATTAACATATTTTAGACCTAATAATTCAAAATATGGAATCCATTTTTTCAAATTCAAAATAGAGAGGTTTCATTATTTAATTTAAAATTAATTTTGCTGTTGAGAAAACGGTTTCTAAATGTTAAAACATTACAAAAGATTGAAATGTTTTTACCTATGAATTCAATGTAAAATTAATGATAATGACATAAAAAATATTAAAAGGTAAAAATAAATTATATTTATAATTTAAACTCATTACATATTATAATTTAACCATATTAATTATCTTGATGAAAAAGTTGTTTTTAATTAAAATTTCGCATATTTTTACTATTCATCAAAATATGAAAGTTAAAAGAAAAATTTTGAAAATTTATCCAAAGTTAATTTTTATATCTTTATTAAAATGAATAGTTTTATTTAATCAACTTGAACTTATAAATGTGTCAAAAACTAAATTTAATGTGGGTGCACCATCAAAAGGCGGCAAAACTGCATTTTTTTTTAATATTTCCTTATTATGAAAAAATGTTTTTATTCTCATACCTTGATCTAAAAATGATAATGTTATAAAATTCAAAATGAGGTTAATAATATTCATAATGGATAGTTCATAAGAACAATATATCATTGTTTAGTGAAACTCCGCATTGCGTACAACACACACTATAGAGGAAGGTCTCTCTTGCGTGCAACACAAACCCTAAATAGTGTATGTGTATACTACAGGCTAATACAGTATTGCGTGTAGTGCCAGCTAATCTTGGTGTAGTGTACAATATAATACATTAAATAAATTAAAAATAATTTTTCTCATAAAATCTCTGGGAGTTACATTCTACCCCGCTTAAAATTAATTTCTCCCTCGAAATTTGTCAGGGTTAAAAATGGTTTACTACTTGAGAGTTTCTTTCATAGAAAACCGCATATTAAAAAAGAATACTAGAAATTAATTTAAATGGATAATGTATGAAACCAAATGTTTACCCAAATTAACTCCTCGCCGGGTTTCCACATAAGAGAACATAGATGAAAACATGAATATTGAAGAGAAATCTAACCATCAAGTTTTGCTGAAGAGTGGTAGAGGACATAGCTATGAAAAATACAATAATCACACAACCATAAATTTTTTGTGATCTATGGTACCATCTGATTCATTGGATATGAGGGTACTAGGACATCATTTTTGGTTTTTAGGATCATTTCCCAAAAGATGATGAGTTTTTTTCATAATGATAAATACTTACTTGATTTTAGAGTAATATAATTGTTGTTCATTCCATGAACAATTTACAATTCATCTATTATTTAATGAAATGAAGTTGAATTTTTCATTGTTGATGTTTTAGAAAATCATGCTATAGAATGATAGGTCATTCCATCTCCCTTTATCACAAAAAAGTTAACAAAAATTACTAAATATACCCAAGTACATCTATGGTGAGATTAACAATATATGATTCTAAAAATGGACTTATACTTCGTATAACATACCTCTTAATAAAATAAAACTAATTTCCACTAACCAAAGACTACATGTAGTCCAGTGGTAGGAGATAAAGTCCTTTCACACATTTGATGTGGGTTTGATTCCCACATCCTTGTCTGACGCAACGAGTTATCGCCCGTCCTATGGGTTGTCCTTTTTCAAAAACTATACTATTAAAACATTCTAGAAATAAAATCAAAATTTTTATTGCCTTAAAAAATACTCTCTGATGTCCAACATAATGCATTCCAACCTTTAGACTTATTGAAAATACATCTATCAAATCTCATAGTATAAAGAAAACGACTACAAGAAAGGTCATATACTGAGCACTCGAATGCCATCATTTACCCGCCATATATCATAAGATATATCTTTTTGGTCACATTCTAAACATTTGAATACCATAATCATGTATTCTCTTGAACTACAAGAGAATCGCCGTTTAGCGGCCGTTATTTTTGCGTTTTACAGTGGTTTAAACCGATGATATATGGTTTGGCGGTGGTTTATGTAAACCTCCTCCTAATACGGAATTTCCAATATATTAGTGGTGGTTATTTACATTTCATGGAGGTTTAAGGAAAGCGTCGTAGATGCCTCATTTAGTGGCGGTTTTACTGATTTTAGCATCGGTTATAACCGCCGTGAATAAACTCAAATCCAGCGGCCATAAAACCACCACTGAAGTCATGAGAACCGCCGCAGAATAAGACCCTATGATGCGACTATGTGGCGGTGGTTAAAAGTGCTGTGAAACGTAAGTTTTATACATTTAGAGGTTTTTTTCACTAATTAGCAGTGGTTTAAACCGTCAACAATGTACACTTCATGACGGGTTAAACTACCGCTAAAAGCTGACCACAAAAAAAATAAATTTTTGTCTTTCGCTGCACCACTTCCCTGAAAGACAAATCAAACCAGCAGTACCATATTGTACATACCAATAGAAAACATGAAACATCAACCTAGGAAATCGGTATAGAATAAATTGAAAAAAATAAGTAAACATTGACATGCTATTTAAGAATTAACCATATTGTATTTTATTCCTCTTAACTATGATACAATATATTCCCCTCTGAGGCTCAATCCCAACATCAAGAAACATGCTATTATTTTTATGCGATAAGAATATTATGAATAACTATTACAAAATACCATTGTTAAAGACTCTAGTATTATATTATTTATATAGTCCTTAATTTTAGATACCCCTCCTAGTATCACAATATCATATCCACCTTCAAGTTGTATGCCCCAGCCTCTTAGGCATTCATCCATTATCATCATACCAATATATATGATATTGAAAACAATATATGGGTCCTATAATAGGTGTAATCCACAACCATACATTCACCAAATTAGTCATTAAAGACCAATATAAAACAGAAATGGAAACTCATGATAAATTCAAACACTATCTATTTCTTGGTACCTTTCAAAAAGTTTTCCCCTTCACAAAAAGTTAACATTCTTGAAATATTTCTATTTAAACTTAACATAAATGGTATGATGTATACCATTAATAATTAATAAACTATGTGTGTTATGATTCTATTTATAGATATTCATATGATGCTCATCGCATGGGCCTGATCCCAACAATGTAAACACTTACGACCACTTTGTATGGAAAAAAATAAATAATTTCCTAACTATGTGGCCTTAAACAAATGAATCATAAACATGTATTATATGTATGATTAGCCTAAAAATCATATATTTTCATATCTATACAGATTCACAGAGATCATAGGAATAGGGTAACTCGTTAAACGCTAGAATTTTGATATTATTCATTAAAAATCATAAATCTATAAGGGACTCCAATAATTCAAATGATTCCACCCAAAGAATATTTGATGTTCCCAAAATCTCACAGCTTTTACCAATACCTATTTTGAATAATATATAGTATGAATCACTAGTGAACACCATTTATTGTAATTTAGTTCTAAAAGGACATCCATACCAAATATTCATATACATGGAAGCCCATTGGAGGTTCTCATCAAAAAATTGGTAACCTAATGTGAATCCATTAACATGGAATTGGAATGATAAACTTTGAACTCTTACATTTGATGATGTATTGATGGGTTTCTTCATTGTGTTTCCTTTTCAATACCTTCATCACATCCTTCAATTATAATTGAATCACAAAATGCACCAATTATGTTCAAGACCAAAAACAAGCCGATAGTACCCATAAGGAACACAATGGTGAGGCATTAAAAGAATTGTTATGTCATACATACGACTCAATTTCTATGAATAGATGTTCCCCATACCCTGACATACACTGTCTCCTACCCTTGTAAATTTAGTTAATGATGGTTCACACCTTATTTCAGGAATACCATATAATAGGATCTATCTTGACATTATATGACACCCATGGTAATCTATAGGGAATAATGCCCCACATGTTGTCCAACTAAAAATATTCTATGGAAAAACCATTGGTCCATAATTTCACATACAACCTTTTTGTATCCTTTCAATAGATCCTGAGAACACATTCTTATCATATCATATTGATGTGGATAAATGTGTTCACCATAAAGTAGAAATATACTTATAACTTCATTATGAGTATCATGTTCACTAAAATCATTTTTATTAACATGTGACCTTGAGTACTCAAGAAGATATATAGGGTATTTTTCCCTATTGTCTATACTGAAGCATCTAAAAGTTGATCCCACTGGGGATATCCAACCACTACACTCAAGAGTATATTTATTCCCCTACAAGTTCAAACACGCTTGAGTCCCATTATAATATCTAGATAATATACTAAGGATGGTTACAATGCTCAAATATATAAAAGCCTCATAATCTATCCTAAGTGGCCTTTGTAAATATAAAATTACAATGGAAAACATAACCCTCATGGGAGGGGGAATTTTTTACCATTTTTTCCTCATTGTCATCTCCATTATCATTCATCATATGGGATCACACCCAAATTAATGATATCCCTCTTAGAATGTAAATATGTGTTTCCTATTGGTGGTAACACATTAGTATATTTCTTCAATGTTAACACAATTGATGTTGGGAACCATGATTATATTGAGTATGAAACTGGTGTGGATGAATCCACTACCCCCTCACCACTAAAAACTTGTAAAACCATATACATGTAAGAGAATATTACTTAGTTCAAATTCAAAATACTATAACATGTGAAAATCAATATTAAATTTCTATAGGGAAAAATACCTTATGTATGGTGATTTGGTTGATGTTATCATACATCATTTATCTAATAATATATAATAATAGTACATTAATCCATCAATAAAGGTCGATCTGAGATTTCTAATATGATTAGGATCAAATAAATTGATGCAAATTACCACAACATTGATGTTTTGACTATAGTTACCTTCATGGGGTATATATCTCAATCAATATAAGGAAATTATCCCAACGGTATTTTAGGATGTAGTATCTTAGGAGTCAGTGGATTCCATCACTTCTCATATGGATTCCATTGAGTTTTGATGTGAATGATTACAAACTTAGTGGAATTCATATCTTTAGTGTGTGGATTTTAACCCTATACAACCATATTTGGAGCCTCGATCTTATTGATATTCGATATAATGGAGAATCAATATAAGTATATTAGGTGTTTCTAATCCCAATGGGTCACAATGTTTGGTTCCCTAGAACAAAGATATGATTCAATACAAGAGAAATGCCATTTATCGGCGGCCAATTACCACTCACAAGGGCCTCCTAGTAAGACAAATTCCAAGGTCCTCACTAAAGTGTACACAACACTATCCCCTTGATCACTATGAATTTACTTGATTTTTTCAACACATCAAAAATGGGTTTAACTCCTAGTCATCCAAAATATCGACTACCAATTCAAAAACAGGCCTAAATGGAATGATGTATACCACACTCGAGAAATCAAGACATAATATGAAACATAAGAAATCAATACAACGCATAAAAGAAAACATGAGAAATCAAGGAAATTATAGGACATTAAATTGTTTGGTGGAAACTATGTGCCACAAATGTTTCATATACAAACCAATTGTTCCCATATTTGTTCAACACATGAACAATAAAACTATTGAGGGTCTAATGATGCATTGTCACCCTATCCACCTTCATCACCACTTTCTACTGTCACCTTTAAGAACATTATATTTAAAATTAAATATAGTTGCATATTTATATTAAAACTTAAAACCAATGAAAGTTATAAAACTAAATGATTTTGATTTTTTTGATTTACCTGCATACCACCAGTCGATGCACTAACACTGGGGGAATATCTCTTCATATGCTGACCTATTTCAATCAACTCCTTCTGGAAAGAAGATATCTTATCCCTCTGTTGGTGAACTATGTTTCGTAGAGAAACAATCTCATTCTGAGCATCTATGGGTATGGGATGATTAAATCCAGGAGTATATGATACTTCCATCCTCAGTGGCCTGCTAAAAACCTTATATGGTACGGGTCCCAAACCCATCCCGCACACTCTACCAGGATGCTCCTTCCCAAGGAAATTAGCAACCGGGTCATCATGGAAGGCTGAGTAGGACTGTGTGGGATTGGCATCCCATTGTTCTTTAATTTTTACGTAAAAACTAAATATCAATATATATTAACATAGTAAAAACTAATAATAAGTAATTATAATAAAAAATTGACTTCATACCCCAACTTCTTTATCAGTATCATTAACAAAACTTCCATCTAATTTCTTGTGAACATCCAACCACAATTCAGTTCGGGATGCTTCGTTACCTAAACTCTGTGACTGTGTTAAGAAAATATAAATAAGAAATTGAATATATTAAACATATAATACTATCTTATAAATATAAAAACTAATTAAAAGATTAGAAATGTTGTTCGGCTTCTAGAGAAGCTTTTTGAGCCCGCAGTGTGAGGGATGACTTGCTTATCCAGGTTTGATGCATTCTGTCTTGAGAGATCCTGAAATAAATAAAATTCAATTTAATAGTAATGTATTCAATGTCATTTCTTCTTCATATACATGTATAAATGTAAAATGAGGATAATAAAATAATATATATTTCAATACCATCTGCTTCTCATCACGATGTCTGACAACAAAAACATTCCACTATTCTTTAGGTACCCCACTGGGTAGCATCTCATACATTTGTTGCACAGTCAATGAGGTATCATTGATATCACACCACAATATCCATTTTAAATCTTTCCATTTCTTACCTAGATTTTTCAACGTCCACTTCTGTGCTATCACATCAGCAACTATAATGTGGAAGAACATCCGTATACATAAATTCATTTTGAATATTAATAACATGACATTGAACTAAAACATAATGTAATAAATTTACCTTTATTTGAGAATAAAAAACTTTATTTTTCTATCTTGGAGGCATATGTCTCCAATCATCATATGAAATAGGAAGAGAAATGTGTTCCGCCGCTAGCTGGCCTAGAATCTGGCCAAGTAACCCCACAGCATCATCCATCGGGACTCCATAAGAATAAAATTGCACGACTATCTTTTCGCCCGTCATATTCCAAACATATGAAATTTTTATGTTTTTCTCCACAGTTTCATTTTTTCCATCTTCAATGAGAAAACAATTAGTATAAACAAAATGCAATAAATTTATTTAATTAAAATTTGTACCTATGACATTGACACTAGAGTATGCCGGTGATGAACTGGAAGGGGCATGTTGCTGCCCCACTACTGAGGCTCCTGAAGGTGGAGTCGATGACTCCACCTCTAATGGGACATCCAAAGACGGTGTGAGGGATGGTGCAGGGGGAGATGGTGTAGGGGTGTCGGAAGCAGGTGCCTCAGATGTCGGGGGGAGGGATCCAGATGCATATTTAATTGTCGCGGAACTAGATGAAATAGTGTACCGCTTCCTTCTTGGAATTCATGTCATTTAATCAAATAAAATTATGTTCAGAATATATATTACAAAAAAATTATGTAGCAAAAAAATTAAAAATGATAATAGATGCCCAGTACTAACAGACAAAATATATATAACAATGATAATGATTGAATTTTGAAATGAAATAAGTTGTTGCTGAATAAATAAATAATTGTTCATAGAATCATTTTCCATTTCAATCATGTCGGTTTCTTGCTCCATTGATTCATCCACTTCATTCATCCTTGCTAGAATAATATTTTCAATATCATGATGGAAAAATAATTCTTCTTCCTTTTGTTGAATAAATTCAATTTCAGTGGTCAAATTTTCCACTTCATCACCCATATTATACAAATCTCTTTATATTATGTGAGCAACTACACTCCAACATTCATCGAAAACGTCATTCACATAATATACCATTTTTTCTTGCGATGCTATGATATATGGATCATGCAGTTCATGATCACCAACATCCATAAAGCAAGTGAAGTTCACAGAAGTAAATTGCAAGGAATCTCTTTTAACACCTCTAATAATATAGACCCATTTTCATTTGAATAAACCAACATTAAAATGTCTGTGGTAGTTTAATTCAATAATATCATGTAGCATTCTGTATTATTCCACTTCAGAAAATGTAAATATACCACTATTCTGTGTTTTCAAACCCACTTATCGATTGACTGTACGAAATCTAAAGCCATTGAAATTATAAGCGTTGAACTTTCTAAGTTGTTTTAGGGGACCTATAGAAAGAAACTTCAAATCTTCTGACACCACTTCTTGAGTATCATTACTCATGATCTGAAAAAAGAAATATACTTTATTAGATTTACAAAATTTATGTGTCAAACTAATATTCGTACTTATTGCAATATTAATGAACTTACACGTCGTGCAAACCATTTTACAAGCTCTTTATTAACAACTTTCATTATATCTTTCTCATTTCATGTTCGTCCTCTCATTCTTCTCATTTTTTATATCCTCAACTCTTAAATAAATTTATCTGCAATTTCACTATTCATCATCACATATCTATGTGCCTGTAATAATTCTAATTCAGCCTGTGTCACATTTGAGGTCCTCCCAACTGATCGGCCAATAGCAGGAAATATTTTGGATTTCTAATGTATTTGAGATTGAGTTGATGTTTCGTCAACATGTCCAACTCAATTAAATCTTTTCTCAATATCATCCATTTATCGAGAATAAAAGTTAAGACACTCCTCAACCAAATATCCTTCAGCAATAGAGCCTTCTTATAGAGCATTATTTCTCAAATATGATTTCAACTGCCCAAGATATTTGTGAGATAAAATAAACATAATTATGCATTTAATTATGTACCAAAAATTGTGTATTTAACTGAGAAATATATAAATAAAGTACCTCTCAATTGGATACATCCATCGATAATGAACGGGGCCTCCAAATATAGCTTCCTCAACCAAATACACAGTTAAATGCATCATTACAATAAAAAATGATGGAGGAAAGATCATCTTCATTGCACAAAGGGTCAATACAAACCTCTCCTGGAGGTTGTCAAGCTAAAATGGATTTAGAGATTTCTCACATAGTTGTCTGAAAAATGTGTAGAATTGGAGTATAACAGCAGTAATTATTTCAGGTAATAATGTACGCAATGCCAATGGTTGTAACTGTTGAAAACAAATATGTGAATCATGACTTTTCAATCCATGTAACTTACGATTCTTGAAGTCAACACACCTCGAGATATTACTTGAATAACCATATTTTACCTTAACATTCTTTAAAATTCTAAGGAATGTATCTTTAACCATATTTTTCATTGCATTAATTGTCGGATGATACTTTTCATTCTCATCTGGCCAGAGATCACGTTTTATATTCAATGTTTGTAAGTCTTTGGGAGCATTGAGATGATCCTTTGACTTTCCTTGCTCATTAAGCAATGTAAAAATCACATTTTCACATACATTATTCTCAATATGCATCACATAAAGATTATTCTGCAACAAATTAAATTCCCAATTTGGATGTTTGAAGAATATACTTTTTTCTTCCATTGTTGCATTCCGATTTCTCTTGACGAAGCACTTAGGACGCGTTTTCCGATTTCATTCATATGATGAACCTTTCCAAAAAAAAAATTCATCATTTTCAAGCTGTGTCAATATTTCAGAACCAGTTAACAACTTTGGAGGTGGTCTATGATTAATGGAACCATTAAATTTTGATCTGTTCAGCCGAAATCTATGAGATGCGTTGAGAAATCATCGATGACACAAGTAGCACCATTTTCTACTATGAGGTAGCTATTTGGGATCAAAATAAAAGTTACAAATGGAAAAATCCAAACCCGTGTAAGTGTTCCAGCCAGATAAATTCCCAAGCCCAGGGAAGTCACTAATGATCCACATTAAAGTACCATGCATTTTGAACATTGTTTTAGAAGAAGCATCAAATTTATCAACATCATTCCTCCATAACTCCTACAATTCGTCAATCAAAGGCTGCAAGTTTACATCAATATCATTTCTAGACATTTTTTTTCCAGGAATACTCCTCGAAAGGATAAAAAATGTTTATTGCCTACACATCCATGGAGGCAGATTATAAGTGATCAAAACAACTTGCCAAATGCTATAACTGGTACTCAAAGTCCCAAATGGGTTGAATCCATCGGAATCCAATCACAATCGAACATTCCTAGGATTAGGTGATAAATCGAGATGTAATGAATCAAATGAATTCCATGATTTGGAATCTCACGGATGTCTCATTAACCCATCATTGTTATTATCTATAGAATGCCACTTCATGTATTCAGTAGTTTTCGATTACATGAATAATATTTTCAATCGAGGCTTCAAAGTAAAGTAACACAAAAACTTTGCAGGTGTGTTCCTGTTCTTCTTCTCCATGAAATTATGTTCATTCAGACTTCCAACATCACCCTTTTCTTGCCATCAAGATGAACATTTCTTGCAATTCTGTCTACTTTAATCCTCTCCCAATAAAGCATACAATCTTGGGGACATGCATGTATTTTTGTATAATTCATACCAAGCTTGTTGAAAACTTTGTTCATATCATAAAATGATTTTGGGATTTTTGCTTCAGGAAATGCATCATGATTCAATTACAATATCATGGACATTTCCTTATTTGTAATTCCACAAAGACATTTTATATGGTACATCTTCATCATAAATGAAATCTTTGAATATTTAAAACAACCACTATACAACTCTTGATTTCCATCGTCAACTAAATCATGAAACAAATTTTCCATAGTGAATTTTTATCTTGAATTTGGCTCCATAGAATCAGGAAAAGGATACCATGATATGTTACAATCTTGATCTTCCTATGCTATAGTGTCAAAAACATCACTTTTCACGTTGCAATTTGTAGCACCCTCATATGGTTGTTCTGATATTTTTTGATACTGATAGTGGTGTCTTGTAGTGCCGAATGCATCATTTATGAGGTTTTTCATTTCATTTTCCATTGTCGATGAACTTTGGACCTCATTCTATGGATTAACATCAGTGCTCAATCTTTCTGTAACATTTGATTCTCCATGCCAAATCCAACACAAATATTGACCAGCGAATTGATTCAGTATTAAATGTTCATAAACTTCATCTATCTTCAACCATGTTCTAAATTTACATTTAGGACATAGACATTTTATTCTCCCTTCAATGGATCGATTATAAATTGCAAAATCAAAAAACTCATTCAATCCCTTAACATACTGACGTGTGTTCCTCGGTAATGTGATCCTGCTTTTATCCATGTATATCACAATGTGCCTATAAAATAAAAAAAATAAAAACACATAGTTACTACTAAATAGAGAAAGAGATCCATATATATGAAAGTATAAAATTACAGAAACAAAATATAATAAAGATGATCCCCTGAGTTAGATAAGTGGTGGTGTTCATGGAAATGCATGATGAAATAACTTGGGAGATTAGGTTTTCAGGTTCTACGAACCTTATGTGGATTGAATTCCTAGACCTCTCTTTGGTGTACTCACATAGAAAAGATTGGTGGTGTGACTTGAGGGTGATTTGGATCATATATTTGTTAGTTCTCATGAATGGATACTTATGATCAAATGGGATGATCGAGGATATTACCATGGAGTTGAACTAAGAGTCAGATTCAGACTTTGGTGTGGGCATTGAACATTTTTGTTATTCCTTGAGTTTTAAGGCATCGTGGTCGGGATATGATAGTGCATTGGTGGGTTGGATTGAGAACCTTTGGTATAATTCATCTAGAGAAGGACTTACTAGTGTTTTTGCATAAAAATTGATGTGGTAAGGTGGAGACCACATTAGATATGGCGTTAAAGATGCGTCGAATGTGTTTTGGGGATCAAACTATAGTATTTGAAGAATAGCTGATGTATCTGGGCTTGTTGTTTGTAGTTTCATTGTAGAATCATGGTGGGAAATTGGAGATGAAATGTGAGGTGTTGGTACTATCATACAGGACATCATAATAAGATAATCAAAATCATTTAGGTAGAAATATATCCTAGATGGAATTCTCTCTAAACATTATATTCGGGAACTTGGAAGAATTATATTCATCAAAACCACTACAATAAGTTAGAATGAATTAAACACCATTCACTTCAACACAGAAAAGAAATTTATGCAAAGTAAAGGGATGTTATGCTTGAGTAACACATGTTTGATGGACTCCATGATCGAGTATAAAAATTATAACAAACTCCATACCTAAGTGTCATAATTCATTATAGTCATGTAGGACTAATAAATAAATAGGTTATCCATTTCAAAAAATAATGAAAAATACTAAGATACATATTCCATGAAAGAGATTACTTTCATCCAGGACTATACATGTTAATGAAAAATAATCTAGTTTGGATAACATATAGAGAAAGAAAATAAAAATAATATTTAAATAAAAAATAAACCTAGTTGAACTATCTCACAATTAAAATTTCCCAAAAAAAATCACAACCATATTCACAACTCAAAACATCTCTATGTGATCCCCGAAAAGTCACAACATTCTAATGACCACTAATGGAACAAGGGGAAACAATTAACTAGAAATAACAATCTTGGAATTAGAATGAAATGATAGATGTTACACACACACATTAATGTGTATGAAAAGTTTGATATAAATAGTCCAAGAAATATTTCACCATAGATTATTTGTAATTCATTTTATAAAAAAGATTCAAAAATACTTATTTTTGACAGAAATCTACCTAGGATTTTTCCAAACCAAATTACAATGATGAAAAGGAGAAAATAGAGGAATATATAATTATGAAGGAATAAGAGGGACTATGATGAAAGAATAGACAATAATCAGGGTCAAATCATGATGAAAACACCATGGATAAGAGAGAACCAGTAGAAGATGAGGTGTGAGGCATTGGGTTATTGGTTAGGGGTCATGAACCATACAAGAGGGACACCAGTATGCATAGTAAATTATTGTTAGGTGTATGTGAGGATACAATTAGAGGTTGATGATGAATATTAATGGATGAGAGTAAATGGTGTCCACCTTGGGTGCAGAGTCATTACGTAATGAGTGAAGATTGATAGTGGGGGAGACCTGGTTTTGGTGGATTCTTCATCTCATTATTACTGTTGTAGTCAACTTCATAACATGTTAATAAAATATTTATCCCTAATATACATATATATAATAAACCCATATACACCCATTTACAATCTTCATTTATATATATATATACATATATATATGATTTACATAACTTGTATTGTACACACACACACACACACACACACACATATATATATATATGTTGCTCCCACTTACATCAATTGAAGAAATTAGTCTTAGATTTTAAAATTTAATGCTTAAATATACATATATATGTTTATGTATGAAGAACTTGAAATCACATGCATATATTTATATGAATTTAAATTATAAAAAAATAAATTTGGGAATCACTTATGTATAAAACATGGAATTTGAGATGAATATATATATATATATTAAATTCCTCTAAAAAATGATAAAGTCATGAATTAATGTTTTTAAAATAAAAGTAATTGCTTACTTTGTAACATCAAAACATGATAAAATATAATTCCCTAAATAGAACTCAATTATAAGAAGATAAATTTTTATGGGCAAACTAAACCCTGTCTTCTAATTCTCAATACATGATTTAGAGAAACATTAACACAAGACATAAATTATAAAAATGAAATGATCACTTAAAATAATTTTTGGCACAATAGTAAATATTAAAGCCCTTACATTATATTTCCTAAACATAACTAAAACATAATTCAAATACATTAAATTATCCCTTACAAGAAAATAAGGTTCACAATCGAAAATATAAATTGTATAAAAAATATGTGTTACAACAAATGAATATAATTTTACTAAACAAAATCATTTACTGCAAAATGAAAATTCATTACACAATCAAGTTTTGACCACAGAAATTCCTTATTGCAAACTATAGCTTTGATAAATACAATTCATTACTTATTGGAAATCAAAAAACCATAATTTGAAAATAAAATTTCTCCCTTACTTGATATGCTGGAACAAAACAGGAGCTGTTGTGGACTCCAAAACAAAACCAACTGACTATACAAGGATGAGACAAAGAAACATGAAAAATACTGAAATTAGTTGAAATAGAAATGAACACAACAATGAATGAAGATTCAGGCGCCTACTCTATACAATTTCTTGGGTGATTTTTAACTCAACCTACAAAGTAATTACTAGAATTAAAGCCTTAGGGTTCGTATAGGTCGCCAGGGTTGCGGTGTCACTGGGGTCATGGGGTCGTGGGGTCGACGGGGTCGCGGGGGGCCGGGGTCGCCAGGGTCGCCGGAGCCGCGGGGTCGTCGGGGTCGCGAGGTCGTCGGGGTCGCGGGGTACAACTGTTGTGGGGATAGCGGGGGTCGTAGGGTCACAGGGTGATAAGAGGGTTCGAGGTGGGGGGAAGGGTCATCAATGTAAAAAAACAATGACTTCAAGGAGGTTTGTTATAAATAGTCGTGAATCCTTTTTAAAAAAATATTTAGCGGATGTTCACAGAACCGCCGCTAAACGGTGGTTCTGTTGTAGTGTTGAAACATGAATTACCATAAAATCTGTGTAAAAACATTAATGTTGTCAAAAGTAAACTCTTTCCACATACCAATATCCCAGAATTCCTATATACTCAAACCATGATATCACATTGTCCTTATATCAGTCATGAGCTCATTAAAACTATCAAACATTTCATTATCTCTTTATCCGATCATTATGCGCATATCATCTGCTTTCCAAAAATATTTCAATCTCTGTTCATGGTTACCGGTACCATACAATTATTGAAAACCACAACAAGTCAATACATAGATATTCCAATATTCCACAACACAAAAAATGAGATTCCTCAACACTATTTTAGAATCCCATTACATAAACACTTAATCATTCCACCACTTCATTGTCATATTTAACATCACTAATAGTGATCGCATGTGACATCCCTTTTTCATGTTCCTTAAGAGGTTATTGATGTCAATCATCATTAACCCTTGAATTAGGGCATTGTTTAGCATAATGCCACATTTCCCTGCACATGTAGCATTGAAATGTTGGTGGTGAATTCTCTATAGTCTTTTCTCTAATGAAATTATTAGCTACATTCTTCCCATTAATTCGGCACTCAGCTGCTCTATGACCTTCTTTTCCACACATAAAAAATTTTATAGTCCCTTTAAGACAATCTTTACCATGCTTCCTTCCACACATTGAGCATAATGAAACATTTGTCTTCTTTTCACCATAGTTTTTAGATTTTTACTTGAACTTGATCTTTCATTTCTTGTAAAAACCATGAGATGGATATGTAACACCAACTACTAGTTCTACCTTGAGAGCACATCGCACAATTTCATCATAGCTATTGAAGTCTCATATAGCTAATTCCATTCGAAGACTTGGTTTTATGCCACTAAAGAATCAATCAAATTTACTTTTAGGTTGGATGATAAAGCAAGATTCATATCTAGAAAACCTTGTAATATTCGCCATGTATATACCAATAGATTAATCATCCTTTCTCTTAATCTCAAGGAACAATTTTTCCATCTTTGTTTGAAGAATACGATGGAAGTACTTATTGTAAAACTGGTTCTTGAACTCATCCCATTCCATGTATAAAATTTCATCATGGCGCCTTGTATTCTTAATTAGAGTCTACCACTGGTCTGCTTAACCTTCTAAATGGTTTACAAAGAAAATTAATTTTTCATGTTTTGAACTGTGAAGTATGGAAAATAACTTTTCATTGGTTCTGATCCATTTTTCAGAAATAAGTGGCTCAGAAGACCCATTAAATGAAGGCGGACATTGCCTCATGAAGGACTCAATAGAATATTGTTCCTTTATATTCTCATTTGATAGTCCAGAATGATTCATATCTTTTGTAAGTATAGAAACAAGATTTTTCACTCCATCTCCCATAACATTGGTTTGTTAATGATGAAAATCATTGCATTGTCCATTACATTGATCAAAACGCTTCCTTCAGGTCCAACCATCGTCAAAAACCCCAAAAGAATAGTGTGAGAGGCATAAATCATGCTAGGAGAACCACATAATATTGGGGGATTACCTTCAATGTATAACATCATAGGTTTAATTCTATTATTTTTACCATAATTCTAGAACTATAACCTATAGTAATACTTAACATTAAATAAATACCTAGATATACCTTAGAAATATCTCTTAGGATTTCCTTAATGTTTTCGCATCCTAGTTTCCAAAGGATAACTAAACCTTCACTCTGATACCATCTGTAGAGACCCAAAGATTGACATACATGGTCATTACATTAGTTTTGTAGAATAATTTACACATAAAAAAAACAGGCACCCAAATACTATATTAGTTTAGTGTCTTTGGAAACATGGAACATAATCTTCAAATAATGGCGAAAGATATTGAACATCTCCCATAATGATCTTCCACTTTTGTAACGTAAAACATTTCATTATATCTTGGTGAAATGAAAACATAAAAAGGGTGATCTCAAATTCTTAGTAAGGGTAAAAATAGAGAACATAAAACAATCCATAAACATTTTTACGTAAAAACATGAACGTAAGTCATCAAAATCCCGAGTAATGACATAAATCTGGGGAGTACATATGGTATAGATCCCAAAGGAACATTAATAATGATAAAATAGCATGGTAATAAAACATGTAATTTTGGAAAAACATTAATCACATGATATGATTTACATAGTAGCCAAAGAATTTCTTTCAAGACCATCATAGTGGACAATGTCTATTACTAAACCGGGTTTACTAGTCGTTCAAACCCTGTATTACTGAACCAGATTTACTTGTCGTTCCAGCCATGTATATCTCATGATATATAAATCTTTACCAAATTAATTTGAGGGAGATATTGGTCCCAACCATCTCATAATGAAATCATTCTTATTTGTTTCTCAAAATAAACATAAATCATTTATCATAACCCTTAAAATAAAATGGGTTTCATAAACATCATCCCATCATAAAATAATCCATATAAAACAAATGGATATCATTTCATCATTAAAAAATTAAAACCATGTAAATAACATAGACATTATTCATGAAACATAATCATACTAAAAAATGTAATCTTAGATGAAAAACAGTTTTGATAAAAAACTTGAAATGAATTCTTTAGGATAATATGCTTTCTTCAAAATCAATTTCTTTTCACAAAATGCCATGAAATTTTAAAAGAAAATGATTTTCTTTAAAATAATCATGAAATCTTGTAGATTAAGCTTCATGAAAATAAGGTGTTATGAAACCGTAAATATTTGTTCATGCTGTATAAGTAAAAAAACATTCTCCTCATACTTTTAACAGAATAGTCAAAAAGTACCACGTATGGTAAACAACAAATATTTCTTCCATAACAAAAAGTAAAAGTCAAAGAGGGGTAAACATTACATTAAACATACATGGAAGAATATTAACCACTTTATGAAATACATTTTTATGTACATGGATGTAAAATACAACCCCAGTAAATACTTACGTATAAGCAATCTTGGATAAAAATAAGATTGCAAAATTATCCCTTACCTTAGGTCCAATTTCTTCTGTAAGTGTCTAAAACTCCATAATAGTGGGTTTAAACCTATTATTATCTTTTAACAAAACCATAATAATATTTATTATATAACATATGATCCACTTATGACATTATATTACCCGTTCTATTGTCAATTCCGCGTTAAAACAATGTTTTGCGTAAAATCGTTTCATTTATCATACGTGTTTAGACTTGTTGTTCATGATATTATTACTTATATCTGAATTTACATAATTCCATAATGTAAAACATGATTTATATATAATATATATTCAGAATGTAAATATATTTGAAAGATTGATAAATGGAATGAAATACACCGTTCATGGAGATGGTAGGTCGTACGTACGCATGAACGCTGTTTTAGTTTCCTTATTGAATTGAATTGAATTAAGTAAATGAGTCATATATGTACATAAATCCAGTATCATTATTATGTAATATATTTCATGATTATTTATTATATATACTTTATAACCATTCTTGAATGGTTAACATGGAGAATGAATCTCATCGCGTCATGGAGAGGGTAATATGTACGTACGCACGAGCGATGATATCACTCTCATAATTATTGAATGGAATTGGAGTGGAGGAAATAATATATCAGAATTAGTATGATGTTATAATAAACATATATAGTTATTATTTATACCATTATACCCATCCATGTAAGGGGGTGGTGGATAATAGATTACACCACGGCATGGAGGCGGTATTCCGTATGTACGCACGAGCGGTGATTTCATTTTCCGTAGGATGGATAGAATGTGAAATGGGGTTGTTTCATATTTATAATAACATATAAGTATATTAGTGATACTGATGTTATTACTTTATAATGAAAAAAATAAAAAATAGGAAGTAGAAAAAGAAATAAATTTGAGAGAATCGATAAATGATATTACCTCTTCTTTGACGCGCCTCTTCTAAACCTCATCATAGGGCACTAAAGTTGGTCTTTGAAGAAGACATGGACTTCCAGTATGTGTCTAGGTATGTGGATAAGAGAAATGGATAGGGTTATGGCTGAGCATTAAGGATAAAAATTTTGTGAAGAGGAGAGCGAGGAGGTGTCCTTTTATAAGAGAGGAGAGTGGCACTTTTGGAAACCTCTAAAGTATTATTTTATAGTAAACCCAAAACACACTTAAAAATATCCAAAATGACTCAAAATTGAAAATGAGATGAGATAGGGTTGTAATCGCATCATCCAATAAAATTTAGACATGTTGGGAATTTATTGTAAACATTATCAACATGATTTATCCTTATTTAATCTATTTAATTTTATTTGTTGAAATAATATTCTAAACATTAAATTTAATAAATAATTACTTATGTTAGGTTAATTGTCCATAATTTGATACAATACGAAATATTAGACCATATAAATTTAAATTTATGATTTTTAAATAATTTTGTGATTTTTAAACGATATAATAATATTTTAATTTTTTAAAGTAACAATAGTGTCTATTTTGACAATATTCAATTATTTGAATTTAAATAAAATTCATATAGAATATATATTCAAAATAAAATATTTTATAGATCCCTATTATGTAATATTCATCTTAAAAATTATTGGATCACATTAAATAGTTCATATAATATTTATTTTAAAATTTGTAATATCATTTATTTGATATTTTAATCAATAATATAATTTCTACATCACTATTATGTCACCATTGATGATAATTATTTAATCCCTAAAAATTATAAATAAATTAACCTGATGTATATAATTTTATTATGTTTCTATTGACTCTTTATGTTCGATGTGTTATGAAGTTTATCACTAAATTAAAATTATTATACTTATAAGATATAACAGAGTGATATGTTGTCACTTTCTTTGGTTTTAATAATAATTACGTCATTTTCATGGTGAAAAGTCCATGAAATGAATCTATTCCAACCCTTACGTGATATGGGTCGACTTTTATTTATCCAATTAAATTTCTTCAGGTGTTAGGGTAATTTTATAATATTATTTTTACCCTTAATTACCTGATTTACCTTTAACAGTGGTAAATAAAATTTACTGGAGTAACTATTCATAATGCATAAAAATAAAAAGTAGCCTATTTACATAATTTGAACCTAATGATTCAAAATATTGAATTCATTTTTCAAATTCAAAACACCGAAGTTTCAGTATTTAATTTAAAATTAATCCTTCTCTTGAGAATATGGGTTTTAAAAGTTAAAACATTGCAAAAGATTGAAATGTTTTTACCGATGAATTCAATGTAAAATTAATGATAATGAAATACATAATATTAAATGGTAAAAATATTTTCTATTTATAATTTAAAACCATTCCATATTATAATTTAACTATATTAATTGTCTTGATGAAAAAAAATTATTTAAAATATAGCGTATTTTTACTATTCATCAAAATATGAAAGTTAACAGAAAAATATTGAAAAATTATCCAAAGTTAAATTTTATATAATTATTGAAATTAATAAGTTTATTTCATAAAAATGAACTTATAAAAGTGTAGAAAGCGAAATTAAATGTGGGTAAGCCATCAAAAGGCGGCAAAACTGCATTTTTTGAAAAAAAAATATTTCCTTTATACGAAAAATTGATTTTGTTCTAATAACATGTTCTAGGAAATTATAATGTTATAAAATTCAAAATGAGGTTAACAATATTCATAATGAATAGTTCATAAGAACAATATATCATTGTTTAGTGAAACTTGGTATTGCGTACAACACACGCTATTGAGGAAGGTCGCTCTTGCATGCAACACAAGCCAATAATATTATTTGCGTATACTACTAGCTAATACAGTGTTGCGTATAGATCAAGCTAATGTTTGTGTAGAATACAACATAAGACATCAACGAAATTAAAAATAATATTTCTCCTAAAATCTCAGGGTGATACAGTGATCTCAATCAAATATTTCCAAGTGGTCAACTTCTCTTATGAACTTGCTTTAATTTGATTAGATCCACACATCTCATTCATTTTATTTTCTTATAACTCTACTATGATCATGACATTATCTAATCAAAAACATCTCCATAGCCTGAATGAAATATGCACATTTTCTATGTTATGCACACATGTAGACTTTGAAATCCTTAAAAAACACTCTGGTAGGGACAAACCATCCACATATCAATAACATTCTCCAATGTGGGCATATTCACTTCCACAAGATTATGGGGAATCCTTATTGACAAATCATAGGAAAATATGAAACATTAACATCTTTGAAAACCACTATAGATGATTGTATAATGTGGTGACAATTTGTTTCCCATTTTGATAGCTTTACATTACACAACAAAGGTCATTCACCAACACAAGGGTTCATATACTACATAGCCCATCATTTTATTGCATAATATCCAATATCATTCTTCTTATTATATAGAACACTTGTTTTGTAATAGAAATTACATGATACTATTAATGCACACAAGATTGATGGCATAGCCCATCGCTCTATAGCAATGTAAACATAAATCGCCCATATACATGTTTTTCTTCTGGATTTTAACTTCACATGCATCCTTGTTTACCCCTACAAGAATCCTGTCATAGTATAGTTCATTGTATAGTGGGGTATAAAACCAAATAATCTAACTTGTTGTGATGTATGAATTTCTGGTGCCAATGTTACAATATAGAACGTCAATATATATCTTATGATTCATCATGTCCACATTTCTGCAGATTAGGATAATTCCTTCTATGGAAAATCAAAATATGATATAGTATAGTATTTTTCTTCCCAAAAAGTTTCCATCAAACCTAATCAATCATTTTTCTTCATAAATGTATTTTCATCAATGATAGATGATCTATCTTGTAATAATATCTCTTGTAATAATCTTCCTAAACTACTCTCTCCCTCAATGTGTGATTATTTAATGACTCATATTATCCATGTATTATTTTTTGATATTTGTATTGATTGTTTTTGAGACAAGACCCTGAGACATCATGCGATTTTGAGACCTGGTGATCTTGAAATAAATGTTTGAAATATATTAAATATTAAATACCATGCATATGCATTTTTTCAGAAACAATAAAATAACTTATAACTAGGTTCCCAGATTAGAAATTTTATGGAACCTTTGTGTTCAGAATTAAAGGATTACCCTTGGGGGGACATGACATTTTTCGGTGAGGGTAGTTTGTGGAAAATTTCTTTGTAGTTTTTGAAATGAATAAAATAATAAAATAAATTATTTTTATTATTTTTATTGATTAAATGATTCTATAATCTTTAAATAGATAGTTCTATTAGATTTCCACTTTTATCCATATAGCCCTAAAACCATTGGAATGAAATTGCATGTAGAATTGGAGGATTTATATTATACAAATGATGATGGGTACGTGGATTGATATTCAACGCGAAACATATTCAATGTATCCAACCAATGATCACAACACCACCCTGTTCTTCATTAGTGATTGAGTTGAATAATTATAGGTTGTTGTTTATTTGGATTTTTCTTCAATGTTATTATTATCTATGATGTAGAAAAATAAACCAACAAATAGATTTATTTTTTTGATTTGGGGATTTTCAGGATAGGCAAGTTTAATCCGGATTCAAGGGAATTTTTAATTATGATTAAATTTTCTATAGTTCAATTTTCCTTCCAATGGAAAAGAACTTACATTGACAGAAACATTAATCGTGATTTGTTCCTCTTGGTTGTTACAATTATTTTTCCCACCCATTTCTTCATTCAGTGTATATGTTCTTCAATTCACCCCTGTTTAGACATATATTAATGGACGGATAACTGAACACAAATTTCATATTGAAGTTATTTTATGTTACAGATATGCGATCAAAATTGAATAGTAGGGGTGATATGTCGATAACAGAAGTTGATTAGATGGATTTGAATACACAATTTTTTGTTCTCCAAAGCACAATGAATAACAACATATAAATCTATTATCTGAATGGAACAAAGTTTCAAAAAATGTTATTTGATGATGTTGAGACTCGGATGAGAAAATTACATTATTTTATAGGTGAGACATGTCCATATTGGTGGCTGAGGCACCGAAGAAGATGCGTAGATACCAGATCTAGAATTCTCAAATATCATGTCTTATACAGCTTGTTTGATAGATCTACATGCCATGTTCCCTCCTGTGTGGCAGCTAGGATTTTGGGATATCCTTAATAATCTCATGGTGTGTGACCCCTGTCACATGGTGTGTAGTCTCTCCCCGATGACTCAGTGTGTACATCGAAGTGTATATTGGCACAAGTTTGATCACATGGTTTGGAGCCTACTATGGACTCCCCAACATAGACATGATCTTAAATATAACAGAAGAAAATCCATATAATGGATCACTGGTATATTACATGGTTAGTTGACATTCTGTGCACCTCTACATGGTCATAAATATGGCTAGGGACAAGTTCCATTTATGAGGGTAGGACCTGTGGTTAAGGGATACTATGTGAAACCCTTATACACGTCATTTACATTATTAGTCATGTCTGGGATACCTTTTCCTATGTATCGTGAACATGTTTCGTTATGGTTCATCCCCTTAATTCATTCCCTGTCGATCAATATGGAATCATCTTCTACTCCATGGTCTATGATCCCTTCAACAGGATTTCATGTATACAGTTCTGGGAATTCTTCCAAGTGTCCCCTAGTGAGATCATCTATTCATCATCGCACCCATGGTGGAGTTATTTTAATCTTCATGACTATCACTAAATGGAATCGATAATTAAATTTTTTTGGTAATATAGATTTTGTTTTGGGTATCACCCCTAGGCCTTGGGAGTGATCTCTATAAGTTTATCTTATCTCTTTAGACACTCAGCATGTACTTTCCTCTAGTAAGAACCAATGATCAATTTCCACTGGTACTAACATCATTGGTGATATTAGACTCAAATGTGTGTTCTCCAAGATGAGTGCCTTGTGGAATCGTAAATCTTGAATCCTATGTGGTTTTTATTGTTTGGATTTCTTTTAGAGAATGCTTATTTGTTGAATATATATGGGTATTCTTGTTATATATGTTATATTCATATACCTATGTAGAGTCACTGGTATTTCATTTCATGTATGATTTTTGGTTTTAGGGCATCTTGCTAGGTATTTTTATACTCACCCTAACTAGGGCACTTCCTGCACATGTTGTGTCTTGTACAGACGATCAACCCTTTGACAGAGTCCAATACGGACTAGGAACCAATGGTGATTATAGAGACCTGATATACCATGGTGTGTCCATGTAGTACATTTACAGCTATCCCAGTTTTATTTTCTTGTTGGAATATTTTTCAAACTATTTACTGTGGGCTTGTATTTGGACCTATTTACTTTTTATTACCACCATTCATTCTATGTTTGGTAGATTTAGATTTATGAATGCATAGTTGTTCATTTATTTTTACATTTTGGAATTGTATAGGCTGGAAGATGTGTGTGTGTGTGTGTGTGTGTGTATTTAGGATAATACAACCCATGTTAATTATATTCCTACTCAATGGAAGCCTCTATCCCCTAGCCAATTGGAGGTGGACTAGGGGATTCATGACATGGGACCCATTCAGAAGGGTCATGAAAAAGTGTTATAAGAGAATAAGGATATAACATATGAATGAGTGTATATTAGATTGGTTTTGGGAAATGATGTTAGGCGTTTCAAGTTGGGCTTTCAGGGTAGGGACTCTAGTATTAGTTTGGTGGCCAACGTATTTTAACACTAATACTCTGAACCCCTACTTTTTGACTTGGTACATGAGATCATTGGTTTATGGGAATAAAATGGTATAGGCATAATATATGAATGGGTTGAGGTTTCAATTTCCATCTTGAGTCATCTATCCAAATATACTCATTGATCGTGGTACATATTTTTTTCTGTTAGGATTCCTTTGCGATGAATGATAATTCACATTTAACATCATGATCATGAGGATGTTTCTTTATATGATGAGGTGTCAACATAGAGGTCGGTTCCCAAGATTCTACATCTAAGAGATTCACCAACTATACTTCCACTTGTATAGTAGATTGGTGTACCCCGAGTACCAGTAGATGAGGTGAATAGGTTGAGTGAAAATCTTGTGTTTTAGTGATAGAGACCCCCCAAGTTCTAAGAAAAGGTCAAACCATAGGTGGCTGAGGACTAGCATGAGGCATTGATAGATGTTTTCCATCTAGTCATGACACCAACCGAACAGATAGTGGTCCTAGCAGTGAGCCTACTTCATGGATCAAAAGGGTGATGGTAGAGTTTGGAGGCCATTCCATACTACGAGGTGACTCTTTTTTGGATAGAGTCTGATCACATTTAAAAGATGAGTTCTCACCAGGTATGTTGAGGTATATAAATATCATGAAGCTTATATATCCCCAATAGGGAAGCATGATAGTATCTGAGTATTCATCTAGGTTTAACAACCTATACATTTAATTGATGGATATGGATTTTCCCCAGTCATTTAGGGGGAATACCATCGTTCGAGGTCTATGTACCGATATCTGAGCTATTTTTATACCTCAATGAATTCGAACTTGTGAAGGGGTTATAGAGATGGATTTTATGGTTGATAATTTCTTGGATGGGTAGATACAACAATTGGTTTTGATAGTGGGATAGAAGGACAATAGAACTCAGTATTAGGGAGATGGAGTCACTCTTAGTGACCTTGATGTGGGAGACATTTAAGGAGGAGGTAACATTGTAGAGGATCTACGGTTAAGGGTTCACAGGGTGGATCCAATCATTCAAGAGAGAGGTGATGATACTCCTGTGATGGGAGGGGAAAACATGTATGAGATTATATTACTCACTACACATCTTCCAGAGAGATGGTGTATAGTCCACTATGTCATAGGAAGAGGTAGGAGTGTGTAGGTTCATAGGGCCACAAACATGGAAGAATATTAGGAGAGTATCACGTGGTGGTAAACCCTTTTACTTGTTACCACTGCCACACCACGTGGACCAAGATAGGTGGTTCACACCAGGCAAAAGGAGCTAAAGGATAGGGGTTGGTATTACTACTGGTGTTCGAAGAATATGACCCATAGGAAAATTTAATGATTTATGATATGATCTATGACTTTTCTAAAATAGTTTTAGTAATTATAGAAATTTGTTCTATTCATTCCTTCAATTAAACATGTATTGTCAGAGACATAGAGATTTCAGTTAAAGCATTATCTCAAAACTTACACTTGGAGACTCTGAGTGGTGAATACTGAGTGACCACACTATTTTTGGATGTGTGACATGAAACTTAGTGGTGAGAGTTTTGATTGGGAACACTTTATAGAAGCTATGAGGTGTTACGAATACATCTTTTTTATGGACATGATATTTATAGTTCATACCTATATTGACTTTTTTAGGTTTTTTTATGTAGTGTGTACAATATAACAGAACTTGGGTCTCCTTTTTCCATGAAAAGGAAACCAAGATAACATAGTATCGACTCATGCATAGGTGTGTGTAGCCGTTTACTTATCACTTGTCATGCCTAACCCCTCGTGTAGTGGATGTTATGAGTTCAGATTTTTCTGTAATGGTGGAGGAGTATAATGATTTATTCCCATGGGACGTTCCATGTTTTCCTCCCCACAATGATATAGACTTTTATATTGTTCCCCAAATTGGGAAAACAACTATATCTACACCAGCATATCTCGTTGCTCCCGCAGAGCCTCATGGCCTAAGGGTGCATTTGTATGATTTGAAGAGGAATGAATTTGTTAGACCCAATGTTTCACCGTGGGTATCTCTAGCCTTTTTTCCAAAAAAGGTGGTTGAGAGATTGATGTTTTGTATTGAATATCAATGATTGAATTAAGAGACCATGAGGAATAAGTATCCACTACCATGGATCGATGACCACATTTACCCATTCAGAGTGGTAGGATGGTTCTCGAAGGGTGACATCAGTTCAGGCTGTCACTAGCTATGATGTGGGGATGAAGATATACGTAATAAAAAATTCATATTACACTACTATCACTATGAGTAATTGGTGCTTCCGTTTGAAATTAAGAATGATCCAGTAGTGGTCATCGGATTCATGAACCCGATGTATCATCCATTCTCCAATAAATTTGTGGTAGTGTCCATGCATGATATGCTTGTGTGCTTAGTTTCCAATGTGGAGAAAGTAAGAAACATGAGGATAGTTCTAAGAATACTAAGAGGGAACATGTTTTACAGAATGTTATGATAGTTCTACTTTTGGATTCAGGGGTCCAATTTATGGGACACATTATATCATTAGATGTATTGGAAGAGATCCTAGCCATGGTAGAGGTAGTGTTAACATGGGATCAACCTAATAGGATAACTGATGTAAAACGTTCCTTGGGTTAGAAGGCTATTATCAGAGATTCATTCCGGATTTATCAAGAAAATCATATCCCATTATAGCTTTGAACCCAAAAGGGATCCAGTTCATGTGGATAGGGAAGTGTGTCATGACCTGTCCCACAGGGCCCATGTCGCGACTACTCCAAGCCCACCTTCCATAGGCCCAGGGCTGGAAACTAGCACCAAAGGCATAATTCTCTAAAACTGAGAAGGCATTTCCTTTATATCCTATAAACACACACAACAGATATGACCACGAGTAAATTGTATAACCAAATAGTGAGTGCAGTATGTAAAACGGTTCCATAATACAAGCCCAACTAGAAAGTACACGAAACTAAAAGTACAAGTACAACTGTGGAAAAAAGAAAATCAACTACTGGGTCATCCTCCGAAGTTCCTACATGAAGGGTTGGCATAGATCGCCTCCAAAGAACACCACGTACATCCTTCTACTCCTAGTACCAACATGTCGTATGGTCCACCTATAGGTATAATACAATCATGTTACTCCCAACCTATATTAGCATTGTCTGTCATCTGCATCCAACACAACGAGGTTTGGCATAACCTGTGCAGGGGTGAGTATAATGATACTCAATAGGGACCCCGAGACCCTCAAGGTCTCAAAAAATCCAACATGGATAAACCAAAATGTTTGAAATCAACATATAACAATACATAGGAATATTCCCATACATATAACTAATTTATCAAGTGATCCATCTCAATCATGAGGACAACACAGAAAAACATACTCATCTCAACCAGGAATTTATTCACATTATCAAAACCTTGGATGCTGGAGAACTCTTATTCAATCGAGTATAGTGGGCCTGCCGCAATACCAAGTGTTCTTTACACAAACCTTATACTGCTCAGGTACTCCTCTGGTTGAGTACCATGGGTCAGTCGTGTCACACAGAGGCGCTCCCCACTGTGGGTCTGCCGTGTCACCAGGAGCGCTCCCCCTCGTAGCCTGCTGAGGTAATCCTCCTATCAAGTATCGTGGTTATTCCACGTCACCAAGCACACTCCTCCACCGTGGGACTGCCACAACACCAAGGTTCTCCCCACTGATCTATTAGAGTCACTTAGAGTCAAACGGTCAGCAGTCGTCATGCCTCAGCCAGCTATTAGGTCTTCATAGTACACTCGCTCGTCTCTGGAAGGATCCACTCTATGAGCAACTGATCGATAATCCAATTGTCTTGAAGTACCCCAAAGAAGTATCTCAATGGTATTCCACATCATAGGGGTATCAATGTAAATAACAGTGCGCCCATCGAACGCCCAGTCAGTGAGTTATTAGCCTTTTAGTCGCGAGGCCAGGGTGGATTCGTGCATGATCCAACCTAACAGTTTCTCAACTATACCCCAAACACCATTGGGGTATATTCAAAGGCACCATCCCAATCCAAGATTCCTAGTGCCAATGACGGTTCGTCAAATGGGTGTTCGGTGCCAAATATATAGCCAGAAGAATATAAGGGGTCGTAGTGGTCCAGGGTCCAGTCTGACTCGTCCCGACCCGGCATGACCTGTTGTTTCTAGACCATCCCGTTGGGTGGGCCAGCCCCTTGTGTTCGGCCCAGCCCAACAGGCCACGAGGGGCGGCTGAGAACCATGAGGGCGTGAACCATCCATGGGTCAGCCCGGGGGAAGTTCGGCCTGAAGCGCACGACATGGGTGGCTCGGCCCAGAGGGCGCCACAAGGGCCCAGTTCGGTCAGGGCACCATGAGAGCATCGGTCGTATCAGCTGGGGCACCGTGAGGGGCTAGTAAGGATGGGGTGCCGTGGGGGGCATTTTTTTCCAACGCACCATGTGGGTGTGGGCCAGTTTGATAGGGGCACCGCGAGGGTGTGGGTTTGGCTGAGGGCTCATAAGGTTGGTGGGAAAGCGAGGATGAGGAAGCATGGGTGGCTGGCGTGCAACGCGAGATGGTAGGAGGCATGGCCAGTGGGCGGCACGGTCGGCGGGGGGCGCAGCCGGCGGGCGGGGTGGGCGGGACGGCTCAGAAGGCCGTTGGGTAGCACGATTCGGCCTGAGGTGGCAGACTCGGTTCGGCTGAGGTGTTGGAGCATCGTGGGGTCAGTGCGGGTCACAGCGGCCATGGGTGGAGGCATCGCTGCCTACATCGCCACCATCGCCTTCTTCCATTGTAAAGAACATCACGAAAAAGTACATTGGAGGGTGTCAGGCCAGGTTAGTTTGGACCGCACCCTCCACGTTTAGAGTGGTAGCATGTGGTCTTCATGAACATAAATAAATAAAGACCATGAAAGATTTTTTAAAACATCAATTCCCATAATCCCTTGATAATTTCTATTCCCAACCCCACAAAGGAAAAATAGGGGAGAACATGGGAAGTGTAAATCATATAAAGACTAAACCCCTACATCTTCCCACAACAATTTATTCCCAACCCGCAAAGAAAACATCCGCGGATCAACTTGATAATAATTTGATTCGAGTTCTTTGTTTGTAGATGGAAAGAATCAATGGAATAAAATCATACATAATTAAAAACCCTACCTTGTTCGATGTTGGTTGAAGTTGGTGCGAGAAGGCAGACATCGATTCATTGTATATGAACATGTCCTATGTCCAAGGAAGTCTCGATGATGAAAGTCAAAGGAGGTCTGCGTTCTTCATTGGCAGAGCGTTCTTCATTGGGGAGTGTAATCCTCCAAGTGTTGGGTGTCGTGTACATTTACCAGCAATTCGTCACTTGGTGAAGCCGTCCCAAATCCTCCTCACAAGCACTATATATATAGTAGAGGGAGGGAGTTAGGTAATGATCTTGGAATTTGTGACGGTTCATTTATTAGGAACCTTCCTAAATTCTAATGATGCTATTAATTAATTTAAAAGCAGGCATGCTAGTTATCTCTATCGTCATAATGAAGGGTATTTCATGGCCCAATTAATGTGGATGAATTCAATAGGCTCCTCCACAGTAATGAGGGGGGATGATAGTTTCTCTCAATTAAAGGGGGGATTAATCCTGGGTTGTCCCCACCACCATAACCTCTCTTGAGAGGTTATGGTTCAGGTGGTCCCAATCACCATAACCTCTCATGGTAGGTTAAGGTCTGGTGGTCCTCACTTCCAACTTCTACATGGAGGTTTAGAAAACATAATAAAAATAAATCAACACAACTGAATTTTTATTTGATTCATTCACAAAAAACCCCAAAACTAACTTTCATCATCAACCATCCATCGTCGAGGTGGAATTATTCTTAAGAGAATACCAGTGCTGCGAGTTCAACGGTTTCCTCAGATTTCAATTCCAAACACTGGTTCAAATGTTTGAAAAACCCACACACATGTTTACGGAACACACCCGAAAAAAAGTTCACAAATTTATTCCGGGCACTCTGGGCCTCAGAATCACATATAGCAAATTTTCGAAGACTCGTAAAATTCCCATATATTTAAATAAAAACATTTTCATGGAAATTTCGGGTCTTTACATTCTCCCCACCTCAGGGCACTATGTCCTCATAAGCCACAACTCACTTAGGTAAACAAGTGGGGTTACTGAGTACGCATCTAAGCCTCCTGCTCCCATGTGCTCTCCTGGAGGTTCCCATGCTGCCAGTGAATGCACACCATATGTATCGACCATCCAGGAAGGACCCACTCATGTAAATCCTCAATCTCCACTGGAACTCTGTAAAAGTCATCCCATCTTCGACATCCAGCTAACCGTGGTCGATGATGTGAGAAGGGTCATGTATGTATCTCCTCTACTGGGATACGTGGAAGACGTCATGCACCCGGTGCAAATGATTTGGAGGATCCAAGCAGTGTGCCACCTTGATAACTCTACTAAGGATATGAAAATGTCAGACGAATCTCAAAGATAACTTGCTGCATCAGCCAAATCTCTATAGGTCTCATCTGGGTGAGACCCGTAGAAAGACATGGTCACCAGCCTCAAACTCTTGAGGTCTCCATATCCTATCGGCATACGACTTATGCCTGCTTTGTGCAGTCTTCATCTTCTCATGAATGATCTAGACCTTCTCTATGGTAGCCTGAACCATCTATAGTCCCATGAGTGCTGATTCCCCAGGGTCAGTCCAGTACAAAGGAGATCTGCAAGGTTGCTCGTACAACGCCTCAAAAGGTTCCATCCCAATGGTGAAGTGATAGTTGTGGTTGTATGCAAACTCCACCAAAGGTAAGTGACCATCCCAGCTACGACCGAAGTCGAGGACAAAAGCCCGAAACATGTCCTCGAGGATCTGAATGGTCTGCTAGGTCTAACCATCTGTTTGAGGATGGAAGGTGATGCTCAAATGAAGATACGTCTCAAAATCCTCCTGCAACCCCTTCCATAGCCAGCAAGTAAATCATGAATCATGATCGAAGACAATCGTCTTTGGTACTCCATGTAACTGCGCAATCTCATACACATAGTGGCATCCCCAGCTCTCTGTTGAACACTGCTCTCTGATCGGTAGGAAGTGGACCGAATTGGTGAGTCAGCCCACGATCACCCAATTCGATTCATGACCTCTACATGTATGTGTATGTCCTATCACAAAGTCCATGGATATTCCATACCGCTTCCACTCTGGGACCTCTAAAGGGTAAACAAAGCCTGCTGATACCTGATGCTCTATCTTCGCTTGCTAACAAGTGAGGCACCGGGAAATAAACTCTGCAACTTCTTTCTTCATTCCTAGCCACCAGTGCTGTCATCAGAGATCCTGAAAAATCTTAAATATTATTTAATTATTTTTAATAAATAATTTATTAAATATTATTTAATAAAATTATACATATATGATGTATCCAAATGTTCAACACTTTCGAATTTCATACCGCTGATTGGGTAAACACAATATTTCAGACCCAACATTGTATTCATATTTCTCATACGATGCATTATTTTGGGGATATTCAATTTTTTGAAATAAAATGTGTGCGTTTAATATATTATATTTAAAAATTTTATTTAGTCTTCACTGAGTCTTTGTGGGATTAGAAAATCTCACCAAGTCATAGTTTAACTCCAATAATATTTGATGGAAGATTATATAATATTAACTAACATTTATGGCCATTAACACATTCATAAAAATTTCATTGATTAATCATAATTTAAAAATTAAGATATTAAAATTTTAACAGATAAGTGTTTAGGAATTATTGAAATAGTAATGGGATGTTACAACCTTCCTACTATAAGAACATTCTTTCCCTAGAAAGCCTACAAAGAAGCTTCCACATAAAAATATGAGGCCACTACTCACTCATATGTGCCTTTTTGTAATGCCTTGACCCCAGTTACCCAGAGTCGGTGCATTATTACATAACATTGGCATGATTACAAGGAATCAAGTCCCGAAGGACCGATCAGTTTAGCAATCTTGTAAAATAGATTACATACATGAATGTTACATTACACTTCATAACATACAAAACAACATAAATAATCCTTTATGAATGAAATTATTCCCTTGTCTTAACCCTGCATATCAATCACAATACACTTCTTTGAATCCTGGGAAAAATAAAACATAGAAAAGGGTGAGCTCAGATGCTCAGTAAGGATAATAATACAGCGGAAACTTTCATAAATAAGAATAAACATTTAAGGCAATGTATAACTAAAACAAAAGCCTTTTAAACTTGAACTTCAGCATATTATGGAAAAATGAAATGAAATAATGCCATTTACTTATTCACATGGACATTCTACTAGTTGAATAATCACATGCAATATCACTAACCACTTTCAAAATGGTGGAATTCATAATTCTATACTATCATAACCACGTAGACAAGGCCTCGTGCCAAGACTAAAAATAATATTTTGTCAATGCCTCATGCCAAGACACTAGTTTTTCTCAGGAGACCTACCGATGCAATTTTTTTAGAAGATTCTTACATTTAAAATTGCTCAAATATACTCTAGTGTTTTTCTAAAAACATTATGCAAGATTCTGAACACCAAATAACTAATTCTGAGACTGCTCGACTAATTATAGGCCATGATGGGTCCATGCCCAATCCCTTCCTATCTACCACACTCGAGAGTCAGGTTTTATGAAAACATTTTTAAGCTTTCGTTAAATACGTATACATTTGCAATGTATTTTCATATATTTGAGAGAAATATCTCTTTTTTTAATCATTTAAAAGTTACATAATAAGACATTTAAATTGAAAATATCCTTATAATATTTTAAGGGAAGCTTCAAAAATTTAATAACGGCAGAAAATAGCCTCACACGGTGTATAAGTTAAAAGAGACATTATTACCTTAATTCTTTCGAAAAGGTTAAAAATGACATTGTTTGGAAAACGAAAAAAATATTACTTTATAAACCTCTTATAAAAATTAAAACAATGGTATAAATGAAATTAACCCATATTCTAGTAAATAGTAAAAAAAATTGAAATACATTTGTAAGAAACATGGATGTAGATGAAAAAGAAGTCCCAGCAGATTATTACGTATAAACAACCTTGGATAATGAAGAGATTGCGAAATAAACCCTTACCTCGTTGTGATCAATCGAGTCATATGAACAATTGTCAATAAACACCAAATGAATCATATAATATCATGAATATAAAGAGTATCATGATAATACATATCAAATGGCAGTACACAATAAACAACATGCAATAAAGAAGTGGTGAACAATGGAAATCTCACAGAATTAAAAGTGAGATAAGAAACCCCTTACCTTGCACATTCCATTAGTTGAGGGTACGTTTAACCTCCTGTACGAAGATAATATTATGTTATTAAATTATACCAGAATCATATTAATATTTATGATATCATACATGATTCATTTATGACTTTATACTATCTATTTAATAATAATTTACATGTTAAATTAACATTTCGGGTAATGATCGTTTTCTTTATCGTACGTGTTTTAACTTGTTACTCTTGATTGTATCACTTAGATCATGATTTAAATACATCCAGAATATAAAACATGATAAATATATCATATATATTTATAATATTAATATGTATAATAGAGATATATATGAAATGGAAAACACCGTTTATGGAGACGGTAGTCCGTACATACGCATAAACGATGTTTCTGTTTTCATATAGTATTGAACGGAAGCAAGTTAATAAGATATATATAAGTAAATAAATAATTATATATATATATATATCTAGGTAGAATTATTATTTCATATATTACATACTTATTAGTAATATATATTTTTATAATAGACGATGAATTGTGAACTTGGAAATGAATCTCATCGCGTCATGGAGACGGTAATCCACACATACACACGAGCGAAAATATCATTCTTTTGATATTAAAATAATATATAATTGGATGGTATATCATATTTACAGAATCCTTATAATTTTATATTTATTATTTACATCAAATACACATCATTATTATACCTATCCAAAAAATAATGTATTGAATAACAGTTACACCACGACGTGGAGACGGTAATCCGTATGTACGCACGTATGGTGGCATGTCATTCAAACGATGGATAGAATAATGAATATGGATGTACCATATTTATAATAACATCACAGTATATATTGGATACTGGATTTTGTATTTTATAATAGAAATAACAAAGAAAGAAGAAGTTTAAGAAGAAAGGAACTTGAAAGAGGGTGGTGAAAACATTACCTCTTCTTTGGGTTCTTCCTTTTGATTTGATCAAAAGGGATCCCTAGGTTGGATTTCTGATCAAAATAAGGCCTCTAAGTTTAATTGAGGGATGTTGGGAGAGAGTTTGGGAAAATTTGGCCAAACAAAAAGGCTTTGAAGGTGTGAAGAACTGGGTAGAAGTTGGGTCCTTTTATAAGTGGGAGGAGGGGCTCTTTATGAAAAACATAAAGTAATAATTTATTATAAATTCATATTCAGTTTATAATGGATAAAAAGTTTATTATTCAAATTATAAGGTGGGGATGGGTCGAAATAATTTCAACCAATATATTTTAGACATGTTTGAGTCATTATATTAACCTTATCGGTTAGTTTTAACTCTTAGTTAATTAGTTTAACACATACCATGTCACTTTGTATTTTTATAATATATAGTTAATAAACTTACTATATAAATCCAAGTGACCCAAAATTGGTCCATTAATGATACAAAAATAATGATATAATTCCTTTTTCCGAACCATAGATTTTTAAGAATAGAATATAAATTAATAATATAATATTTGTTTTAAAAACTCATTTATGTCAATTTTGACACTACTCAAAAATGGATATTTTGCTAAATCATAAAAACTTTATTAATTTGAAAAAAATTAATTTAAGAAAACCTAACATGTTATATTAACCAACAAAATTTTTTTATGTCATCAAAAAATTCAAATTATATTTATTTTAACATTTATAATACCAATTATTAGATTCTTTCATTAATAAGGAAAATACTGCATCATTTTTCGGTCATATATATTTTTACTTCTTCAATGTCTAAAAATTAAAAATAAAATACTATTATGTAGGAACTCTTTTTAGGTTTCTAATTAATATTTATAATCGAAAATATAACATATATAACCCTATGTAAAAATTGTTTTTCTAAAAGATATAAGCTTATGTCATTTTTGTATTTACTTTAACTTAATTAATAAAAAGTGTCTTTATCACCTACAAGTGGATCCATGGGGTCCCAAAATCGATTCAATGATGTCCATGGTCGAACATGTATCCATAAATAAGGTTAGGACACATTTTAGGGTAATGTATTATCATTATAATCTTAATTTTTAACCCTTATTTACCGAATTTACCCTTTAACCATGGTAAATAAAATATTTATCGAAGTAATTATTCAAAATGACTAAAACTAAAAGTTACCTATTTACACAATTTGTATATCCTGATTCCAAATATGGAATCCATGTTTCCAAATTCAAAACAAAAAATTTTAAGAAATTAATTTAAAATTAATTCCCGCTGTTAAAACAAAATGCGTGTTTTTAAGATATAATAACTATCAAAAGATTGATACTTGTTTATGTCTGGTTTAATAGTGAAATTATGTCCAATTAGAAACATTGTATTAAATGGTAAAAATATATTCTAAATATACTTTAAAACCACTCAAATTTATAATTTATCACTAATAATTATTTTGATTAGAAAAGTTGTTTTTATTTAAAATTTATTAATTTTCACTATTCATCCAAATATAAAAGTTATCCAAAAAGTACCTAAATTTCACCCTAGGCTAAATTTGATATTCCGAATCCAAAAATGAAGTCTATTTTGGAAGAAAAAATTTATAAAATTTTAAAAATTGGGTATTACAATTCATAACGGCTACTTTGATTGGTTGTGGTGTGTGTTAGAACTCGAAGTTGCGTACAACACACGCTACTATATTATTCAAAGAGAAGCATACCGTGGAAGCTGGGGGTGTTACATTGTAAATTTTTGATGTCCCCATTCTAAAGAATAAATTTATTTTGTCAAATTGAATATATAAAAGTTTAAAATATTGGATTTAAAAAGGTTTAACTTTTAAAAGTTGGTAAAAGTGAATTTTTGAAAAATACTTCTATTATCTAAAAAAATGAATTTGTTCTTACATTATGTCTATGAAACTCATAATATGGATTCTAAATTATAGGGATTATATAAAGTTCAAAATTTAGTTAATATTATTCATAAACTCTTTTGAACATCTTGTTTGGTAAGTCATGGTGCGCTTGAAATTGGTGTTCCGTGTAGTGAAAGTTATTGAATTATTTTGAAGAAGTACAAACTATGAAATCATGGGGTGTTACATTATTCCCTCCTTCAATAAATTTCGTCCTCTCAATTTGATATTGTTCTTCGAAAATAAAAGTTGAATATAGAAAATATCATTGGGGGAAAACCCACATCAGAATTTCGGTTAATAAAATTTTGTCTTCATAAGATGAAAAGAGAAATGAAAGGGTCGCCAACAAATTATGATCATGATTAGGAGAACATTGGTGGAAATTAAAGACATATAATTGGAGGAAAAATGTAAATATTTATAGGTAGTTATTGAGGTCATCAATCACAAACAAGTTTAAAATTGAGGACCATAAATTCATCAATCTATGATGATTTAAAATGCCATCAGTTCAGCAAAACATAGTGTATTAGGATAACAAATTTTTGGTTTTAAGATCCCTTAAATAAGGTATAAGAATTAATTTATTCATAGTATAAGAGGAGAAGAAAAATATATACTTGAAAAGTAGAGTTCCATATTTTAACTAATTTCTACCACAAACTCATCTTTCACTCTAAAAGATAATAGAACATAAAAAATATATTCTATTTATCCTATTCATTTGGGGATAGAAAAAATGAATTTATAATTCATCTACTTGAACTTTTTAAAATAAACTTCATTATTTAATCCAGGACATCTCGTGGGATAGTGGTATGTGATACACCCTTGTCGCCCTTCGGTTGCGGGTTCAAGTCTCGCGACCTTACCGGTTGCGACGGGTTACCGCCCGACCTCCGGGTTGTACTTTTATGGCAATCCAAAATTAATCTCAAAATAGAATTATCCAACATACTTCTTTCCAAACTCATAGTCAAACATTTATAAGGAAGGTAAACACAATGAAGATTATTTTTTCCACGTAATAACATGTGAACACCTTCATCATGTATTCTTTTATAACACTCCAACATCCTGAATTACCATAAAACCTTATTGATTACATTCATTTTCCCTTATTACTTATAGAATAATGGATATACTCCTTCTATCCAAAAATTTTGTAAACTCCAACAATGAAAAACCATTAATCAGTTTTATGGTAGTCAAGAATATCCAATATAATTTATTCAAATCAACCATCTCTTATTCCAAAATCACCACCTCATCATCAGGACTATATTAAGGATTACCTTTCTTTAAAAAATGTATTTTCAAAAAAAGTGTAGCTTACTATTAAGTCACTTTTCATAGAACTATATAATTTCAAATCCTCAATAAAATAGTACAGCAGTACAATCCTTATTTATCTCCATAATTCATGTAACCAGTATATTGTTGATACAATACTCAAATAAAATAATTCTATAATAACAACATAAGAATAGTAGTCATTCCTATTCATTTGTGGTAGTATCATAACTTGATTATTATACAATAGGATCATTTGGTGCATACTCTGATGATTTGTACATTGGTTTGTGTAGTGTCCCATCTCCTTGCAGATGAAGTGTTGTACATTTGAATCCCTTTTCTTACCCTTGCAGTTATGTACATGGTGTCTTTTTTCTCCACACTTATAACAAACTCCCATTCCTTTCAGGAAACATCCATGGTGTTTCTTCCCACAGTTATCACATACGGGAGAATTCTTCATTTCCCTCTTCCCTTTATCCATATTTATATCTTCCATCCTTTTCTTCTATTGCTTCCCTACAAAGTCATAAGACTCAGTATACTCTTTAATTATCTTATCAAAACATGATAATATTTCTTCACATGATGATAATACCTTAGATAATATTTCCATTATAAATGATGTCTTAATACCATGAAAGATATGATCCTTCTTATTCATTGGATCATACGTATTACTGGAGTTCACATTCCTTCTACTGGTTCCCATTTCTATACAATATCATAAACTCTGTTAGTTTATGAATTGCAATGAATAATTCCAAACATGTAAAATACCTAACGCAAATTGAACAATTTATGGATATAATCCATAATCATAAAAAAAAATTCACTGAGTAAGTATATACTCATTAGCCCTTCATAATGGTTTTTAAAGAAAATGAGGATTAGCCTAAGAATATCACCCAGGAGTGTCGTAATCAAGAGTGTAGCATGGCCCGTTGTCGTGCACTAGTTCCCATTCGAGTCTAGCTCAAAGCGGTGTTTTCAGGTTTTACCCCTAGGTACATCTGTGCCAGAGCCGCCTCTACCTGCTTGTATCCAGACATGGATGTGTTTCTCGGAAAACACCCAAAATCTATACAATACCAAAATTCCAGGAAGTTCTTCTATACTAATCCTCAAATTATATCTTAGGGATATATGCTTTAATCAGAGTTTATCTAAATCTACATTCCAAGGATATTTCTAAACTTCCTATGATACCAACTGTAACGCCCCGACTTCTAGTTACCCATACTCGGTGCATTATTACATAACATTAGCATGATTACAATAAATCAGGTCCCGAATGACTGATCAGTTTAGCAGTCTTGGAAAATATATTACATACATTAATGTTACATTACACTTCATAACATACAAAACAACATAAATAATACTTTATGAATGCCATTATTCCCTTTTCATAACCCTGCATATCAATCACAATACACTTCTTAGAATCCTGGGAAATATAAAACATAGAAAGGGGTGATCTCAGATGCTCAGTAAGGATAATAATATAGTAGAAAAATTCATAAATAAGAATAAACATTTAAAAGAATTTATAACTAAAACTAAAGCCTTTTAAAATTTAACTTCAACATAATATGGAAAAAATGAAATGAAATAATTCCATTTACTTATTCTCATGGACATTCTACTAGTCGAATAATCATATGCAATATCACTAACCACTTTCATAATGATGGAATGCATAATGCCAGACTATCATAACCATGTAGCCAAGGCCTCGTGCCAAGAGTAAAAATAAGATTTTATCATGGCTTCATGCCAAGACACTAGTTTGTCTTAGGAGACCTACTGATGAAATTTTTTTTAAAATATACATACGTTTAAAATTGTTCAAATATACTCCAGTGTTTTTCTGAAAACATTATGAATGATTTTGAAAAAAAATAACTAATTCTAAGACTGATCGACTAATTACAGGCCATGATGGGTCCATGCCCAATCCCTTCCTGTCTACCACACTCGAGAGTCGGGTTTTCTGAAAACATTTTTAAGCTTGCGTTAAATACGTATACATTTGCACTGGATTTTCATATATTTGAGAGAAATATCTCTTTTTTAAAATCATTTAAAAGTTACATAATAAAAAATTTACCTTGAAAATATACTTATAATATTGTAAGGGAAGATTCAACGATTTAATAACAACAGAAAATATCCTCACATGGCATATAAGTTATAAAATACATTTTTACCTTAATTCTGTAGAAACGTTTAAAAAGGACCTTGTTTGGAAAATGACAAAAAGATTCCTTTATAAATCTATTATAAAAATTCAAACAAGGGTATAAATGACTTTAACCCATATTCTAGTGAATAGTAAAAATGTTTTGAAATAAATTTTTAAGAAACAAGGATGTGGATGATAAAGAAGTCCCTGTAGATTATTACATATATACAACCTCAAATAATGAAGAGATTGGGAAATAAACCCTTACCTCGTTGTAATAAATCGATTCGTATGAACAATTTTCAATAAACACCAAATGAATCATATAATATCATTATTATATAAAGAGGATCATGATAATACATATCAAATGGAAGTACATAATAAACCACATGCAATAAATAAGTGGTGAACAATGGAAATCTCATGGAATTAAAATCGAGATAAGAAACCCCTTACCTTGTACTTTCCTTTAGTCGAGGGTACGTTTAACCTCCTGTACGAAAATAGTAGTATGTTATTAAATTATAACAGAACCATATTAATATTTATGATATCATACATGATTCATTTATGACTTTATACTATCCATTTAATAATAATTTCCATGTTAAATTAACATTTCAGTTAATGATTGTTTTCTTTATCGTAAGCGTTTTAACATGTTACTATTGATTGTATCACATAGATCATGATTTAAATACATCCATAATATAAAACATGATAATTATATCATATATATTAAGAATATAAATATGTATAATAGACATATATATGAAATGGAAAACACTGTTTATGGAGACGGTAGTCCATACATACGCATAAATGTTGTTTCTGTTTTCATATAGTATTGAACAGAAGTAAGTGAATAATATATATGTAAGTAAATAAATAATTATATATATATATATATATATATCTATTAGCATTATTATTTCATATATTACATACTTATTAGTAATATATATTTTTATAATAGTCGATGAATTGTGAACTTGGAAATGAATCTCATCGCGTCGTGGAGATGGTAATCCGTACGTACGCACGAGCAAAAATATCATTCTTTTGATATTAAAATAATATATAATTGGTTGTTATATCATATTTACAGAATCCTTATAATGTTATATTTATTATTTACATCAAATAAAAATCATTATTATACCTATCCAAATAATAATGTATTGATTAACAATTACACCACGACGTGGAGATGGTAAGCCGTACGTACGCACATATGGTGACACGTCATTCAAAGGATGGATAGAATAATTAATATGGATGTACCATATTTATAATAACATCATTGTATATAGGATATACTGTATTTATTATTTTAGAATAGAAATAACAAAGAAAGAAGAATTTGAAGAAGAAAGGAACTTGAAAGAGGGTGGTGAAAACATTACATCTTCTTCGGGTTCTTCCTTTTGATTTGATCAAACGGGCTCCCTAGGTTGGATTTAAGATCAAAATAAGGCCTCTAAGATGAATTTAGGGAAGTTGAGAGAGCATTTGGGTAGAGTTTGGCCGATCCAAAAGGCTTTTAAGGTATGATGAATTGGGTAGAAGTTGGGTCCTTTTATAAGGGGGGGAGGGGCTCTTTAAGAAAAACATAAAGTATTAATTTATTATAAATTCATATTCGATTATAATGGCTCCAAAGTTTATTATTAAAAGTATAAGGTGGGTATGGGTCGAAATAATTTCAACCAATATATTTTAGACAGGTTTGATTCATTATATTAACCTTATCGTTTAGTTTTGACTCTTGGTTAATTAGTTAAACACTTACCATGTCACTTTGTATTTTTATAATATATAGTTAATAAGCAAACTATATACATCCATGTGAATAAAAAATGGTACATTAATGATACACCAATAATTATATAATTCCTTTGGCTGAACCTTAGATTTTTAGGAATATAATATAAATAAATAATATAATATTTGTTTTAAAAACTACTTTATGTCAATTTTGACACTACTCAAGATTTGATTTTTTATAAAGTCTTAACAACTTTATTTATTTGAAAACAATTAATTTAAGCAAACCTAACATGTCATATTAACCAATAAAATTATTTTATGTCATCAAAACTTTCAAATTATATTTATTTTAACATTTATAATACCAATTATTAGATTATTTCATAAATAAAGAAAAATAATGCATCATTATTGTGTCATATATATTTTTACTTTTTCAATGTCTAAAAATTATTAATAAAATACCATTATGTAGGAAATAATTTTATATTTCTAATGAATATTTATAATAGAAAATATAACATATATAACCCTATGTAAAAATTGTTTCACTAAAAGATATAAGCTTATGTCATTTTTGTATTTACTTTAACTTAATTAATATAAAGTGTCTCTATCACGTACAAGTGGCTCCATGGGGTCCCAAAATCTACCCAAAGATGCCTATGGTCAGAAATTAATCCACCAATAAGGTTAGTACACGTTTAAGGGTAATTTATTATTATTATAATATTATTTTTCAACCCTTATTTACCGGATTTACCCTTTAACCATGGTAAATAAAATATTTACCAAAGTAATTATTCAAAATGACTAAAAATAAAATTTACCTATTTACACAATTTTGAAATCCCGATTCCTAATATGGAATCCATTTTTCCAAATTCAAAACAAAGAAGTGGCAGAAATTAATTTAAAATTAATTCTCGCTGTTAAAACAAAAAGTGTGATTTTAAGATATAATAACTATCAAAAAATTGATACTTGTTTATGTCTGGTTTAATAGTGAAATTATTTCCTATGAAAAAAATATTATTAAATGGTAAAAATATATTCTAAATATAATTTAAAACCACTCAAATTCATAATTTATCACTACTAATTATATTGATTAAAAAAGTTTTTTTTAATTAAAATTTATTAATTTTCACTATTCATTGAATTATAAAAGTTATCTGAAAAGTACCAAAATTTCAACCTAGGATAAATTTGATATTATGAATCAAATAATGAAGTCCATTTTGAGAGATAAAACTTATAAAATTTTTAAAAGTGGGTATTACTATTCATAACAGCTACTTTGATTGGTTGTGGTGTGTGTTAGAACTCGAAGTTGTGTATAACACAAACTACTGTATTATTCAAAGAGAAGAGTATCGTGGAAGCTTGGGGTGTTAAATTGTAAATTTGTGATGTCCCCATTCTAATAAATATATTTATTTAGTCAAATTGAATATATAAAAGTTTAAAATATTCGATTTAAAAAGGGTTAACTATTAAAAGTTGGTAAAAGTGCATTTTTGAAAAATACTTATTTTATCTGAAAAAATGAATTTGTTCTTACATTATGTCTAAGAAACTCATTATATGGATTCTAAAATTATAAGGATTCTATAAAGTTCAAAATTTAGTTAATACTATACATAACCTCTTTTGAACAGCGTGTTTGGTAAGTCATGGTGCGCTTGAACTCGGTGTTGCGTGTAGTACAAGTTATTGAATTGTTTTGAAGAAGTACATACTATGAAATCATAGGGTGTTACACTCCGTCTCCCTCATCTCATGAGAACCAGAACCATGATTCCATATAATACGAAACAGAGGTATTATACTCTCATTAAGTAACTTGGTCTCAAAACAAACAACCCTATCTAGCTATTCAGTCAATGATAAATCAGGTTCAATTTTAAGATCACTCCATCTCAAAAGATGAGATAAATCAAGGAGATACATTTGCATCTCTGATTGATATTTAACTTTATTTATCGACGTCGTGGTAGTGCAAAATTGAAAGTAAAATTACTCACTTGATCCACAACCTTAAATGTAACCAAAAAGGAGGAGCAAGTTTCACATGACTCCCAAGCCGTCAAAGACCCATTCGAGGTGAAAAATTAAAGAAATCATTGTAACAAATTAAAATTTCCAAAAATGTATAGAGATAATCAAATTAAAACTTCAACAGGCTGTGTGATGTCAGTCAACTGAGAATTCAGTAAACAATAAACAAGTGAAGAGTATCATCGTCATTCTTAGCTATGAGAACCTACACTGCCAAAGCAGCCACTCTCGGGCATATAATGCCTTTCACTAAAAAATTTTACATCTAGTAATTCATCTCATTTAACTTAACTGGATCCATGCGGTATAGAGAAATTGAAACCAGTTGAGTATCTAGCATAATAGAAAAACCAAAATCCATTACTAGTGTCCAACAAGAGATGTTAGATGGAAAAACATTATCAAAAATCATTGATGATTGGATGAATATCATGTCTCAAAGATTCTCACACCATATCAAAAGGGGACTCAAACATCACTTTCCCCAAATTCGGATAAGAAGGACGGGATCTGCTCAGCCTTAAGTCTGAATCTCCTTGAAAGATAAGATTCACATCACTAGGTGTAGTAATGTTGTCCCGTCGAAGATATCAATCAATCTAGGATATGTTGGAAATGATCTAGTCTATCTAGAATATGATGTAAAAATATTTAATATTGATAACCAGAACACTCCATGCAAGCTCAACATCTAATAAAGAGAACACGTAGGTAGGACCGTGGATACCCTGCTTTCTCTTCGTACAAAGGAGTGTAGTAATATCCATTGCATATATAATTTCTCCATATAAAGATTAAAATGATTAATGATACAAGATGAAATAAATGAGTGAGATGCACTAGTATCAAAAAGATAATTATGAATGTGGAATTTATAGTAAAGGTATGTCTCACGGTTGGTGGCCCTGTATCAGCTTTCTCTGGAGACTCATCCACTACGTGAAGAATATTTTTTCCAGATATTTGTTGATGGATCCTTTTTTGTATGTGAACCATTTGATTGCTTCAATTTTATAGTAGGTGCTAATGATCATGTTGTACTATGTATATAGGAATAGTTGTGGAAATGTTTTTCAATGTTCTTTAAGAAACTGCCGGAACCAAAACTCTCAGGTACCTCAGTGCAAACTCTCCTTGAATGTCCTAGTTGGCCACACTGGTATCATACTAAAGTATTTATTCATTGCACTATTGGAGGCCTAAAACATCCTCACTATCGAGAGGCACTATGAGATTCATCATGATTCTTTTTTCCTTTAATGGAACACAAGAAGCCACTGTGAGAAAAATGAAATCTCGTCAACCCTAAATTTCCCTCCAGGTCCATCTCGACCATCATCACCCTATCCAGCACTTCAAAAAAAGTGTGATGCTTCAGCATGAAGACTTGATAATGAATATCTGACAGAATTCCTAAATCAAATAATCGATCATTCATCATTTCATTATACACAATATTAGGTAAAAAATACATCAATTCAGCAAAGTGATTTGAAAACTCGGTCATGGTTCTATTAGCCTTATCAAGCATGAAAAAGTCCATAGCCTTGGACAACACCATTTACTCTAGATATAACTGGTCAGTGAAAAGATCATTGATGACTTTACACATTAATCCTTTATTATTCTCCATCATCATCATTATGTCCCACAATATATTTCTCAACCCCTCAAGTACGAAAGAGGCACACTTCACTTTGATGTCAATTGATATCTCTAGGAACTCAATTAAACACTATATCCATCCTAACCAATCCTTATCATGTTGAGGATTGGTGGTTCCTTTTAAACAGGAGTCATTTGGTGAAGAACCTCTTGATGACAATTTCAAAGAGAATCCCCCTAAGGGTCCATAGCTAGAGCCTGAACGAGGACTGGAGGTAGTGTAAGACCCTTAGTTTAGATAGTTTGCATCATCACATTAATTAGATTTGGGTCCCCTAGAAGATTCAGTTGTTGTGGTTTAGCAGAAGCCTTCTATTGGATCGAATTCAAACATCTTCTCAAAGGTAGGATTTCACACAACATCAACATTCATCATTGAAGACATTAGGTATTTATCAAATAGAGCAATGAGAGAAATTAATCCAAAAGTAATGAAGAAACAAGATTTGGATTTCAATTTATCCAAATAGAAATTGGGAATATACTAGAAATAATCCATAAGATGTCTTTTCCTGACCACCCCTAGTGACATAATGTTCATTGTGAATAGAGCTATCAGGGTTCCGGGTATAACAGAAGCATGGTAATAATGACACCTGAATTTTGAATTTTACCATGATCAAGGATTATTTCAGGATCAATACGATGATGAACGCTAGTATACATTGAATATAATAAATCATTTAGATAAAGAAAGAAAAAGATTCCCAAAACCTTTAGAGAGGATCTTGCACATCATGTTTATATTTAATTTAAATAACTTCATAATGAAAAATAATACAAGTCCCTTTGTTATTTTTCTTCGTCGATGACGTTGATCATCCAGATTGACCCTTCTGTATTATCTCGTTGCAGTTGTAAGGATCCAATCAAGAATCCCTCCAGAGGAGATCCACACGTGCTCCAATGGCCTCTCATTGACATTGCTCGCTCTCCAGGTTCTAGCATGGCGAAGTGAGTGTGTTGTGTTGGTCGTTCTTGATCACTTGTTCTTTGGCCTTGAATAACGTCTCTCATTCGTGAGAGGGGAGAGAAGACGATTCATGAGATAAATTGCTTGGATCATCAATTCACAATTCACCAAGTGTTTGGTGTGGTTTATGGCATAATAGGGTTACTTGCCTATTTATATACATGGAATTTTGGATAGAATTTTTTATTTCATACAATCAATTAAATACATTCGTGAACTTAATTAAAACCCTTGCATTTAATAATAATACCACGTAATTATTTATAGTGTTCCAAATTACACAAAACAGAATTATAAATAGAATTCCTTGTTATAAAATAATAGCAGTGTTATTTTAATTTGTGCAAACTAGTTAAAAAATTATTTACCATCTTGAAAATAATTATTTAACTATTGGGTAGACCTTGATTTGCTCGTACTCCACTTCCATTTATTGAACACCTGAATAAATAAATAAATAATTTATTCTCTTAAATAAATTTTTTATTAACAAACAATTAAATAAATATTTATTAAATTTTTAATAAAATAAATATATATATTTCATTTCATTAATGTGATCATCTTAACTTGAGTAAAATTATTCCATGGTCTTGAGAAAAATACTTATTTCATTAATTAAATTCAAATAGAATTTAACTAAAACCACCAAAAACACATAGTGCGTGACCCTCTAGGATTCATTGTCATTGGCATTAGGCATGCTTACCTAATGTCCTAGAGTATTGTTTAGCAACGGTTCAATCCACCCAATAGAATGAACATAAAGTCTCAACAAAGACATGCACATAAAAATGCTCACTGTGTAATATAATCCCTTTTCCGCAATATCACATCAAGAAGGATTCATGATTGTTTCATCACCTTTATTTGATTGATACATCATTCTTTAACTACCTAAAATAAACTCATCGTTACACCATGTCTATGGAATTTCATGCGGCCATCCTATTGAAAATCAAAGTGTCGAGATATCAATATCCATAAATGGATGGAAAAAATGCTTCCTCGACTTATCCATTAATAACATGCCACTCATGATGCACCCAATGTGCCCTACTTCCCGCCAACTCTCTGTGTGAAAGTTTTTGTTACTAAATCAAAGTGCATAATTTGTGAAACGTATTAATGATAATAATAATGTCAAAGGATCATTACACACACTCGCATATAGAAATATCCAATGACACCATAACATGTGGAATTCTTACTAGCGGGCCTATTCTCAGAATCTCTTATTTAGAGATTACCAAGTGTGAACTTCATGGGAGGAAGTCTAATCTGCTTATGAGTACTTGCACCCGACGGTCTTCATGCTCTGTGTCCCATCATATCATGTCATCCAATTGCACAACTATATTTAAGAATATTGTTATAGCATTTCAAGGTTCTCATCATAGCAGGGAACTGTCATGACCTTATCAATGCAACAAAAACTAGAGTACATTATTACATTAAATTCATGACAAACAATGAAAAATATGAAGGAATTCATTAAATATCTTTCTAATCAATGTAAAATCACTTGGTTCATGGGAACCAACGCTTACAAAATCCTACTTGGACTAGATCCACCTACCAACAAATTTGAGTCTACTAGACCTCACATGATGATTATGTTTTTCCTAAGTTAAATCATTAGTCATGGTGTCTTCCATGATGTCTTCTGTGGAAATAAAACTCACTAGAATGTAAAATCTCCAAGAAAAATCCCTCAAGAGATGGTACAACTAAATTATGTTCTTTGTCTGCTGATGTGACCTTGGCTCTTTTGCGAGAGCCATCGTAGCAGTATTAACACATAACAGTGTGATGGGATCTTTAATACTAGGTATCACATCGTGCTACTGGATGAAGATTCACATCCAAGATGCTTCATTAGCAACCTCAGAAGTTGTGATATACTTTGACTCCACTATAGAATCCATGACCACACTCTACTTGGAGCTCTTCCAGCACACTGTATCTCAATTCAATGTTAATATGTATCACATTTGCAAGTTCATTTCATCTAAATCATTCCGTAAACTAGCATCTTCATATCATTTGATGACTAGTTTCTCATCTCCTCCATAAACCACGAACATATCCTTATTATGCCTCAGATACTTTAGGATAGTCTTGACTGCCATCTAATGGCAGTCACATGGGTTAGCTTGATATCTGCCTACCGCACTCAATGTGCAACCCAATCACTGATGTGTATAGAGTCTTTTCCAATATTTTTCCTTCCTCATGTGTCTGAGTAAATATTTTCTTGGAAAGATGAATGCCATTTGATGCTGGAAACAAACCCCTCTTGGATTGTTCCAAACTGAATCTCTTCACTATCTCATCCATGTATATACATTGACATATGCTCAATAATCTTATGGATCAATCATGATATATTATTTTCCCAAAAAAATATATGCTCGGTCGCCCAAGTCTTTCATGGAGATCCATTGATTCAACCATTACTTAATTTACTTCATGACTGGTATCTCATTTACAATGAGTAATATTACATCAAAATATACTATTAGGAAAACAACTGCACTCCCACTAACCCGTTTGTAGACACAAGGCTCACATTAATTTTTTATAAAACCATATTCTTTCATGGATTAATCAAAATAAATATTCGATGACCTGGATTATTTCTTTAATCCATAACTGGATTCCCACATATTTTATACCGTACTAGCATCCTTTGGATCAACAAACCCTTCAGGTTGATTCATGTATACTTATTCCTGAAGGTTCCTATTACAGAATTCTTTTTTGACATCCATTTTCAAAATCTCATAGTGATGGTATGCTACAATATCAAGTAGAATTCTAAAGGATTTCAGAATTGCAACTTGTGAGATGGTTTCATTGTAGTCAATTATTTTAGGATGTTTAAAACCTTCTGCAAATAGTAGTGTGTTATAGGTACTGACTAGTCCTTCCATGTCCAGTTTCTTCATGAATACCCATTTGAAACTAACATGATTTATATCAACAGGAGGATCTACCAAAATCAAGGCATGGTTTTTGTACATGGAATCCATTTTAGAATTCATGGCTTCCTTCCACTTGGCTACTTTTGTGCCACTTACTACTTCATTGTAGGATATAGGATCATTATTGTCAACTAATAAGGAGCAACCATCCTCGGTAACCAAAAAACCACACCATTCTAGTTCTCTATCCTCTCTTGTACTCATATGTAGTACTTTTGCCTCTGGAATAGATTCTTCTTCTGCGGGGCTTTGTTGAATCTATTCCGATACCAACTCTTGTGCACCATGATCCTAGACTTCATCGAAGTCTATCTTACACCCACTATCTCTTTTAGAGATGTGCTTCTTCTCAAGGAATAAGGCATGTCCTTCCACTATAACCTTTTTTTTCTAAGGTGTTGTATTTGTAATATTTTCTTATTTCCATGGGGTATCCTATAAAGGTACACTTTGTGCCTTAGAGTGCGAGTTTTTTACCTGATGAGGCCTTAACTAATGCTTCGCTACCCCACAAATGTAAATTCATTAACATGGAATTTCATCCACTCCATAACTCGTATGGATTTAAAATTATCGATTTAGATGGTACTAGGTTTAGTATGTGTGCCTCTTTTTGTAACTCATATCCCCAAAAGGATAATTAAATACTTGCATGAATCATCATTGATCACACAATGTCTAAAAAGTTTCAGTTTCTCCTTTCACATACACCATTCAATTGAGGTGTATAAGGAGGAGTTAGTGGGGATAGGGTCCCAAAATCTCGTATGGAATCAACGAATTCCTGGTTATGATATTCCCCACCTCCGTCTGAGGGGAGTTTCTAGATCATCTTACCATGTTGGTTTTCAACTTCATTCTTGTATTCCATGAACTTATCAAAGGAACCTGACTTATACCTCATTAAGTAGATATATCGATATCTAATAAAATCATCAGAAAAAGTTATGAAGTATGAGTACCCACCCCTTATATAAACTATAAATGGTCCTCACACATCGATATTAACCAATTCAAGAAGCTATTTATCCCATTCACCTTTTCCACCAAATGGTGCTTTAGTCATTTTGCCTTGTAAACGTAACACCCCGTACCCTCTAGGATAGAGCCGGTGCATTACATGTGATATTAGCATAGTTAGAAGGAATAAAAAATCCTGAAGGAATGATCAGTTTAGTAGTCTTGATGAAACAAGATACAAAGATGTAACTAAAATTATTTTGAAAATGGTTACAAAATACAATACATAACAAAAACTAAAAACTACAACCACAATAACTCAATAAACGATCACCACATCATCACCTATTGATGGAAAACAATTAAAGGTTTGAGAATAAACGGTCAGTAAGGATTACAAATAGCAGAATCATGAATACAATAATAAGTGAATCATAATCAATCAGACATAGTCATTATGGTAAGGTGAATAAATAAAAAACTAATTCCATTAATAAACTGAGAATGAAATTGCATCCATAGATTTGGTCATAGTGAAAACCTCTTGGATAATAATAATAATAATTGATAATGAATAAAGAGAATTATTATTCATTGGATGTCTGGTATCTGGCATATGAAACCATAATACCTTTAAAAAGGTGTATCTCTATGGGTAGAAACCCGTCTCATTTTTGCAAACAAACTCCAAGGGTTTGTTGCCAACAAATTTTCCTCATGAGACCTACCAATGCATCGAGGGCCAATAGTAGGCCCCACCCACCACTTCATGTCCAAATAAATCTTTATACATTGATTAAATACAAGATAAATATTCCTTTTCAATATCCCTATATAGTAGAGCATACAAATTCATCAATATTTCCATAATTAAAATAACATTCCTAACAAAGACCTTATGTAAAATGATATATGGTTTAGACAACAAACATATCCATGATATGAGATTATGGATATAAATATAATTTCAAATGGAATGTTATCTCAAATGAGAAGTAGGTACACAACATATGGATTATTAGATGCACAATACAAAGTTAGTCACAACAAATTAGTAGTTGAGACACAGTCTCTTACCACAATGTAATCGATCAAATCATATGACCCGAACTTAATAAACATCAAATAAATCATTGAATAACATGAATATAAATAGAATCATGTTATTATATATCAAATGGCAGCACACATACACCACATTCAATAAAAAAGTAGTGAACAATGAAAATCTCATAGAAATTTAAGTGAGATTAGAAACCCTCTACAAACATTCTGGCATAGTAATGAGTGTTATTGCGAGGTAATAATGAGAGGTAAAGAGGTATTAAATTATTTATATGTTACAATAGAATTATGGGGGGGGGGGGGGGGTTCAAAAACATACCCCATTATTAGAAATTATAAATAAATGGGAACTACATAGGGGAGATTATTGAACAGAATTTAGAGAGATGATCCCTTACCTTACGCTCGATGGTGTTTTTGTTTGTTCTTAACGACATGAATAATCAAAATTATCTTCATTAATTAATATGTCAATAACATCATAACCATGGAATTGATATGATATAACCTTATTAAGTTCATTAATTTCCATTTTGATGGGTTTAATAGATTCAATTTTATTGTCTTGGAAGCATTTTCTTAATTGGTTTAATTATTTGTTTACTTGTATTCATGAATGGAAGTTCATTTGAAATGTGGTTAAACATATCAAGATGTTAATATAAATTATTAGTGAAATAAAAAAGATATAAATGATCTTTTAATTATTCTCATTATATACCATGTGGATGACTCATTTGATGATTTAAAAATAAACGCTTGGAGTTGGCTTGGTGGTTTTGTGAAAAATAAACTTGTTTTGTATTATTATTCCATAATATGAACATGTAAAGATTCCAGAACATTAATCAAGTTAAGATCCATATATAATGACCTGGTTCAACCATTTAAATGGTTTCATGACCAGTATTGATGATAGTAATGAAAATTAAAAACCTGCCTTCCTTGAGTGTTATAAATTTACATATCTTGGATGGTGTTTGAATTTATTGTATAAAAGGAGGGGAAAAAGATAGATTATGTTGAAATATTTCATTAGCATAATGAAAATATATTACATGTAAGGTAATAGAATTATCATGGCATTTGGATGAGGTTAGATGAGAAGGGAGAATAAAATAATTGATCTTTGTAAAAGAAATTGAAATAAAAGAGAACGAATGTTCACCTCTTGAGTAATCCTCCTTGAGAATATCTTTAAGGGATTTTTTTTGGCCTTTTGGTGAGACTAGAAGGTCTTGGACATAGTGAGTGGTCTTGGGAAGAGTATTTGGTATAATTTAGACAAGGCATGAAGCTTTAGCGGTGTGGGAAAATGAGCGGGTGAGGGGTGGTTTATATAGTGGAGGGGAGAAGAGTTTTCTTAATATTATAGTCATTAATTTATTATTTCCACTCAAGAAAAACAATTGTGATTATTCCATGACCAAACTAGATCTGGTTGGACATCGGCGGTTCGGATGGCGGACTTCGGTCTCGCGGTGACACAGTGTCAGAGGCATGATGGTGTTCAGTGGTGTTTAGTGGCTCCGTTCTGGTCAAGATCTGCAGATCTGGCTTGATCCGTGTGCCTCGTCGTCGATGGGATCCTTGGTGGGCGGCAGGCTCTACCGGTGGTCGTTTGTGCGGGTCTGGAGGTGCGTCGCGGCGGTCGATCACGCCGGTGGATTCTGTTCGGTGTTGCGGTGAGCATTGACCTCGGGTTGATGGCTTGGTTTCGGCACCCATGCGGTCTTCGACGGAGGCGCCGTGAAAAGGTTTTGCGGCCCTCGGTATTCTGTGGTGGCAGGATTGCATGACCGCGATGTGTCGAGGCCACAGTGGGGGTTCGGATCTGATTGGTGGTGCCGCGGCAGTTCAGGCTTGCTTGGGCTGCGTGGTTGGTTTTCCCTGCTTGGGCTACCGGTTCTTTTATGGTGGCCGTGTCTCTGGAGTGATAACTTGGAATTGGTCCGCTGGGCCTTCTGGTCTTACCTTCAGGTTGTGTTATTCCTCTTATTGTACTGCTGGTCACTTGTCGTGGGTTTCCCCATTGGGCTCTTATGTTTTGGGTGGTGTCTCTCATTGGGCTTTATCCAACTGGGGAAGCGGTCTTATAATGGGTTTTACCTTACCCATATCAAAAGGCTTTACTATACTTTTTCTTTTCCTTTAATGAAGGGGCATGACCCCAAACCTTTCTGGTAAATTATCGCATTTTACTATTCATAAAAAATTTAAGTATTTTAGAAAAATACCAAAAATTCACCCAAACAATTTTTCGTCTTTATGAATCAAAAAATGTAGTCCAATTTTTAAAAATAATATCCTAAATAAGATTAATTAAATATTTAATTAAAATCATTATTTAATCGAAAAAATAAACACTTAAAATATTCATCTTTATTTTTAAGGTTCCTGAGTTCACTTATACACTCAATGGTATGGATACAATTAAAAAAATTTATATTACTACTCATAAGGTTAATTTACTGTTCATAAGTGTGGGTTAATATTTATAACAGTAGGTTACTATTCACTAAAAATTAAGATAATTCTATCAGTCTCTAAATATCATCCTGAACACAACCGTGTATGTCAGATTTTTAAAATTAAAATCACAGAGTTAAAAAATTTAAGTTTAATGGCTAGGTTATGGATATCATCTATAATTAACCATGTTTCGTTCCATATAAGATTGGTGATTCATGAAATATTGGCTACAATTATAATGTATTTAGTAGAAACATACCATGTACTATTTGGGGTGCTACATTATTCCCTCCTTCGTAAATTTCTTCCTGGAAATTTTATGTGAGAAACTCACCAAAAATATGTGGGTGATTCATTTTTAATAACATCCTCAGGTACCCATGTTACTTCTTCCATATTCTGGTTTCTCTAAAGAACCTTTACTAGACGATTTGTCCAATTTATCAATACCTTTTCCCTTGTGTAAATAATCCCAATAGGCTTTTTAAAGTTTGACAAATCATGTTCCAGTTCAATTTCATCATATGTGATTACATGCATTGGGTATGGCATGTATTTATGTAAAAATGAAATGTGGAACACATCATGAACTTGAGAGAGATTTGGCATCATTGTTAAACCGTAAGCTACAGATGTAATTCTTTCTAGAATTTCAAATGGTACGATGTACCTGTGGCTCAGTTTCCCATTCTTACTGAAACATAATACACCCTTCCATGGAGATACTTTTATAAATACATGATCTCCCACTTGTATTTCCAAGTCCATTATCCAAATGTCAGCATAACTCTTTTTAATACTTTGGGATGCTTAAATAAGGGCTTCTATTTTCGTAACATTTGTCATGGTCTCTTCAATATGATCTGTGCCTATAAGTTTCCTCTCACCAAATTCATCACAACATGTTGGAGTTCAACATCTCATTCCATATAATGCTTTAAATGGATCCATTTGAAGACTATAATGGATACTATTATTGTAGGAAAATTCCACCAAAGGAGAGTGTTCATCCTACATACCTTGGAAGTCAAGTGATAATGACCTGAGCATGTCTTCTAGAGTATGAATAGTACTTTCATATTTTACATCCATTTGGGGGTGATAATAAGTACTCTTACGATGCTCAGTATTCAAAACCTTCTAGAGGCTTTTCATTAATTTTGATGTAAACTGGGGATCTTGATCAGACACAATCGATAGATGTGCACCATGAAGTTTTAAATCTTCAATAATATAATGTCATTCTAAGAACTCAAGGGGAAAATCCTATCTTATAGGAAGTAAATGTGTTGATTTTGTGAGCCGATTAACAATTACCCATATTGCATCATTCTTTCTAGGTTTCATTTGTAGTCTGGTGACAAAATCCATATTATTGATATCCCACTTCCAGATTGAAATAGGTAGAGGTTGCATCACTACATTGGGATGTTGTCTCTTTACATTCACTTGTTGAATAACTAGAGATCTTGACAAGTAGTCCGCAATTTCCCACTTCATATTTTCCAACCAAAAATATTCCTTTAGATCTCAATACATCTTGGTGCTACCTGGTTGTGTAGTGAAATTTGAGCTATCAGCATCGTGTATTAGATTCATTGTTAGCTCAGGTACTAATGTAACGGATAACCTATTCCCAAATTTCAGAACCCCTTCATCATACACGAAGTCAGCCAATCTCCCATCCATAACTATATTAATTTTCTTCTACATATTATCATCATCAGATTGAGATATTTTTTTGTTTTCTAGTAAATATTGGTTTGCAGTCATTTGAAATAGGAGTGATGTTTCCCCTTCCTTAACAATTCCCATGTCCATATTTAGTGGATCAATGAATATAGGATCTCTTTCAATCCTCATTTGAGTCAGAAGGACAAGGTCTTCCCTGCTTAATGCATCTTCCACCATATTCACCTTTCCAGGGTGGTAGTGTATCGAACAATCGTAATCTTTGAGTAACTCAAGCCATCTCCTTTTCTTCAGGATAAGTTATTTTTTTGTTAAAATGTATTTCAAACTCTTGTGGTCTGTATAAATCTCACATCTCTCTACGTATAGATAATGCCTCCATATTTTCAGAGCAATGATTACAGTTTCTAACTCAAGATCATGAGTTGGATAATTTTTCTCATCAGTATTCAATTGTCTTAATGAATAAGCAATAACAATATCGTTTTTCATAAGAATTCAACCCAGTCCATTCTTTGATGCATCGTTGTATATTACAAATCCACCACTACCAGATGTGAGAGTAAAAATTGAACCATTGACCAATATTCTTTTAAATTATTCAAAGCATTCTATACATTATTTTGTCCACAAAAACATAACACCTTTACATGTGATCTTGGTTAGTAGGTTTTCCAGTTGGAAAAAATTCTGAAAAAAGATGATATTAACATACTAAGCCAATAAAATTACATACCTCAGTTATGTTTGTTGGCGTGGGGCATTATAGGATTTCATTTTTCACTGTAGGATCATCTACGATTCCATACCTAGAGAAAATATGTCCTAGAAAATAAACTAATTGAAGCTAGAATTTTCACTTGCTAAACTATCCATATATTTTATTTCTTTTGAGATTTCTCAGAATAACCTGCATGTGATTCTCATGGTCCTCATTTCATTTTGAGTATATGAGGATATCATCGATAAATACCACAACAAAGTTATCAAGACATTACTTCAAAACTCTATTCATTAAATCCATGGAAACTGAGGATGAATTTTTCTGTCCAAAAGGCATCATTCTAAACTAGTAATGCCCATACCTATGCCAAAATGCTATCTTAGGAATATATTTCTTCCACAGACGCAACTCATGTCATCTGGATTGAAGGTCCATATTTAAAAAGTATTTAGATCAATGAAGTTGATTAATTAAATCATCAATCTGAGTAAGATGATACTTATTATTTATTTTAATAGCATTGATTTCCCTGTAATCAAGGAAAAGCCTCATGGATCCATGTTTCTTCTTAACAAAGAGGACATGGTCTCCCCATGGAGAAACACTATTTTTAATAAATCCTTTTACACTCAAATACTCTATTTGTTTATTTATCTATACTAATTCCACAGTGTCCATTCTATTGGGATTCTTTGATATAGTGCTTGCATCATGAATTAAATCAATAGAAAACTCAACTTCAAACTCTGGAGGACATCCAGAAAAATCCTATGGAAATAAATCAATTTACTCATGCACTATGGTCACATCTTCGATTTGAGGATTTCTTTACTTTCCCATAAATATTGGTTCATCTTCCTCTCCATGTATTGCATTCAGTAGAGCTACTGGGGGGTGGTTCTAGATATGAATCAGGTGGCGAAGTATCTTCCCTAATGACAAGGGATTCGACACCATTTCCAAAAATTGAATCTTTATTCTTCTTACAATAAATCTTGCCATCATAATTTGAAATCTAATCCATAGCGAGAATTATATCAAATTTATTCATTGATGTGACAATAAGGTTAGCAACTAAAGCATGTATTGGTGTCTAGTGAGGAACTAGTCGAGATGCCTTTGATGCAATGATACATCCCCTAATGTTTTAACGAACAACTCCTTTTTAAATCAAATGGATCTTATCTAATTTTTTGGGAAAACTGGGAAGATATAAATGAATGCGATGATCCAAAATCAAATAAATTTTTGGATAATTTTTAGGAAACAATTAAAGTACCCGCCACTACATCAATAGGAATTTCAACCTCCGCGGTTGTAATCTCATAGGCTCTCCCTTGTTCTCTTGGATTGTTTTGAGGCAGGTGTCCATGGTGCTTAGGAAACTCGTTTTTATAGTGTCCCATATCTCTGAAATTGTATCATTGAATATCATTGGGTTTTTTAATCCCCATGCATTCAACAGATCGATGAACCTTTTCTCCGTAGTTATAGCAGACTCACATGCCTTTCAAGAGTTTCCCTAGATGATTCTTTCCATAGTTATCACATAATGGGAATCAATTTATTCCCATGCTCTTATTTGGTGCTTCTCTTTTCCTTTATTATCAGATTATCGCTTCTTATCTTGGTTTCCTTTGAAAAGATTTGATCTAGCAAATTCCTTCTCTGTTTTGATGGCATGTGATACAATTTCATCATATGATGAAAATGACTGAGCAGCCAGTTCCCTTATAAGAATTGTATTCAAACCTTCAAATAATTGATCAAAAATGTCTATCGAGTCACGCACATAATCTATGGAAAACTTGGCTATCCATGGGAAACAAGCCTCAGACATTCTAACACTGTCTTCTTCACTTTATTTTATGCTTAGGAATTTCCTCTCCATTTCCGCTCGTCGCTCATGAGGGAAATATTTTTTGATGAATATTTCCTTAAAATTACTCCATTTCATATCTTATATTTCTTCTTCCTCTATGGTGTTCTAAATCGAGGAACACCATTGATCAGCGTCACCCTTGAGACAATATACTTCCAATACAACCTTTTTAATTTTCATTGAATCATAATTCCATGAATATCTTTTCAAGGGACTTGATCCATTGCGAAGAAACCACTGGGTTATTTGTCCCGATAAAATATGGGGGCTTCGGCCGCATGAAACGATCCAAAATAGACGTGGAATGGTTATTCATTACAACCTAAGTATATTGTCCTAATATGGTCATGATCTTATCTCCTCTAACATTGACTGTGTTGACTTGCTTAGTAGGGAGATCCCTACCTTGCCCATGAGTATTGATTCCCCTTATTCTGTTAGACACCATTTCAACTAATGGGATATAGTAGATTATTTTACTAATCTATAATAGAAATTCAATATACATAGACTGAAATTCTATTCATAGATAATATTATAAACATGGTTTCTCTTAGGAAAAAATTACATTAAACTCCATCATAATGGCTTGTAAATAAAATGTGAATTATCCTAAGCATATCCCCCAAGAGTGTCGTATCCAAGAATGTAGCAAGGTCCTTTTTAGTGCACCAGTTCCCATTCGAGTATAGATCAAAACGGTATTTTCAGGCTTTACCCCTAGATAAATATGTGCCAGAGCAGCCTCTACCTGCTCGAATCCACAAAGGTATGTATTGCTTAAAAGATCCACATAATATATTCCTTACCAAAATATCAGGATGTTATTGTATGTTTAACCTCAAATACTACCTTAGTGCTTTGTTCCCTACTATACATTTTCTACTCTAGTGTCCATGTTTTCTTCTAAACTTTGTCTGATACCAACTATAACACCTCGACCACTCTAGGATGGAGCTAGTGCATTAATTGTGATATTGGAATGATTAGAAGGAATTAAAACCCCAAAGGAACGATCATTTTATTAGTCTTGAACAAACTATATACATAGATGTAACTCCAATGCTCAGTAAAGGTTACAAATAGCACAAGCATGAATACAATAATAAGTGAATCATAATTAATCTGATATAATCAATATTTCATGGTGAATAAATGAAAAACTAATGCAATTAATTAACTGAGAATGAAACTGAATCCATAGATTTTGTAATGGTGAAAAACTCATGGAAAATAATAATAACCGATAATGGATAAAGAGAATAGTCATTATTTTGACATCATGTATCTGGAATATGAAACCATAATATCGTCAAACGATTTAGTTATGTGGGTAGTAACCTGTTTGATTTTTTGGAAACAAACATGAAGGGTTTGTCACCAACTGATTTGTCTCATGACACCAACCGATGCATCGAGGGACTATAGCAGGCCCCACCTGCCACTTCTTGTCTAATTAATTATTAATAAATTGATTAAATACAAGAGCAATATGAATTTTTAATATTCATATAGATTAGAGTATACATATTCATCAATATTTCCATAATTAAAATAAATTTTCAAATAATCAAAGTATGAAAAATGGTATACAGTTTGGACAAACAACATATCCAAGATATGAGATTATGGATATAAATATAATTTTAAATGATAATTGATCTAAAATGGTCAGTAGGTACACCACATAAGGTTTATTATGTGGATATTACAAAGTTAGTCACACCAAAATAGTATTTGAGAAAAAGTCTCTTACCAAAATGTAATCGGTTGAAGCATATGAAAAGAACTTAATAACCCTAAAATGAATCATTGAATAAAATTAATATGAATATAATCATGTTATTATATATCAAATGGTAGTACACATATACCACATACAATAAATAAGTTGCGAATAATGAAAATCTCATTGAAATGAAATTGAGATAAAAAACCCCTTATAAACAATTTGGCATGGTAACAAGTGTTATTGCGAGGGATTAATGAGAGGTAAAAGGGTATTTCATTATTTATATGTCACAATTTTAGAATTGGTGATGTGAGAAAACATACACCATTATTAGGAATTAAAAATAAAAGGGCACAACATAGGTCATATTCTTGAACAAAAGTGAGAGAGAGGACCCCTTACCTTATGCTCGAAATGTGTTCTTGTTTGTTCTTAACGTCCTGAATAATCAAATTTTGCATCATTAATTAATAATTAAAGAACCACATAAACATTTAATTGATATTTTATAACCTTATTTAGTTCATTAATGTCCTTTTTTATGGGTTTAATATATTCAATTTTATAGTTTTGGAAGCATTTTCTTACTTGGTTTCATGATTTTCTTACTTGTATTCATGAATTAAAGATCATTTTAAATGTGGTTAAACTTCAAGAGTTATTAATATACATTATAATTGATATTAAAGAGATATAAATTATCTTTTAATGATTATGGTTATATACTATTAGGATGACTCATTCGATGTGTTTAAAATAAACGCTTGGATTTGGAAATATTGCGGTTTTGTGATCAATAAACTTGTTTTGTATTATTATTCCATATTATGAACGTGTAAAGATTCCAGAACATTAATCAAGGTAAGATGAAAATATTATGACCTGGTTCAACCATTGAAATGGTTTCATTTCCAGTATTTAAGATAGTAATGAAAATTGAAAACCTGTCTTCCTAGAGTGTGATAAGTTTACACATCTCGGACAGTGTTTGCATTTATTGTATAAAAGGAGGGGAAAATATAGATTTTGATGAAATATTCCATTAGAATAATGAAAATATTGTACATGTATTTAAATATATATATCATGGTATTTTGGTGAGGGGATATGAGAAGGGAGAAAAAAATAATGGAACTTTGTAAAAGAAATTGAAAGAAAAGAGAAGGAAGGTTCACCTCTTGAGTACTCTTCCATGAGATTCTCCTTAAGGCATTTGTTTTGGGCCTTTTCTGAGACCAAAAGGTCTTTGACATAGGGAGAGGGCTTGGGAAGTGTATTTGGCATAATTAAGTCAAGGATTTAAGCTTTAGTGGTGTGGGAGGAATAGGGGTTGAGGGGTGGTTTATATAGGGGAGGGGAGAGGAGTTTTCTAAATATAATAATCATTAATTTGTTATTTCCTCTCAATACATCCCATAGTGAGTATTCCATGACCAAAAATAGTAATTTAGGAATGTGACTTCGAACCAATTGGGTTTACCTCAGTAGATCATCATCAATGACTTAATAAATTCTTTATTTAGCATTTATCGTAAATTATCGCATTTTACTATTCATCAGCAATTTAAGTATTTTAGAAAAATCCCAAATATTCACCATAAACATTTTTCAATGTTTAGAATCAAAAAATGAATTCCATTTTTCAAGAATAATTTCCTAAATATGATTAATTAAATATTTAATTACAATAATTATTTAATCGAAAAATATAAACACTTAAAATATTCATCTTCATTTTTATGGTGCATGGGTTCACTTATACACTCAATGGTATGGATAAAAATCATAAAATTCATATTAATATTAATATGGGTATGTTACAAATTTTATGGGCTGGTTAATATTCATAAGGGTAGGTTACTATTCATTGAAAATTATGTTAATTCTATCAGACTGTAAATATCATCTTGGAGACAACCGTGTATGTCATATTTTTAAAATTGAAATCGCGGAGTTGGAAAATTTAAGATTAATGGGTAGGTTATGGATATCTCTTAGTAACCATGTTTTGTTCCATATAGGATTAGTGATTCATTAAATATAGGCTATAACTAGAATTTATCTAAGAGAAACATGACGTGAATTGTATGGGGTGCTATATTAAATATGCATGCCATACACCAATTGGTTTTAGTTCAAAAGAATATAAATATCCATCTTTATGTAACATTGTCAAAAATTTCTCGTTTACATGACGTAGCTTATGTTTCTAAAGTGGGGTGTGGTATAAGTTATGTGAAGTATCTTTGTCATCGATTTCCATTACGTTATTTGTGTAATCCAACACACAAAGAGTATTGTATAATTTTGCCCAACCAAAAAATGCTATCTTTATAAAAGAAGCAAAATTATTTTAAAAACAAGAAAAAAAATCCATCTACATCTTGTCTGGATACATAAATTACGTTTTTGGTTATAGAAGGCACATAAAAAACAACCCTTTTACCCCAAGATAATTCAAGTTGGGAATGTGAGGTGGTAGTCCCTAACAGCTACAACAACAAATCTGGTTATGTTGGCTACTCATAGTTCTACCTCACCTCGATCAATCACCCTAAATCAACTCGGTTTTGGTATATAGATACACATGTGAGCATCAAAGTCTATCTCTAATACCCAATTTGTTGAAATAGATATATTTCATTTGATAACAAACGCACCTGAAACATCCCCTTGATTCTTAGGCTGGGTGAAGTTCCTCTTCCAGAGGACCTTCTTTCCTCATGAAAAACAAGCAACCACTTGTTCCCTTGCCTCTCCTTTGATATTACTTCTCTTTGAAGTCTGTGAAGAATCTTTGGGCTTAAATCTCTTTAACATCCCTTTCCTCTTATTCACCATAAGGAAATAAGGATTTTCATGCTTTATATCATTGTCTACTTGGAAAATGAAGATAAAAAGATCAGATAGATACTTCTCAATGTTGTTCAAATTTAAATTGATAACAATGTTAGAGAAGCTCTGAGGTAGTGATGCGAGAATGAGATTGGTGCCCAGTTCTTCGAAGTGTTTAAGCCCTAGAACCTCTAAGTGCTCAATGTAGCCAATGAGCTCGACTAAATGAGGCCCAGCTGGGGAACCTTCTCCAAGCTTACTTTGAAATAGTGCCTTAGAGATCTCAAACCTATCATGTCGTTCTCTCTCCTGGTAAATACCACATAGGTTCTTGAGAATGCTATAAACATCCATGATTTCATGAGACTACATGAGCTCACTATACATTGATGATAACATCAAACATTGAACGTCGACTGCATCATTCATATGATTCTCATAGACCAGGAAATCATCATCACTTTCCTCCTTGGAAGGTAGATCAGGTAATGATGAATCCTGCATGTAAGACTTCCATTCATGGCGTAGGTAACCCGAAGGCATCTAAACCATTTTTTGGAAGTTATAGCCTTTGAGGATTTTTTATTTATCCAAAATTGATCGCATGAATAGTTTGATTGATGAGAATTTCATTTGTATTCTACAATTAAAAGAGACGATCATTAGAACTTTATTGATTACATTTTATGAGAAATAATAAATTTTATTAAGTCTCCCACTATTTTATCATGTCCTAATGGCCCTCACCATTGAACTCCGAATGTCATTTTTCCATGGCATTATAGTGGAAAGGATCCATATTCACCTTCACATAACCCCAACAAGGGTTGTTTAAGCTATTAAAATGTATTTAGGTAGGTATGTCTTTGACAACTCTGGTCTTGAATCCCCTTTATATGTTGAGTGGACTTCCCAATCCTAAAATAAGGACTTTGGATTTCCTCAACTCTTGCCTCTAATATTACACTGATTCTAGCAAGGGATACTCCTCTTGATGTATTATGGTTAAGTCAACTTGAATCCTTTTATAAGGGATTCCAGTATAAAAGTAAGTGTCCCAACAAGGGTTAGTCAAAAAAATTGTTTTATTGACTTTTTCTATTTAATCAAGTAACTAAAGGCTTGTTCTAACATAATATTTTATTTGATCAATTTTTATCTCTTATATGGAAATTTATTATTATCATTATCACATTATTGTTAATATTATGTGGAACTTATTTAAGTGATTAAAGATGTCTTGATAATATTTACGCATAAGTCTAGCTTATTTCAGTTCCATCTTGCATTCTTGTTTAATTCATTAATTATGTGATCATGACAACACATTCATAATGATATGCCATGCAGCTGATAGAAAAAAAAAGTAAATGGTATGATCAAGAGCTTTTCTAATGGTCATTTTATCTAGTGGTTGATAATCTTACCCTGACCTAGGGGAGAAACATCTTGAACCTTTTTGGTTTGTGTTTACAGCTTCCACCTATCCACCTCTGTATTCCTTGGGATTGGTTTCATCTTGGCTGCAACTTGAACCGCCTCCACTAGCTTGGAAGTTCCATCCATTACATATGTCTTTTCTAACTCGCATGTTGGTGAGCGGTAAAAATGGGTTTTACATAAAAGAAACATTGGGAATGCTGGACCTACATATTAATGAGGAGAAGCCTCGCAATCCAAAAAAATTAAATTAAATAAATAAATTAAAAGAAACCATAATCATATAAAGGTCATGGTGTAGCTCATGATCATCCACACATTCCACGATGTTTACGCATAAACAAAACTAACATTTGATTCTTGAATCGTTCTCATTTAAGATAAATCGCGTTCGAATCAATTAATTATCATATTTCATTAATCAATACTTTTATCTTAAATAATTTTTTGAATTTTCTTTATATTCTCATCCATGATAATTTTAAAAAAATAAATTCATTTAAAATTATATTTTTATGTAACTTTTACCTTGGAGGAAACCCGGTGAATTCCTATTCATAACTACACAATGAGTAGAAATGAACATTACACATATGTTCAATTAAACACACATATATAAAAAACCTATCACATGTGGTGCCTCATATTTACACCCGTACGATGGTACACATCTCAAGGGTCTGTATAATATAATAATAATTTTTAATAAATCTATGTTATTTGGATGAGTACCTGAAGTATAGTTCTAACAACATGGTGTATACTATTTTTCATTGTCTATCTGAAGTACACGCCTCAGGGAACGACGTGTGAGTGTACTTTAGAAATATTCAGAGTACAGAACGTGTCTAGTGGGCCACACATGATATTGTTCCTCATTACACGGTCTCCAGCCAGGCAAGCCATGTATGGGTTACACGGTCCAACACTAACGCAAATGGACTACATGTCGTGTCCATTGGGCCACATGGTGTGTAATTCAGAAACTGCGTGCCAGCTGTTCCTGGTGAATACATAGAGTCTTTTAAGACAAAAATATACTCCAACAAACAACTTGGTTTGGTCGACCGGTCTGGTGCACTGAATCTTGACTACATTGCATATACTACCAAATACACATCGTGTGTTCTGGTTTTCTATGGCCCGGATGCTTTGGCGCCTCTAGATGAGATCCTATATTTTATTTTAATCAAAATTAAATGAAAAGATCATTTCTATAAGGTGAACAAAAAACAATAGAGGAGGAATTGATCTCAAGATTCAGATTTGTAGAATTATTAACTTGAATTAATACAAATAAATTATTAAATGCTTAATTCATCAACAAAAAATTTAAATAATTATATACTATGATGTAACCCCTCTGATACTACTAGAAGGTTCCAGGAAAGATAGAAGCGTGGTTGGGATGACACACAATTTTGATTTTTACCATGATCAATGATTATTTTAGGATCAATACGATGATGAATGCTCGTCTCCATGAAATATAATCAATGATTTAGATAAACAAAAAAAGAGGGCCAAAACATTACAGTGGATCTTTCACATCATGTTTATAATTAATTTAGTAAATTTCATAAAGAAAAATAATACCCGTGTCATAGGTATTTCTCTTCGTTGATGATGTTGATCGTCCAGGTTGACCCTTTTGGATTATCTCATTGCAGTTGTAAGGATCCAAACTATAATCCCTCTAGCGGTGATCCACACTTTCTCCAATGGACACTGATCTACACTGCTCATTCTCCAGGTGCTAGCATGGAGAAACGAGTGTCTTGGTTCAGCCATTCTTGTTTTCTAGTTCTTCGGCCTTGAAGAAGGTCTCTCATTCTTGAGAGGGAAGAGAAGAGGAATTGGGAGATTAATTGTTTGGCGCAACAATTCTCAATTCACCAGGCGTGTGGCGTGGTTTATTGCACAATTGGGGTAATTTCCTATTTATATACATGGAATTTCAGTTAAAATATTTAATTTCATAGAAAAAATTAAATACATTCATGAACATTGAGAAAACCCATGCATTTAATAATAATACCACATCATTATTTATAGCTCACCAACATTCGCAAAACTAAATATAAAATAAAATTCCTCTCCATAAAATAATAGTAGTGTTATTTTATTTTCTGCAAACTAGTTAAATAATTATTTAAAATCTTGAAAATAATTATTTTACTACTGGACCAACTTTGTCTGCTCGAACTCCACTTCAATTTATTGAACACCCAAATATATAAATAATTAAATTATTCTCATAAATAAATATTTTATTTACAAACTAGTATATAAATATTTATTAAATGTTTAATAAAACAAAAAAATATATTTTATTTAATTTTGTGACCATCTTAACATTAATAAAATTATTCCACAGTCTTGAAAATAATATATATTTCATTAATTAAATTCAAATAGAATTTAACCAAGACCACAAAAAACACTTAGTGTGTGACCCTCTAGGATTCTTTCTCATTGGCATTAGGTGGGCTTACCTAAAGTCCAAGAGTACTGTCTAGAAACTAGTCAAGGAACCCAAGAAAAATAATGTAAAGTCGCAAAAACGACATCCACATACGAACGCTCACAGTGTAGTATAATACCTTTGTCGCAATATCTTATCAAGCAGGTTTCATGATTATGTCATCAACTTGTATGCTTGATATGTCACTCTTTTACTACCTGAAATAAACTCGTCATTACACCATGGCCATCGAATTTTGTGCGACGGTTCTATTTCAGTCAAAGGATAGAGATATAAACTTCCATAAATGGAATGGAAAAATCCTTCCTTGACTTATCCATTATCAACATGCCACTCATGACACACCCAATGTACCCTACTTCCCACCAATTGTGTGCGTGATGGATTTCGTCAGTAAATCAAAGTGTGTATTTCAAGAAAAATATTAATGATGATCTTATTGTCTAAGGATCATTACACACACTCGCATATATAAATATTTAATGACACAAAAACATGCGGAATTCCTATAAGCGGGTCTGTTCTCATAATCTCTTTTCTTGGAGATTTCCAAGTGTGACCATCATGAGAGGAAGTCTCATCTTCTAACGAGTACTCATACCTGATAGTATACATGCTATGATTCCCATCATAGCATGTCATCCAACCACCAAACTATATTTAAGAATATTATTATAGCATTTCATGGTTCTCATCATATCGGGGAACTGCCCTGACTTTATCAATGCAACAAATACTCTAGGAAATTATTACATTATAGTCATTTAGAGAAATTAAAAATATGTAAAAATTCATTAAATATACATGTAATTAAAGTAAAACGACTTGGTTCTAGGACAAAAAATCTTAAAATATATCCTGATACTCAATCATAACTACCTTCTATGTATTGACAATATTTCACCAATGCATACTAACCTTAAGACAAAATCTCAACCTCCTGTGATACCATTTTTTCATGAACCGTCCTGGGTAACCTAGTAACCCGATAAATGAGACGGCCCTAAAATATCTCCAAGGCCATTTCTGATCCCCATGGATTATTGATTGGCACTTGGCATCATACAACATGAATGCATGAATAATTTTTCTAATTATAATTCCGATGTAGAATATGCAAGATTGTATTCATATCAAATGAAAACACTACTAGGAGTAAAGGTCCATAATAAAATAAATCATTAACAAGCCCAATGTACTACAACCCATGATAAAAATAGGTAAAACATAACACATGATCTGAAGGGCACAACTCACTAAGACCTTGGATTAGTAGATGGATCCACCAATAAGTGATCCTTTACCATTTCTCAAAACTAGAAGAAAATAATCTATAAAAAACTTATGAAAATAGTAGGTTGTGAGATAAAAATCTCAGTAGGGTCTCAACAATAATTCCATAATAGATTCAAATAATTTACTAATTAATTGAATGCATTCAATTTTTAAAATAAATTAAGTTTTATATTTTAGAGCATAATTAAATAAATCACCCTATACCGTTCAAATGATGGAAAACATAATTTATGAAAGACATTAAAAATGATGGAATATTTCCCAAATAGTTTCTCAAAAAAACATTTACATAGAATAGATTATGTAAATTCAGCAGGCATGTAATGTAGTTTAGAATCATTGGTATATATTTATATCTCAAATATAAATAACAAGTGAGCAATACGGTTATATAACAAATAGGTATAATAGTGTTTCTGCCTTTAGGACTCCACACTCTCTATGTGATCACGAAAATATGTGTACACATGCGTACTCATGAAACTAATCAAATAAGACTCATAACTATCCCCTAAGTGATCTGACCTTTTGTACGTATGTTTTAAAACATTGTAATAGTGTAGAGTGTTTCCAAATAACTCACCAACTACTTAAGGCTTTCATGTTATCTTACACAATAAATGATGGAAAATATATTTTAAGACTGTATGAAATAAAATTATGTCTCATTCTCCCATTTAAATGAAAATTCTCCATTTAATACCAAAATGAGTTTGAATAAAAAACAAGACTCGTTTACATGATAAAACCCCCTGGTTTCTATAAATTCATTTTAATTCAATTTCAACATTTTGAAATCCATTGGAACCCAATTCCATTATTTCAAAATTCATTTCCACAATTAAATGAAACAATAAAATTAAAATAATTTCCATAAAATACATAGATTAAATTAAAGATTTTAAATTAACAAATTTCTATAAACACACCCCAATTCAATAGTGTTGGGAATTTTCCAAATTTCACGCCAAAACAATTTCAAATTTTCCAATTCACTGGCATCCAATTTTCTTACATCAAATGAAAATTAGTTTCAGAAACATAATTTAAATCATCTATTGAAATAATTCAATCGATTCAAGGTTAATCAATTTGGATAATCGGGACTAAACCACCTACCTCAAGGTAATCGATGTCAGAAGAATGGATAAACCACACAGTGTGGTTCAATACACCTCCTCAGGGATTTATTATCATATTCATCGACATACCAATGGTCTATGTTTGTCAAGGGTTCCTAGAACCAAATATATCTTTTATTTCACAAGGAAAATGACATGTTATTGCATTTTCTCTCTCTTGGATAATATTTGGAGTATCATTTTATTTTATTGCAAGTTTTTGAAATTATACATCAATATTTCATGAAATTACACGTTGATAATTTGATATTTAACAAAATTATCATTAACATCCTAGTAATAATGAAAAATATATATCTAACTATAAATATTTATATATCATTATATAATATTAAAAATATATCCCACATTTTTATCAATATATATATATATATTGATAATTCATTACCTTTTGATAATACTAATAATTATAATTTGATAATTTAAAACAATTATCCATTTACTATGTTTTTATAATTATTGTAGATAAAACGTCTCATTATCATTCTATAATTGAAATCAATTATTGTATGACAATTTTATTAATTATATCTCGATAAAACAAAGCGAATATCCTTCGATAAACCGGTTTAGTAATTATCCCTGATAATTTCATTAAATTTATTATTTGATAAGTTATTTCTATTATCACTCAATAAATATTAATAATTATCTTTTGATAAATATATTTAAAATGAACCATTTATAATGTGGAAAAACACATTAAATAATACACTACTGCCTACAAAACAAAAATACGATTTAGTTTCTTCTTTCAAGACGTGTCCAACAACACCAATAGTGAATAATTATGATTAATAACATAAAATATGTTGAATTTAATTTATTGGAATAATAATAAAATATAAATATAATAAATTAATTAATTAAAACAAACCTCATTTAAATGTCGTGTGTAGAGTGGACTCAAGCATCAAAGGAGATGATGTGCCAAATAGAAAATGGAAGGCCTATTTCCCACCATGAAAGTTCATTAATACCCTAATTTAATACAATTGATCCACTAAATCTTGATGTCCGAGGGTTTTAATTCATTTTATTCGTGTTATGGTGATTGAGATGGTTTAAAATGGGTGGGAATTGATGTTTTTGAACACAAGCAGAGTTATAAATGGAGTTCTACCTGGGTTTGTAAAGATGAACAATAAAATCATTTTAAATTATTTTTTATTTAATAAATCAATTATTTTAAATAAATATTAAATAACATCAAATGTCCTTTAAGAATATAAATTATGTTATGCCTTGGATAAATGTCCCATTCTGAACCAACGAAGCTCTCATATTTCCTAAATTGTGAACTATTTGAGAAATATTAAGGGTTTATTATTTAAAAATCAGAATAAATAATAAATGAGAATATAAAGGGTTTTTTTCAAGCGATGAACCCAAACAATAGACTCCTAAAAATTTTATATGCTTTCTATGGTAAATCCCCCATTGTGGACCAAATAATGGTCTCCTATTTTTCAAACAATAAACCTTTTGAGAGATAATAAAAAATTATTATTTAATAATCAAAGAAAAAATTAATTAAAATATAAATGGTAATTTTTGGGATAGAAGCATCCAAAAACTTAGTGCTTAAAAAGTTTATACCCTGTCTACGGTAAACCCCTCATTTCGGATCCATCGACGATCTCCGATTTCCAATAAGATGCACTGTTTGATATATATTTAAATAAATTTAATAAATAACATATTAAATATTATTTAATAACATTATCTCACAAACATGGAATCATATTGTCTGGAGCCTTTGAATGATTTACCCATTATAGGGTAAACACCATATTTTGGTAATTTGAGTGGTCTTATATTTCTCATATGATGCCCCATTTTGGAGTTATTCAATTATTATGAATAAAATGTTTGCACATATTATATTCTATTAAATATTTTTATTTAATATCCACCAAGACATTTCAGGACTCATTATATAACACTAAATCTGAGTCAAACTTGAAAAATATTTGTTTCAACATTCCAATATATTAACTAACATTTATGGTCTTTAACACTTTCATAGACATTTTGCTGATAAATCATCATTTCTCACTAAATATATTAAAATTTTAAGAGAATAAGGTTTAATAATACCTAAAATAGTATTGGGATGTTACAATATATGTATGTCATCTTATAATGAATATGAATTTTTTGTTTTCCGATCATTAAATTTTGTATTTTAGGAGTGGACCAAGAATCTGGAACTTGGTAGAGATCATCTTCAAGATGTGTTTTATATTTTTAGTTCCATTGAATCCATTGCATGCTCATCAACCTTTATACATTATTTGAAACATTAGTTCTCTATGTTAATCCCTCTTTATCCATGTTACATTGGCTTGTACCGCATCTCAAAAATCACCTTTAATTTAACATTGGATTCATCTAATTGGATAAAAATCACCAAACATTTTTTATTCCTCACCTATTTTTGCTCGCATTTGAAACATTGTATTTACTTCATCCTGATGTGTGGGGACCCTGTATGGTCCAAAGTATATTAAGAAATAATTATTATATATCCTTTATTGATTAGTTTTGTCAAATTATTTGGATTTATCTCTTGCATGAACATCCTAAAATGATACATATTTTTAGTACATTTTTCCATGAAATTCACAATTAAATATCAATGATTATTTATTACATTCTCTCAGATATTATAATAGAATATTTATATTCTTCCATTCAGTAATATCTCATAGATAATGTTGTACATTATTAAACATCATGTCGAAATAAATATCATTATAATGGTGTTGCATTGTGTAAATGTCGTCAAATTTTGGAAAATGTTTATGCAATATTATTTCACATGTATGTGCCTATTAAATGTTTTGGCGATGATTTTCTTACCACAAAATATATTATAAATCATTTTTCTATTTATATCCTTTTGGGGGAGATTCCATTTCAGGATCTGTTACCCCCTCACCATACCCATTTTCTTCATTTTCACTGGTTTGGTGGTCTCTGATATGATCCCAACACGCATTCCATTCTGACTATATCATCCCCATGGTGCCTACGATGCATTTTATTCAAGTTACCTCAAACCCAACCTGAATACCATTGTTTTTAGTGAAACATAATGTGGTATGAAATATCTACTAATATCTCTCTTATCGAATACTCTCTACTCCCATCCGATCATCCCTCTCCCCTTTCTAAAATGACCATCATGGATTGTCTCCATCTCACTATACAACAACCACTTCACCCATTACCCCAATATAATGATTTTATACTTGGGTAAATTTATTCTCCTCATATATCAATAATACCCCAAGGGAAAACTATTTAATTAATTTCTCTAATATTTTTGTCTCTCATGTCATGACCCATGATAGATTGACTAATTCTATTCTAAAAGGCACCTACTCTTTATAGTATCTTCATCTGTATACACTTTTTTATAATGGATAATGTGTGGAAACAAACACTATCATTTTTTATATTTAGAATATATATTCATTCTATAGTTAATGATGTGAAATATCACATTGGATGGCATTAAGAATTGTTGGATGCATTAAATGAATTAAATAATAATCACAACCAGGATCATAACCGTATTCTGATAGGTAAATAGGTTACTTGTATAGAATGGATTTATTTGGTACCTCTCAACACAGATGGTACACTTTATCATTTTAATGTATTCATTTTCACCAAAATATATGCTTATATATATGGTGATGATTATTAGAAACATTCTTCCATGTTTCTAAAATAGACTATATATGATTACTAATCTCTCTTGTAGTCGTATATCATTGAAATCATCATCAATTTGATGTAAAAAATTCCTTATTTTATGGTTTTCATGACATGGAAGAATATTTTCAAAATCTTCAAGAATTGATTGCTTCTAAGACTAAATCTCGTGTATAACTACTTTATCATTCTATTTACGAACATAATATGTCGTATCGTGAATGGTTCAGTAGATTATGCAACGTGTTTCCCATTTTTATACATTTTTAGAGTATTAATAATGACACCATTTTTTATCACCAATTTTACTCTAGCTTTCCCATTCTAGTGATTTACGTTAATTATAACATTAATAGTAGAAACTTACATGGAAACGCCCATCTCAAGTGATACCTTTATCAAGAGTTTCATAAAAAATGATGTGGTTACCTTGAAATATATTCCTAGAATTGAGGTTTCTTAATGTTCTAATAGAATCATTATTTCACAATAAAAAAATGTGGTAGTTATCTAGCAAGATTATGGTTTTTCATAGAAAACGATTATCAAAACTTATCTTGAGCTGGGGGAATGGTCCCTCCATAATAAGAGTATTCCATATTATTTTTTATATTGGTATCATAATCTTGTTATAAAATGAAATTATCTGATGATGGATCATCCCAATCGATCCCACTTCATCATCACAATCATTTAGTTTATTGATAATTGGAAGAAATATCAATATTATACTATTATTCACACCATTAAATTTATTCAGTGAAACCCTAAATGTTGTCTTTTTCTATTCACACCATAATCATCCCAACATTGATGTATTCCATGATTCAATTATTTAATTTACTTATATTCCTTATAGTCTAATTTAGTGTTTAAATTTTTTCTTTATGTTATTTTATTATCCTTTGGTAGAAAAAAAATTAGTATCTCCCGATCTACTCTAAATATCATTTGATGACAACTTTACCCACATATATTCATTGGACTCACTAACTACATCATGAAATTGTCTTTTTTACTATAGAATCCCACTCATCATTATCATGGTAATAATACATCAATGAAGTTCTTTATAATCTTTTATTTCCAAACTACACAAATCATATAATATTTTAATATAACTTCCTTCAACATCACATAGTGAAAAAACATGTCACTCTTTGATACATTCCCCTAGCTCATTAGTTTGACTATATTTTCACCAAATCCCTACCTAGCGCTCAACTCGATTTTATCTACACTATGTGCGCATGAATAATATATACAACAAAGATTGAGGGGGGTGAGTATGGAATTTATTTTTTCTTTCAATTATTTTTTTAGTTTTCAACGAGACTCATATTTCATTCTACACACTGTGTAGCACGGGGGAGAGTGCTTGACCTAATTAAATGTATTTACAGTCCAACATTAATTTTCCCTCAATTGTGTTATATTTCTCCATATTTAAATCTGGATATCCTCACATTGAGGTAAAGAGTATTTTTTACAACTATAGTTAGATATATAATTGTCTAGTCATAATTTTATATATTAACATCAAAATTTGATTGCTCTAATACTACTTTGTTAAATAGACCAGTGTCACCATAGTTTTTAGTTCCAAGATGTATTAAAAATGTGTATAGTTTTATCATCTTATAAAAATGACAGACTGATGATATTTTCTTAAAAGATGATATAGTTTTGACATACTTTCTACAATAGTAGAATCAAAAGATACCATTGATAAAACAATATCTCTTATAAATAACAACAATATATTTTGACATTTCTCGGCAATATCAGAAATGATAGGAATACTAGACTCTATGAACTGTCCCTTGGAGGAAAAAGTGGTGATTCTCTTATTGAGACAACATATGGGATACAAATTACATTATGGACTAATATAGAGAAAAAAAATTTATTCCATAAATATTAAAAATATTTCCACCAAAAAATTTCACTATTTTAAACATATATTATGACATTAGTAATCTTATAAGATGATGTGATACCAACTTTTTAGGGAATTTTTCTGATAGGAAAGTTACATTCACTACACCAAAAGGGATAGTACTCTTATTTTTTCAATGGATTAATGATTTACATTGTTACAATAATGATAGAGATAAATGAATTGATCTATGAAATTATCATGATACAAATCACATGATAATATAATTTCAAATAAGAATAAAACAAATGTATTAAAGAATCGCAACCCATATTATTTGAAACATTAAAGAAATAAAACCTCCCCAGTATAATTTATTATGAAATTCGGAAAAATAATGATAATAATATAAAATAATTTAATATATATCTATGAAATAATCCAAGCTACATCACTCACTATACTCTGTGGAAATGCTCAATCTGGTCATGAGAAGTTAGCATTTATTGATGTCATTGAGAACTCACACGATAAACATTGAGGGATAATATAAAACAAATATATAAGACAAAATCATAAATATTATATGATTTTTTATAAAATAATATTTACACCAAAATACTTGTTACATCTGGAGAACATGTGATAAAAAACTATGTTTGATGAAAGATCTCCATTGTCATCATCATATCCCAACCACTATCTTAAAAATATCAAAAAAATATAGACTAAAAATAATCAATAATGGATTGGAAGCACTATATAACCCAAGATTAAAAATACCATTTAATTCTACCATTATTTACCCATTCTCTCATAGGTGAAAATAAGACTAGTGTGCCAAACTCACTAACCGAACAACTAAAAAATGACATAATTAATGAGTAGGTTGACCATTATTTTACCTAAATCAATGATAAAAAGTAATATAAAATGTTTTTCATGGGGTAAAAAATCAATAATTCTTGGTTCATTTATATTTTTGAGAATGAGTGGAACAGTAAATGATCCTGAATGTAAAAATGCATTGAATTGTTGACTTAGATGAAACACCACCATATTCATTTAGAATCAAACATTGTGAGTACCTAAAAAAATATATGATAAGGCAAAAAATATATTTAATGAGATATAGATCTATTAGAATATATAGTACAATGGAAATAATAAAACTCATAAGGTTTAGATAAATAGTATGACATAAACTCTTAGAGAAGTTTGAAAAAAAAAGGTAAAATCACAGGGGTTGTGGAGATATAATTCTGTAGACCCAGGGAAAATAAAAAAATGAATAACCTAATAGATGATTAATTAATATCCCAAAATATTCTCCAAACTATTTAAAAATTATGTCTATCAATAGAAAAATTCATTATAAATAACCTAAATTTTTTATTGCATTTTCAAGTAGAATATTTGTATCTTTTAAATAGTAAATATAATAAACTTTATATTAAAATAAAAATGCCAAAAAATCCCAATATTATAAATTTCAATTTAAGTACATTATATATTTTTAAATGTCACTAATTACATGGGTAACAACAAAATTTCACTATAGAATATTATTTTATATTATTTTAACTGATTTTAGGATAATTAAAATTGTGGAGAGTTTTTTTTGAAATGTCTTTATTTTTTTGAATTATATTTGGTCGTACGGGTTGGATTCCATGGAAAAGTGAAACAATGAAATGCCCTAGGAGAAGGACCATTTTTAATTCATTTTAAACAGGAATAGTTTTTCAAATATGGGTAGACATGAATTGGATCAATCCGCGAATTTATAGTAGAATACATGTGGTGTTCTATAGTTTGTAACATTGATATTTTTTATGGTTGGTTCATGATTAGTAAACCATATAGCCAAACTAGGGGATATAATTTTGATAAATCATTCACACAGTTGGTTCATGGTTTAGATAACTATGAAACCAAACAACATTCTTTTCTTATATTTAATTAAAAAGTGTAAAATTATCCTTTTCCCCACCACCTTTTAGTTAAATTTCACCTATGTCCTCCCTCCTTTGTAAAATAACCCCGAAAAACACATGGAGGTCTCCTCCATTTATTGTGATGGCAAAAACCATCAATTTCTCTATGTTTTTATACCATAAATATTCTTCTCTCATATTTCATTATTTTTTATCCTTCACAATGTTTCCCCCCTAAGTTCATAAACATCTAGTGGATGTTTTATTTCATATTTATATTTAAAATTGTTAAATTGTAGAAGTATATAGACATGGGTTTTATTATTTTTAGCAATATATCGATATACCAATGTCATATCCTGTGATAAAAACTCCAATAATAATCTCGAGGATCCCATGTGAAAGGATTTAACCCAATAATAAAATTTAATAGATACCTAATGTATGATAGAAATTTAGATTTATATGCACAATTATAAGAGGGTGTGAATTGTAATTTTAAAATCATTCCCTTTTAAGCCTAAAAGGAAATAAAAGTAAAACAATGTATATTCACAAAACCTTATTGGTTCTAACTCTAAGGGTTAATTGGAAGGGCCCAAGTCATATTCGAATAAACCTAATCATAAAGAAGTTAAACTTAAGAAATCATAATTATGTTTTTCATAGAGAAATATTCTAAATTAAAGCATATAGATTTTGATATATCAGATTAAGTATAAGTACAAGATGGTGTAATATTGTTATACTTTATTTATTTAACAAAATATAGAGGAAATAAAATGTATATGGAAGACATTAAAAATATAAGGAATATTTTAAACCAAAAAGATGGGTATCCAACAACCTTGGTTAAAGATTCATGATTTATACATTCAATAAAGTCTATTATACCCACACTAGGGTAGGCCCATAATACCAATATCCATGTTAATCTTACTATACCCACATTCCCTCAAACATTAAGGTAGTTGGTAACTGTGTCTTCCTATACCTAGAAGTCCTCAAATATTAATGTAGTATATACCTCTCTCTTCCTATCTCTTGAAGTCCTCAGTAATTATTGTAATTAGAACCTCTGTCTTTCTATCCCTAGAAGCCCTCAATTGTACATAGAAACAATCAGAGTCACACAAGGTAGGGTGAAAAATATGTTCACAGTTGAAAAAGGATCTCACTATTCGCACAAAGCATGACTATATTTCTCTCTCTATAAATCACTTCACAATATCAAAACATGTATTCTCTTGATTAGTATATATTTTTTCACTATATGAATGGATAGGGTATTTATAGACAGAAAATCAAACAGTCATCGCCTCCTCCAACATTCATATTTATCCTTAAATTTAGGTGTGATCTGGACACATGTCACGTAGCAATTGATTATATAGAAACAGATTTTATTATATCATTTCATTATAATGTAAAACTGTGTAAAGAAATATAACATGTAAGATAAAAAAAATTAATTTTATGAAACAAAATTAATCTACAAACTGATAATTTTTTAATAATATCTTTAATAAATAATACTTTAACACGTATAAATATTCACATTATAAATATAATGGGAAACGAGGTCTAAAAATGTATATAAATGGAGTTTCTTTTTCTGGGAAAACGGTGTTTGATTCAATATGAAATTAGAGTCTAGGTATTGAAGAAATCAGATTCTAAATTCTAAGGATTTCGGAATATAAATTTTAGATGAACATGAAGTCTTTAATTCAAAAGTATTCAGATCCTGAATTATGAAGAATTTGAAGTTTTAATTCTGATTAATTCGAAGTATAAATTCCATGTAATCTAGAGTCTGAATTTTATAGAATTTGGTGTCTTAATTTCATTGAATTCCGAGTCTGAATTTCATAGAATTTAGAGGGTAAATTTTGAAGAATTTAGAGTTTGAATTTCAGAGAATTTGGAGTCTGATTTCTTTGAAGCTCAATGTAAAAAAATAATGAAATGGGGTTTGAAAACAAATGGAATTGGAGTCTAAAAATATTGAGACTCGGTATTTGATAAACAATAAGGTTCTAAGGATTGAATAAAGATCTAATTTTTCATAACAAAATTTGGTCTTATGAAAAATATGGTTAATCTTGAATAAGGAAAATTAAGTATAATAAATAAAAGTTAGTTATTGTTAATGAAAATAAATTTCCAAAAAGAAAGAAAATAGTCATTAAGGAAAAGGTGTTTGTTAATTTCCAAACCTAAAGGAATGGAAAAATCCCAGCATACCTTATTGACTTACCCATCTCCCTAATTTTGGAAACCACAAACCACTTTCCCAAAAAAAAATATTTTTTTAGTAAATCTAGAAATAAATACTTATATATCTTATATTTATGGCCTAGGGAATAAGAATAACATCCTATTAGGTTTTTCCCCTTAAAGATCATATTTTTTGTCGTAGGTAATATTCATGAGAAGGGATTTCCTTTTCTTAAGAAATTTTTCTTTAAAATTATGTCCCCCCATTGAAATAAATTTCATATATTGGGAATAAAACCCTTTAATATGATATTCTTTTTTTAAAAAAAATTACCACAATTGTGATTTTCAAAAAGTAATGGAGGAAGAAATTTAGTTCCTTAAAGATGAGAAAGAAAATACATATAAAACAAATAATAACTAAGATATTTCATTGAAATTAAATTTTTTTTGGAAAATGAAATGATCAGAGTTTAAAGTTAATCAATCATTCTTTATATTTTCTGGAAGAAGGTTCTTTAAGAATGGATTTCATCTTATTATATACTTATGATCTTCATGGAACTACTTGAGTAACTCATCTTGTTCATGGTTATTCATCCTACGAGTCTAAATCCATTCTTATTGAGACTTGATATATTATTCTTGCATCATGACTTTATCTTCTAACTGATATGTGGTATTGGTTTCTCTCAGTTTGGAAATAGAAACAGAATTATGTTTTATATTGAGATATTTATCTTCTTAGATCCAGGAATCTTTTTCTAGATATATAATTTCTGAAAAATTATTGAACTTCTCATATGACTTGTTGAATGATTTTTTGACTAAATCAATATGATCATAAAAAATCATAATATCATCAACTATTTACTTCTACCAATTTGTAATACTTTTGAAAGACATTCTATGAGATTCATAGTTGATCATGAAGGTTTTTGAAATCAGATTCTTGCTTGGTAAGCTTCTCAATGAACAAATTTGTAGAATCCATTTTCATTTTTGCCGACTACTGAATATGTTGACATCAAAATTCAATATTTGGATACAATGGAATTGAAAAAAAATTGTATGCAAATATTGGAAAACAATTAATGTCCCAAGGCCGATGATGATTCAGAATCTAAAGAATCTTTCCCTAGAGGGGTATCATTGATTTCATTACCATCACTTGATTTGGATGATTTAAAAACATCCACATTTTGAGGGGTATCTAGAAGGACTAATTTTCATTTATAAATAGACATTTCAATAGCACTTGAAATCCCATGATCTTGTTCTAAATAAAAAAATTCTTCATCATATTCTTGAACAATGTCATGATTTCCACAATCTATTCAACAGAATGGAGTTTTTTTACTTAAACATCTTTAGAATATTACTTATACTTATCTAAAGAAATTTTGGTGGTTGAAGCATGAGATGTTCTTATTGAGAGTTTATCAAATAAAATCTCCTTATTATTATATTCTTGAACCATTATGATGACATCTTCAATTTCTTCCTATAGTTATTCTTGATGTATTTATTATTCTTTAATAACTTGTTGCAAAACTCAATCTTCCTTCAAGAAGGATTCTGGTACATAAATATGTTCTAATGATTTATCCACACCTTTAAAGAAAAACTATGCCACCAGAGCTTTCCACTCACTTTTGTTCTACATTTTCAGTTTTTCCTGTTTATCGATATTTTTATATCTATTAATTATTAAGGCCTTATCATATCTGGGGTCTAGTCCAGAGATAGGATCACCTTCATTTCAATTATTTATCTACTCCCTCCACATAGAAAATACATCTTTAGAAAACTTCTTTTGATTTTTGGTTTAGGGGGTGCTGTTTGAGATTCTGGAATGGTTTCAGTTGGTTCAGGTTCTAGTTACATAGCCATTCTATTCATTGAACGTGAAGCGAATTAAACATTATTAGCTTCATAATAATCATCCTTATCCGGACAATCAAAAAACTATTTAGTTTTAATATTAAACACTATTTTCATCCTTCTAAGCATATAATCACTAAGTAAAATAAATGTCAAATTCATAGCCATTGAGGTGCATATGATCTTGAAAGATTCCAAACATAGGAAAATGATCTTTAAAATAATTGTTAGATACATAAAATTATGTGATTTTATATTTCCACTCATGATGTTAATAATAGTGAGAAGGATATATTAACAACATTTATCTTTCTATGATTGTCCAAGAAATATAAGAGAATAACTTCAGATAACATGAGTGAATACTTATCACTGTCCCATGGAATAAGGATTCCTTAAGTCCATAATTCTACCATCCATTTGTTTGTCGAGAGATGAGAAATCATGGGTTTCTTAAAATTCTTGATACTGAGGTATTAATAAGATTTACTAATCACAAACATTCATCCATTGTTGGATAACTATTGTGATTATAAAATAGCTTCACCTTCATTGGGAATATCTGAGATGTTTTCATCATTGTGGAAGGATATAGAGTGCGATTATCTGTAGCTGAATCACATAAACATCTCTCCTCCACCATTCTAATAGAAACTAATTAAATCACATAATTTCACTGCATGGTATGAGTATAACAGATCATTATTCCTTTCCTTGGAAACTAAAAACATTCCCATCCATTCAACATGATAATATTTTCAATAATAATATTATATTCCACAAAGAAGTTTGACCCACAAACGTTTCTGGGAACAATAGCTTGTCCTTTTGTCCATTTCTAGATTGAAACTGGATTAGAGATTAAGGAGAATCTTCAAGATACATTTGGAATGTATGGAAATTGATGAATCGGAATTGAAAACTAAAAGTGTGGTAGAGCTACAAAATATAAGGATGAGAGAATAGATGTGGGACAAGAATATGGGGTCCCGTTATATAAGATTCATGATAATGATTTGATTTCTCAAATAGTTCATAGGGTTGAGATTAATTTGATTGGATTTGATGAATGATATCCACGCTGAAGAAGGATTCTAATATTTTGATCTTTTGAGGTTTTATGAAAAATGTGTATTCAAAGATAGTGAATCTAATGGTTTTTTCCTAAAAAAATATAGAAATACCGACAAGTAAAAATCCAATTACAATGATTTATGATAGGGAACATACCTTCCAGATTTCATTGAATGAATTGTCAGTATTTATATGGTTCTTGTAGAAGATAATAGTTTTTTGAAATTTTTATTTGGGAAATAAAAAAACGTTAGATTCCAAAAAAATTATTATGGAAAGGAAAAAATTTATGTTTGGAAATTTTTTATTTTGGTAAGGAAAAATTATAATGTTTTGAAAAATTTAGTCAAAGAAATTTTTGAGTAAATAAACAATTGTACTCACCCTATGAAAAGGAGTAACCTAATGTAAGGAGATTGGTTTTAAAAAATGTTAATAAGAAATTTTACATTACGGGTATCATTCCTAACTTTGGATTCATGTATTCAAATCTATTGGAGGTTGAATATTTTATTTAAAATGACAACAATTTTACATTCATGTTGATAAATTGTAAAATAATATCTATTTTAAGTGTGTGATCCATAAGAAAGTACATCCTTATATCTAAGTTCTTTTCATGAGAGTGATGTGAAGGGTAATTTAATAGGGAAACAGAGCTTTTATTATCACATAATATCTATGTTTTTGTAAAACACATGACATACTCTATGAGTGTGTGTTGAATCCAAAACACATGAGCCCAAAAACATCTATCTGCTATATATTCAACTTTGGTAGTGGAATGTGAAACTAAGTGTTTCTTATTTTATAACCAAGAAACTTGTGAATCTCATAAGAAATGAAATGTTCTGAATATAATTTTCCTATCCAATCTACATCCACTAATATTTGTATCCAAGAAACTATTTAATATATAATCACTTCCAAAAGAATTGAAAATCTCTAAATGAATGGTTCCATTTAAATAACAAAAAATTATTTTTAATACTTTAAAATTATATTCCTTTGGATTATATTGATATATTGAACATAATAATACTAACGAAATTAAGTCTACATTACAAACTATTATGTATAATAATCATCATATCATACCTATAAAATATGTTTGATCTAATGGTTTCCCAACTTCATCGAGATCAAGAGAGTTTGAGCTATTAATTGGAGTGCTTATACTTCTTGTGTTTTCATATCAATATTTTTTAATATGATCTTTAATATACTTATGTTGATATTTATAACATCCTTATAGATTTTGAGAAATTTTAAAACCAAGAAAAAATGATAACTCACCCATCAATATCCTTTCAATATATAATTTCATGAGATTCATAAATGAATCAGTTAATGATTGATAAGTTGATATGAATATAATGTCATCAATTTAAATTTGAACAATCCAAACTTTTTTTATACTTTATTATAAAATGGGTTATTTCAGTAGTTCCCATAACATAATTTTTTTGTGACAGAAATCATATATGTCTGTTATACTAGGCTCTAGGGGCCTGTTAAATTCCATATAAAGTGTTGGTAGTTTTAAAAAACATGTTTAAAATGATTTTTGTCATGAAAACAATGACTTTGTTCAACCTAAACTTCTACTTGATCTTATCCTTTAAAGAAATTACAATTAATGTACATATAAAAAATTTGGAAATTTTAGAATGCTGCAAGGGCTAGTAGAAAACGAATATATTCAAGTCTAGATATTGGAACAATGCTTTCATCAGAGACTATTCCCTCTTGTTGATTATAGCCTTTAGCAACTAACCTTACTTTATATCTTACGATGATTCCATTTTCATCAAATTTATTTCTGAAAACCCATTTTACACCAAATAGAGATGTTTCCTTTGTTATTCAACAATGGTCTAGACTTTCTTCCTATCAAATTCATTTAGTTCATATTCCATTTCTTTAATAAAATATTCATTACCTAAAGCTTCCCCTATGCCTTTAGGTTCAAATTTGGATGGAAATTTTAGATGTTCTACTTAATTTCAAAAAGAACTTATAGTATATAGAAGTTTATTTACATCATCAATTACACTATCACTTGGATGATTCTTAAGAAGCATTTAATTTGGGTTTTTTAAAAATGGTTCATCAACATATGGTAAAAAATATTCTAGGGTAAATATTTTAGAAAAAATTTATTCTGTATTTATCATTTTAGAAGAATTTTCCATCAATGATTAAAAATCATTTTTCAACACACATCTGATGATGTAGGTTTTCATTGTTTAAAAACAAAAGGATTTATTTCATCAAATTTTACGAGTACTATTTCTTCAAAAATATATTAATTTTTGTTAAAAACTCTATATGCCTTTAAATTTGTGGAATATACTAAGAAAATTCCTTCATCAGATTAGGGATCCAATTTATGTAAGTTATCTTTATTATTCAAGATGAATACATTGCATCCAAATACATTGAATAAAGAAACTTTAGGTTTTCTACCAATACACAATTCATATTTTTTTAAGAAAAGGTTTGATTAAAAGTCAATTCATACTATAAAAAGTAGTACATGTAGCTTCAGCCCGAACCTGTTTAAAAATAGAATATTCTGTAAACATTCTTCTAGTGATCTATTGAATAATTCAATTATTATTTCAACCACACCATTTTGTTAAGGTGTTCTTAGAGATGAGAAGTTATGAGTAATTCCTCTCTTATTACAAAAAGATTCAAAATCATAATTTTGAAATTATCCCCCATGATCACTATGAATAGTTATCAATGTAAGGTTTTTCCCATATTTATCTTTGGATGAAAAATATTTAAGAATAATAAAAGGCTTCATATTTGTTTTTTAGAAAATATACCTATTTAAATCTAGTATAATCATCAACTAAAACAAATACACAGTATTTTCCTTGAATACTTCTAGTTTGTGTTTGACAAAAATGATCCATATATACGAGATGTATTACATCAGATGTTGAGACTTCACCTATTGATTTATAGGCATGAATTATGTTTCCTTCCAAATTGAAAAGGATCTCAATCATTTAGAGAATCAAATCTAATATCCAGAAGATCCTTAAATATTATTTTCATTGGGTGTTTTCATAGGATCCTAAGCTTACAATATCCTTTTTTCCTATTCCATAACCATGATTGATCTTAAATTTCACTATGGAAAGGTAGATATTGGGTTATAAGGTCTTCTAAGTGTAGTGTATAAACATTCGTGTGCCGATGAGTAGATAGAATAATATATTCTTTTTAATTATGTTCAAATCATTTATAATTCCTAAAATTCACATGGTAACCTTCATCAAATAATTGATAAATTCTTATAAGGTCATACTTATGACCTTTGAAAACAAACAATTGAAATTAATTCTTTTATAAGAATAAAAATATTACCTACTCCAACAATTTCTCACTATGATTTATCTCCGAAAGTTACTTTTCTTTATTTCATCATGATAATCTTTTGAAAGAATTTTTTATCACCATTCATGTGTTGGGAACACCCACGATCCATGTAACAAGTTTTTCTTTGGTAGATCCATAATTTTTCTAAAAATAATAAGTTATACATTCACAATCCAAACATTTCTGGATCTAGAAATTTCAGAAAGTAAAATCTTCTGTATCCACATTTTCCAAGAAAAAAAATTTTATGAAAAATTGATGATTGAGTTTTATTTAAAAAATTTTTTTCTCTAAATTTTCACCACATTAACATTGGGTGATGAGAGGAACACTTCAAGGAAAAAATAGATATTACTAAAAATAGGATAGTGGTGAATATAACCTAATCTAGAAAAATTCAAATGTGGATAATGTTATGAATAAAATTTATCAAATTCTTTCCTTCCTGAAGCGAAATTTTAAAAACAATTAAGGAATAAATTTTATATTTTAGTACAATGGATAAATTCATATCCTTATAGTCATTAGTTTCAGTGTTTGAGTTATCCTCAAAATCATTTTTCTTAGAAATATCATTTTCATGTTCCTTAAGAAGTTTACCCATCTTATAATTAACTTCATCAAGGTTTTTGGAAATATTTTAAAAATAAAGTGTTTTCTAATCAAGATATTTAGAAAGATATGATAGTTTTTTAGATAAAATAGAAATTATAGAATTTTCATTCTCAAACTAATTATTGGTTTTACAGTTCTCATTCTAATTCTATTTTAAAAATCTAGAAACTTCTTTCAAATTAATGTAAGGAATAATATTTTGATGAAGAAGATTATTCATCCCAATACTCATAATATATTTCATTAGGAAAATTATTAATTAAGGAAAATAGGTTGAGGATTCAGATTTTTCTACCTTATTCATAAAACAATTATTTTCAATAGGTAATTTGGATATCATACTAATATTCTTCAGATCAGAGGATTCATATTCCAATGATTCATCTGAAGAGTCACCACCACTAGCACTCTTGGTTTCAATTTCATTGAAGACATTCTTAGAATTATATTTTTACTACATCTTTATGTTTCTTTCATAAAACTTATCCTCCATTTCTTTTCTCTTATGCATAGGATAATCAGGTCTGATATGTCTAACCCTTTTTCATTCTGAACAAGTAACATCAGAATTTTTCATGTCCTTTATCTATATCTTCTTATATATATAGTGAAAATATTTATTTCCCACAATCTTTTTAATCCTTTAAGATTGATTAGAAAGTTCATTCTCAAAATTTCCACATTCACTTGATTCAGATACTACAACATCATTCTTAGCTTTAGATCTAGTTACCCTTTTGGAGTCGATCTTGGCTTTAGATGTAGTAGTTAAATCAATGATTCCATTTCCATTATTGTTTTTATTTATGTCAACATCTATCTTAATTATTTATTCATACAAAAGAGTTTTTTCTAATAAGGCATCAATGGTGATGTTAGATACATTAATATTTTCATCAATAACTATCCTTTTTTATTCCCATTCTTGGGGAATTATATCAATTATCTTTTCCACAAGAACTTCATCATCATGTCCTTTTTATAAAATAGATTAAAGACTATTGAAAATGGTTATAAATCTTTGTTTAAAATTGGAAAGAGGTTCTCCATATGAAAATAATAATCCATGATATTCAGCAATTAACACAGCTCTTCTAGTTTCAATAAAATTTCTATTCAAAGTGTGTAATGTCTTGTTTAATCTAGATATTATTGGATGATTCAAAAGAAGATATTGGTCTCTAGATATTCTTTGTCATGGAACAAAATATTTTATTGTGTACCTTGTAGTTCAGTTGATATTTTGGTTTATTTTGATTTGTGAATGTTTTGATTTCATTTTCAGGAATCTTGTATTCACCATTAAGCATATCAAAATTGTACACTTCGGTGATAATAACAAATTTCTTAATCATATATCTCTATTACTCATAATCATTACCATAAAAATGGTTATCTGGTATGATTAAGATTATCTATAAAACCAACATGTATCCCTACCATCCTATATGAAAAAAATACATTTACATAAACTGTATTAGTAATAAGTATTTATAAACAAATTTAATTTAAGAAAAACATGGGAAATTAATGTTAAGAAACAAAATTTGTGCAAGAAAACTTATATGTAATTATATGTATTTCAGAGACCTTCCCTTGATACCAATTATTGGTTCTAAATGTATATGTATATTATCAAATGGAAGAGGGGGTGAAATGTAATTTTATATACATTCCCCTTTATGATTGAAATGGAAATCAATCTAAAACAAAGTAAATTCGCAACCCCTCTTTCGATTTATCTCAAATTTATATTTAGATGGTCCCAAGTCCAAATATAAAAATCTAATATTAAAAAAAGATAATCTAAATAAATCAAAAGTAATTTTTTCAAAGATAAATATTATTCCATAAACCATATATAAAAATATCTATCATTGTATGTACAGGTACAAGAAGTTATAAGAATGTTATAAATTATTTCTTTAACAAAATACATCATAAATAAAACATGTAACAATGTATGTAAATAGGTAGGACGTCTCATAACCAATAAAGAAGGGTATCCAACAAACATGGATAAAGGTCCCTTATTTTATACATTCCAGAAATTCTATCTTACCTTCACCAGGTTAATCCTTCGATAACAATATTAGATTTTTTCTTATTATCCCTGAATTCCCTCAAACGTTAAGTTAGTCATTAACTCTATCTTCCTATCCCAGGAAGTTCACAAAAATTAAGGAATTCTGAACCTCTGTATTCCTATCCGTGTATATCCGGGATCATTATGGTAGTTAGCACCTCTGTCTTCCAATCCTTAGAAGACCATGATTGTGCACAGCGACAATTGGAGTCCCACAGGGCATGATGAACAAGATCTTCATGGTTGAACAAGTTTTTCACATTTCATAGAAATAATGATATTATTTCTCTATTTAAAAATAACTTCACACCATTACAAAATGTAATATCTATATCATTTTATATTTTTTTACTTTTCAAATGGTTGGGGTATTTATAGGAAGACAATCTAGTGGTCATATCCTCATCCAACAGTCTTATATTTCCTTAAATTTCAGAGGGACCTAGACGTGGGTCAACCATCCAATAGTTAGTTAAAAACAGATTTTATGACATTGTTTCATTATAAAATAATCAACTTGTATGGAATGTATTATTATTATTATTAAACATAAGTAAACTCAAATCTGATAAAGTTGGAATAATATCTTTTGGAATGAAAACCATAACAAGTATAAATAAACAGATTCTTAATATAATGGGAAAGATAGTCCTTATATGTATACAAATGAAGATTTATTTTCCATGAAAACGGTGTCTAATTTTAGATGAAATCAGAGTATAAATTTTTGAGGATGTTTGAGTTTGAATTATGAGGAATTCAGAGTCTGAATTTGAAGGGAATTCATAATCTAAATTTCAGAGAAATTTAGAGTCTGAATTATATGGAATGTAGAGTAGGAATTCTATGGAATTTAGAGTGCGAATTCTACGGAATTTGGAGTCTGGATTTTAGATAAAATATATACTGAATTTTCGAGACTTTGGATTTATAAATTTAGAGAATTTGGATTATTAATTTCAGAGAATTAAAAATCTTAATTTCAAAGAATTCAGAGACTGAATTTTAGAGAATCCAGTGTCCTAATTTCAGAGAATTCAGAGTCTGAATTTCATAGAATTAAGAGTCTGGTTTCTATGAAAATAAAAGGAAAAAATAGGATAAAATAGAGTTTAAAAAAAGATGTAATCATAGTTTAATTAAATTGATACTCAATATCTACGAAACTATAAGTTTCCTAGGTTAAAAAAAGATCTGATTTTTCTTAAGGTAATTTGGTCTTAAGAAAAATATGGTTAATATTGAATAAGAAACATGATGCATAACACATAAAATTATGTAATTGTTAAATGAAATAAATTTCCTTAGAGAAAGAAAATAGTCTTTATGGAAAATGTATTTTTGATTTTCATAACCTAAAGGACGGGAGAACTTATAAGATATCTTATTGACATAACAACTAACTTTATTTGAAGACAATGGTGAGTATGAATCATCACTAGAAAACATTGTTTGATAGAACTGACATTAAATCCCTCAAGATTTTCTACACAATCTTTGAAAGTAAATGGGTATAAAAATCGTTGATTTTTATGTGATAGTGTGGAGTAGTAGTAATGCCATCGATGTCGCAGTGATCTTCAAAACACAATTCCCTCAATCCAAAATAGATAGCATGAATTGTCTCTTTGAATAGAGATATTAAATCTATACGATATTAGGGATATGATAGATGATGTCTCAAATTCTAGTGGGTGAATATTCAATATAATTAGACCTTCCTCTATTGTTATATAGAGGTGTTAAAGCACCATAAAATGGCTCCATGATTCGTGAATATAAATTTCCCAATAAACAATTCATAAATAACATATTATATCATATTAAATATTTCATAAACATCATTTATATTTTTTTCATTTACTTGAAATATAAAAAATATAATACATGAAAAATAAAGTCATTGACATGACTTTTTATTTCTAAATAATATTAAATGATACCTGAATATTTAAATAATTTTAATTCCTTAAATATTATTCCATGTATTCATTTTATATCTTATGAATATCATTAACGAATAAATTTAAAACCAACTATTCAAAACTAAATTTTTTGGAATTTATTTATTTCATGATGATCGTTTATGATTGGAAATCTACTGTACCCCACTATGGGCCCACAATGTCCCATACTCCTATTAATTTGAATAAAACATGAATTTTTAAAATTCCAGGTGTGTGACCCACTAAGACCATATATCGATTAAAGTGAGAACTACTCAAAGAACAAGAGTGTAGTTTAAATACCCATCTAGGCCCATGAGGAGATAATGTACTATCCTATACATTACAACCTCCTACAAACCCACTCTATGTTATATGATCACTTTTTCCATTGGTATGTCATAAAATAAGATTAAAACATTATTTAATAATCCATTATTTATTTGTTATTAATTTTCTATACTGGATGGACTTACATTCTTATACCATGGCTAGGGATTTAGTGATAGAACTACCATACCGATTGACTAGGTCAATTATATCACTTCAATATAGTATAATAAAATTATATCATAATATTTAATTTCATTCTATATAAATTATCGCACACCCAAAAAAATATTCCTCTACTTGATATAAATTTCATAATTTTCATCTTGAATAAATTTATGTAATAATATGGTATAGACTAATAAAAATAATAATTCAAGAGACCAATACAGGGGTTCTCATATAATAATTACTAATGATACATGAAACATGTCATGTTTCTTTTGGTGGATTTGTGATTATGATCTCATCTAAAAAATGATCACAAAGTGAGAACACCATGTATGGAATTATCAATTCTTATGATCACCCATATCATAATAGTCACACACAATCTATTTTCTATCATCATAAGGTATATGGACCATGGGAAATATATTAAATATTACTATAATAGTATCTCCAGTTTCCCATTATAGCATTATAGTCTCTATAACCTTATGATAAAACATATAATCTATAGGAATTACCGTAAATATATTGGATGAAAAAGTATTGACATTTTTATGGAAATATAAATACATTTATAAATAAAACTATGTATATATAATTTTAATCAATGTATATAAATGAGTTGCGTCAAGTGAACCCACTCATAAAACTCTCACATGAACTAGATCAAACTACTATCATTCCTCAACATAGTAGCTCCCACAGGAGAATTATGCTTCAAGTAATATATAACATTCAAAAAATGGTTTTACATGCAATCTATTATGGAAAATTTTATAACAAAAAGATCGCCTATCTAAGTAAAATAACTCCAGAAATGAAACTTATGGAGTATATGGTTTGTCCAATGGTGCCTTCAGGGATCCTTGGAAAGTACCACTACTCTATTTTTATAACAGTAACTTTTACAAGGTTTGTAATACTAGGAATAACCCTAATATCTAAGAAAAGAATTCATATTATTACTTCCTTCTTATATGCATCATATGTCTCTATATACATTGAATAATCATTATAAAATGTGAACAATAGTTTATTTTAGATTTTAATTCTTATAACACCACCATTCTAGAAAAATACATAGTTTGACTACAATTTCATATAATCATGATCTGTATGTAAATTAAAATATGTATATCCATGCACTACTAGTTCCTCATCACTTTTATGTTATAGTGGAAAATATTTTGTACATCTCTAGAACTTCAGGATTATTTTAACAACATCCTATTGTAAATCTTGATATTGGATTAATATAACACCACCATTATTAAATAAAAATCAACCAAAACCTTATTACAAATCATGACATTCATGATAGATACAACATTTTAATCATAAATAAATATACTCATTACTTCAAGACTATATTGAATTTTTGGCCACATCTAAATGGTTATATTAAAAACATGTTTCCTTAGTCACAAACCTCTCTTATATTGTTCAATATTATAATTTTTGAGATATTTTTTAATATGTGTACTTTGACTTATACTAAGAATACTATTTGGTATATCCTAAGAGTTATTGACCCCTACAATATACGATACATCAAGTACTTATTTTATTGATATTAATTCTTTCAATGAAGTCTTAACAGATAGTAATACATTCACTATGTTTCCAATAATTAACATGTCATCAAAATATAATTCTAGTAAAATAATGGCATTTCCATTAACCTTCTTATTGACTCATGGGTCTATTTTATTTTTGATGAAACCAAATTCTTATATGGACTCTTCAAAATGAAAATTCCTTGATCATGATATCTAATTCAACCCATAAATGGATCTCTATATGTTAAATAATTTATTTTCACTCACTGAATTAATTAATCCTTTAGGTTGAGACAAATAGATTCCTTCAAAAAACAATCCATTTAGAAAAGGATTTTTTCAATCATTTTCAAGATTTCATAATCATGTATCTCTTTAATGACATGTAATAATTTTTTGATTTCAGCCAAAAAAATCTGAAATGTTTTAATTTTATTTATTTCTTGATGTTTCCTAAAAACCATTGAAATAATTGTACCTTAATAGGTATTAAAATTACCATACAGGTCCAAATTATTCTTCAATACACTTTGGATCGAATTGGTTATACATCATTTTTAGGATCTATAAAAATTCAAACATTATTTTGATACATAATCTGTATCTTAAAATGCATATATTCATTCAATTTTCAAACATCAACTACATATAATAATTCCTTTTAGATTAGAGGTTCAAAATTTTATAGTAGTAATGCATCACCTAAATTAGTGGCCAGAAAACCATAACTCTCATGTTATATTTAATCTTAAGTTTAGCAATTGAGATCGTGTGTCATGGTAACATCTCATCTCCCATTGTCACATGTGAAGATTATTCCCAACCAAACTCTTATGCATCTACAACAACATCTTTATCGAAATAAATCTCCCTCCCACTCTTTCCAAATTAAATGTTTTCCCTTTATTGATATATGGAATGTCTTTAAGAATCCACATTTATATCTTTTGGTATATACATTTAACGAATATTATTTTACATAGGATAACCTCTAAAGGATCAATTCATGATTAGGTATGATAATTTCTCTCAATTTACAATATTGAAAAAATATATACATCCCTACATATGTATTTATAGAATAGTATATTTCATTTTATAGAAACAAATATATAGAATAAATTTTTCAACATAAGTTGGTACTCAATCATGAGTATATGTCATTATATAATATATTTATCCCCAAAATAATAATGGATGAATTTATTAACTAATCCTTGATTTGACCATGTCAAGAAAGTCCTGATTCCATCCTTCCCTAACACTATTACACCGATGTGTATAAGGATGAGTGAGTTGAGACACTATCTCAAACTCTATTAATTGATCAATAGACGATTGGATGAGATACTCTCAACCTAAATTTCATTTTTGTCCCAAAATATTCCTACTAAGATAGTTTTCTACATCAAGATAGTTTTTCTTAATTATATGAAATAAATCATTATGTTTTCCACATTATGTAGATATATCCCAACCTAAAATATAAAACATTAAAAGTAATGAAGATTGAAATCCCACTGATACCACTATTAGAAGTAAAACAATAACATCAACAAAAATCTATTGCAGTAGTACTACAACCCTTATTCTATTCCTTGTGATTGGTGATTTTCTAATGTTCCCTTCTAAACAACCATGACATAAATCTACCAGTTTTAACTCAATAGAGTCTAAATAACCATCTTAGTGTTACTTATATAAACAATTGTGATTTTTTCTGAACTATATTTCATGTCTGTTGTGGGTATTACATATATCCTTTTCACTAGTTTTTTAATTAATTACAATTGAAATGTTATTGAGTTCCTTTAAATATAATCCATTTGAAAGATACTCTACACTATAAAATTTGTAACCTTATAAAATAGTCAAAATTTATTACTAAACAATAAATAAAATACCATGGATTCCAAACATGACATGATAAGTTTTATTATGGTCACTAATGTTACATAAAAATGGTTTTTTTAATACAAGAACAAAACCACTATGCAATGCCCAAAGTGAATTTCTTACTTCTATGTATTGTAGTCTCTCACTATTTGTGACATCATGATCCACATAACATTTTTATATTTTGGTTAATATAATTAGTTCATGTATGTGAATAAAAATGTGTGAGCTAAATTATTTATCCAATACCCCACTTGTTGACAATGAAAGAGTGCCTTCAATGACTAATATACACATGGTTGAGGAATTTCCTTTATTCCTTTTTATAGATATAATATTTATCTTTCAATAGAATATATTTACCCAAGGAAAGTACACAGTCTCATACTCATTACCCTATATATATATATATATCAATATTTCTTCTATGAAGGTATATAAATTAACATCTTTTTCACAGGTTTATCCTATGACACCTTTTCATTACCCCTTTGTTCACTATATAAACTGAAAAGTTGATATTCTTTGTATCCTTATCAGCATGGTGAACTAAATCCAATAAGGCTGGGGGAATATTTTTTTGTAATTTTAAGTTATACTTAAAAATAAAATTTAACAAGGTAAATGGTTTTGAGACACGAATACTTTTATTCATTATTATTTGTATCATTTTGAACCTAAGGGACTCTATTCTCTCAATGCATGCAATCATCTTGAGTTTATGACATCCTTAATTATTCCCTTATTCTATCTTTCACCAATAAAATAAAATGGATATCTCTAATCATTCCTGGTGAGATATATCCTTATATAAATCATGGATATGAGATATCATTGGTTATAATATTCTTCCCCAAGCATATTCTGTAGTTCATTGGACATCATTGAAATAATGGAAAAATATAAATCTAGTGATTCAACTACGAGATTCTTATATTTATATTTATTCACCTTTCATTTTCTTTGAGGTGTGTCAATCAAATGTCAAGATTCTTACAGCAAAAAAATCTTCTTAGAGTGTGGTGCTAGGGGAAAGTGCTAGTAGGAGTCTTGGATGTTTTGGCCTTTCTAAAAATTTTATTTATCTAGTGTTGATCATATTTATATTTAAGTAGTGAAATTGATTAACATTTAATCTTCCAAAAATATGTTTAGTATACTTGTACATTATCATGATTATTGATTAAAACATACCAAGTAATTAAATCATCAAATATCTCCCACTATATTTTTGAAACGTACTAGTCCTCAATACAAGATCCAGAATACCTGGTCATTTTCATATTATACTAGAAAGGATTTTTGAATCCTTCATTAATTCTCCATGATTTTATCTATGCCACTACTTTGAGATGATAAAGTTAAGATTTTGAATAGCCAAAAAAATTGACTAACATGCCATTGAATTATTGTGTGACGTCGCTACTTCTGGGAATCATAAACAATATTTAATCAACAATTTTACTCTAAAGTGAAAAAAAATAAAGTTACAAATATATATTTACTGTTACATATAGATAATGTCACCCAAAACAATCATAAAAACTCCCATGTAGTCCGATACACTCTCTACTAGGACTAACAAACACCTCGCACTCCTGGTTTTGTTCAAATTCAAATGACATAATGTGTTATGACATATTATTTCTTTGAGAGATTTATTTAAAACTCCATGAATGAAATAATTTTCAATTTTATATTATCCTACTATATTATCAAACATACAACTTGATAATGTAATAAATTGATAACATTCATTTCCTCTAAAAAAATTATCAATGATTTTTTTATTTTTTATGTGACTGTGTAAAAATTATTATTCACAAAAAATAATAAACCATGCTTAGTATAAATAACTAATTTGACTGATAATGATAATTTTGTGTTGTTTAAATCATTGATCACAATTAGGTGAATTGGGACCATAGGGGTTGAATACATAAGTTATGTCTCAGTTGTATCATATATAGCTCCCCGTTTAATGTATCCTTGTTTCATCTTAAATATCACCTCCTATCAATGTGTTCTAAATTTTCATTCAATATCATATTTATAATTAATTAATCATTCACAGTTGATGGTGTCTTATAGATATATAATATATATTCCAGAAAATAATCACATACCCACATTCTCAAACATAAAATGATGGGAAAGAAAATGGGAGTAACTTCAAAATAAGGTAATTATTTCAATCAACTCATGCATTTGAAATAATAAACTAAATAAATTAAATTTCACTGATGCATTGTTCAGTGAATACTCAAGTTTATTCCGCATCCCTATAACAAGTGATATGAAATTTTATTTTCCATCAATTATAATCAAAATCATTTTAAATCATTTATAAAAACATTGTCTTACTTTTATTCTAAAAATATTAATATCAAAATCTTCTAATTAAATTAAACATTGTAAATGGTTTTCTTTATTTATTTTTTTATAGAAAAACTAATATTCTTTAGGGTAGCCCATAGTCCCCTAAATGGGGTTATAGACCATTTCTATGCCATGGTGGGGATGGTAAGCCAGGGAAAGTTACAACTATTCATGGGGAGATAGTGGGGGGAGTGGTAGCGATGCTACATATAGATATTATAAGAAATTTGTCTTCTTTTAAAAAAAACCCTCTTTTAGTGTGCATTTGTAAAAGGAGTTGTCACCCATTTGGGGGCTTCTTTTTCTTGACAATGTTGGTACGACTAAGACACAAACTTTATATTTATTTTAGTTTTTCTTGGAATATTTGACCATCAACTCCCCATGGATTTTTTATATTTTACATAATACATTGATATTATTTGTAATTTTATTTTTGAAAAAATCTAAAACTCTGTCAGTTTTTTGGAACCCGTTGGGAACTATTCCAGCCACTAAAATATGATCAAAATTTTATGGTTGACATGATACCACCAATGACCACTACATCATGAAAATTAAAAATTTATATATATATATATATATATATAAGCTCTTTAATTTTTATTTACTCACAAAACTAGTTTCAATCCAATTTAAAACATCAGATGATGATAACATGGTCATCCGATGTCAGATCGAGGCATGGTTTGGAGAGATGTGATACATAAGGTGAAATATTAATTTTTATTTTGAAAATTTAATTTATTGTGATCATAATCACTCAATAATTTTATCTATTACAAATTTTTGGACTTTTTCATTGAACATTAGAAAATAGACAAGGGTTTTATATATATTTTTACAAAATCATCATAACAAAGTCATCTCCAGAAATGTACATCCAGGTATGAAACCCAAATATCCTACATGATATTATTTATGATAAAAACAATTATGTAATTCCTCATTAAATTTGAGTACATTGGTGAATACCACTCATTTATGATGATCGATTCTCGAAGGAACTAACATCAGATTCTACAAGATTATTCATATATGCTTTGAATTTCTATTGCTACATTGATAATTAATATTCAGGATCAAGAATGGTGAACCTATGATACCTTCAATGTCCCAATTATCACCATAAAACCATTCCTTTAATACAAAAATATGATATTTTATTGGTTCGTGATATCGATGGATTCTATCTCTAGTGTGTGGGAGTTTTGAGAGAGGATCTCTAAAACATGAGTGAATGAATTGTCCCTCAAAGAAGAGCTTCCTCATTTTTATATAGATAGGTTTAAAACCTTGGTAATTTCTCTAAGTCCCATGAATATATATGACCCACTCAAAAAGAATAGATAATGACATCTTATGACCAATACACTATTTAAGAAACATAAATTATATTTATAACACTTTTAATATAATAAGTATATTATAAGAAAAAATAGATCCATTAACTAGACCTATTATTCCATCAAATATTAATCATTACATGAATAGATAAAACCATTAATTAATTAAATATTTTTTTATGTTTTAACTGAAGATATTGTGAATAATTTTTTCTATTTTGGTTAAATATGATAACATCATTTGTGGAAGTGTGGAATACCGCCTTCTCAAAGCAATGGGATTCATTCACGCTATACGTGGAACATATTAATGATTATTTAAATAAAAATATGTGATTTATTTGATAATATAATTATATTGAAAATAAGTTATTTTCATTCATTAAATTTGACAATGAAATAAATGTAGTGGTTATGATTATGTACGACCCAGCTCCTCCAGGAATGATGCATTTCATTCATGTATACAAATATTATTGATTATTCAAAATAAATATACAATGTATATATATTCAAAATTGAAACCGTGATTTACATTATGTAAATTATTAAATAATGATATATGTGTAACGCCCTAACCCCAGTTATCCAGAGTCGGTTCATTATTACATAACAATGGCATGATCACAAAAGATCAAGTCCCGAAGGACCGATCAGTTTAGAAATCTTTGAAAATAGATTACATACATGAATGTTACATTACACTTTATAACAAACAAAACAAAATAAATAATCCTCTATGAACGCCATTATTCCCTTAGCTTAACCCTGCATATCAATCATAATACACTTCTTGGAATCCTGGGAAAATAAAAGATAGAAAGGGGTGAGCTCAAATGCTCAGTAAGGGTAATAAATACAGTGGAAACATTCAAAAATAAGCATAAACATTTAAGGCAATGTGTAAAACTAAAACAAAAGCCTTTTAAACTTAAACTTCAGCATAATATGGCAGAAATAAAATGAAATATTTCCATTTACTTATTCATATGGATATTCTACTAATCTAATAATCACATGAAATATCAATAACCACTTTCATAATGATGTAACACATAATGAAAAACTTTAATTTCTGTTTCAAGGCCACGTGCCAAGACCTTAGGGCTAACTGTAACCAGAACCCAACCCGGAGAGCCTCTGTAACCAGACTCCAACCCGGAGTGTCTCTAATAACCGGACACCAACCCGGAGTGCCTCTAATAACCGGAAACCAACCCGGAGTGCCTCTAATAACCGGAAACCAACCCAGAGGGATTACTTATACTGGGCCCCATCTCAGAATATTCTATTCCAACACATTCATCTTAAGAAAAGGTTGATATATAAATAAACTTTCGTATTAAAACTAACTTACAAAATGTCAATACATTAACCATAAACCATGAATGACATAAAAATAACTCATCCACAGTCAAACATATCACAAAACCTTCAATACAATATGGAAGTTTTGTATCAAAATAAATCAACTTCAGAAAAGCTTAAAATCTATCAAAGGATGTTGACATAGATGAAATCATTACTATTTGAGAGAAGTATCTCTTTTTTTTAAATCATTTAAAAGTCACATAATTATAAAATAAAAAATTTACTTTGAAAATATCTTTATAAGAATGTAAGGTAATCTTCGAAGATTTTATAATAGTAGAAAATAGGCGCACCCGCCGTATATGTTAAAAAAAGACATTCTTACCTTTATTCTATTGAAAAGGTTAAAAATGACCGTGTTTGGAAAATGATATAAATATTCCTTTATAAACCTCTTATAAAAAGTCAAACAAGGGTATAAATGACTTTAACCCATATTCTAGTAAATATTAAAAAAGTTTTGAAATTCATTTTTATGAAACATGGATGTGGATGATAAAGAAGTCCCAATATATTATTACGTATAAACAACCACGGATAATGAAGATATTGTGAAATAAACCCTTACCTCATTGTAATCAATCGAGTCATATGAACAATAGTCAATAACCACGAAATGAACTATATAATATCATGAATATAAAGAGGATCATGATAATACATATCAAATGGCAGTACACAATACACCATATGCAATAAATAAGTGGTTAACAATGGAAATCTCACAGAATTAAAAGTGAGATAAGAATCCACTTACCTTGCACATTACTTTAGTAAAGGGTACATTTAGCCTCCTGTATGAAGACTATAGTATGTTATTAAATTATACCAGAACCATATTAATATTTATGATATCATACATTATTCATTTATGACTTTATACTAACCATTTAATAATAATTTCCATGTAATATTAATATTTTGGGTAATAATCACTTTCTTTATCGTATGTGTTATAACATGTGACTCTTGATTGTATCACTTAGATCATGATTTAAATATTTCCAGAATATAAAACATTATTTATTTATCATATATCTTTAGAATATAAAAATTTATAATTGACATATAAATGAAATGGAAAACACCGTATATGGAGACAATAGTCATTATGTACGCAGAAACGATGTTTCCGTTTTTATATAGTATTGAAAGGAAGTAAGTGAATAAGATATATGTAAGTAAATATATACATATATATATATATATCCCCATTATAATTATTATGTCATATATTACATACTTATTAGTAATATATATTTTTATAATCAACGATGAATGGTGAACTTGGAAATGAATCTCATCGCGTTGTGGAGACAGTAATCTGTTCGTACGCACGAGGGAAAATATCATTATTTTGATATTAATATAATATATAATTGGATGGTATATAATATATACAGAATCTTTATCATGTTATATTTATTATTTACATAAAATACACATCATTATTATAACCATCCAAATAATAATGTATTGAATAACAATTACACCACGATGTGGAGACGGTAATCCATACGTACACATGTATGGTGACATGTCATTCAAAGGGTGGATAAAATAACAAATTTGGTTGTACCAGAATTTTAATAACATCAATGTATATAGAATATACTGCAGTTAATATTTTAGAATGGAAACAACAAAGAAAAGGGAAGTGGAAGAAGAAAGAAACTTGAAAGACGGTGGTGAAATCATTACCTATTCTTCAGGTTCTTCCTTTTCATTTGATTAAAAGGGATCCGTAGGTTGGCTTTCTGACCAAAATAAGGCCTCTAGGAAGAAGGGAGGATATTTTAGAGGGTATTTGGGTAGGGTTTGGCTGAACCAAAAGCCTTTGAAGGTGTGAAGAATTTTCTAGAAGTGGTGTCCTTTTATAAGGGGGAGGAGGGGCTCTTTAGGAAAAACTTTAAGTATTAATATATAATAAATTTATATTCGGTTTATAATAGCACCAAAGTGAATTCTTTATAGTTTAAGGTGGGTAGGGGTCGAAATCCTTTCAACCAATATATTTTAGACAGGTTTGGGTCGTTATATTAACCTTATCATTTACTTTTAACTCTTAGTTAATTAGATTAACATTTACCATGTCACTTTGAATGTTTATATTATATAGTTAATAAACTTACTATTAACTTCCAAGCGACCCCCAAGTGGTACATTATTGAGACACCTATCATGATATAAGTCCTTTTTCCCATCCTTAAATTTTTAGGTATATAATATCAATTAATAATATAATATTTGTTTTAACAACTCATTTATGTCAATTTTGACACTATTCAATAATTTATTTTTTTTAATGTCCTAAAAACTTTATTAATTCAAAAAAAATTCATTTAATCAATCCTATCATGTCATATTAACCAATAAACTTAATGTATGTCATCAAAACATTCAAATTATATTTATTTTAACATTTATAATACCAATTATTTGATTCTTTTATTAATAAGGAAAATACTGCATCATTATTGTGTCATAAATAAATTTAATTATTACATTTCTAAAAATTATAAATAAAATACCATTATGTAGGAACTATTTTTAGCTTTCTAATGAATATTTATAGTCGAAACTCCAACATAAATAACCCTATGTTAAAATTTGTTTTCTAAAAGATATATGCTTCTGTCATTTTTGTATTTATTTTAACTTAATTAATATAAAGTGTCATCATAACATACAAGTGGCTCCATGGGGTCCCTAAATCGACCCAAAGATACCCATGGTCAGACATGTATCAACCAATAAGATTAGGACACGTTTTAGGGTAATTTATTATTATTATAATATTATTTTTTTCCCTTATTTATCAGATTTACCCTTTAACCATGGTAAATAAAATATTTACCGAAGTAATTATTCAAAATTTCTAAAAATAAAAGTTACCTATTTACAAAATTTGGAAATCCTGATTCCAAATATGGCTTTCATTTTTCTAAATTCAAAACACATAAGTGGAAGAAAATAATTTAAAATTAATTCATGTTGTTAAAACAAAAGGCGTTTTTTTAAGAGATAATAACTATCAAAAGATTGAAACTTGTTTAGGTCCAGTTTAATTGTGAAATTATGTCCAATGACCATAATTGTATTAAATGGTAAAAATATATTTTAAATATACTTTAAAACCACTCAAATGTGTAATTTATCACTGTTAATTATTTCAATTTAAAAAGTTGTTTTTAATTAAAATTTAGTAATTTTCACTATTCATTAACATATAAAAGCTATCCGAAAAATACCAAAATTTCATCCTAGGATAATTTCAATATTATGAATCCAAAAATGAAGTCCATTTTGAACGATAAAATGTAAAAATTTCAAAAAGTGGGTATTACAATTCATAATGTGTAGTTTGATTGGTTGTGGTGTGTGTTAGAACTCGAAGTTGCGTATAACACACGCTACTGTATTATTCAAAGAGAAGCATACCATGGAAGATTAGGGTGTTACATTCTCCCCTACATCAATAAATTGAATCCTCACAATTTATGCTCGGTATTGGAAACTTGGGGTTGACATTTCTAATTATCTTAGTTGAAATCCCACATCGAAAAATGGATTAATGAGGCCTCTATTTAAAATAATTAGTGGTAAGTATGAAGGTTACAAAAAATAACACATACTAGGGTTCCATGTAGGAAAATATGGATATGGAATAGAAATATAATCATAAATATCTGATGGATAGTGGTAGAGAACATGTCTATGAAAAGTCCAATAATCCCAAACCCATAAATTTGTGATGGTCTAAGGTACCATATAGGACAACATTTTTGTTCTAAGTTCCTTTTCTTAATGTTGAGAAATTTATTTATGATATTGTCTAAGATCATAAGGAGATATAATTACTTTATAATTTGAGTTTTATCCATTAATAAATTTCTACCACAAACTCATCTTTCACTACAAAACATAATACAACTCAAAAATACTCCATTTATCCTAATCATATAGGGTTCCAAATATAATGAATGTTTAATTAACATATCAGACCCATTATAAAAAATACATTATACAATCCAGGGACTTCACGTAGTCCAGTGGTAGGTGATAAATCTCAATCACACTATTGTTGTGGGTTCGATTCCCGCAGCTTTGTTCGACGTGACGGGTTGTCACACGGTCCGTGTGTTGTGCTTTTATAAAAATCAAAAAATAAACTTTCAAACATAATCCATTACAACATTTAGACTTATCAAAAATACTTCTGTAAACTCTCAGTCCAAAATTTATATGAAAGGTAAACATAATGTAGAACCTTTTTACCCTGTAATAGCATGTGAATACCTTCATCATGTATTCTTTTAAAACACTGAAACATCCCGAATTACCATAAAACTCATTGATTACATTCATGCTCTCTTATTCCATATAGAAAACTGGATATACTTAATCCATCCAAAAATTATGGAATATACAAATCTTTAATCAGTTTCATGGTAGTCAATAATATCCAATATAATTTAATCAAATCAACCATATCTTATTCCAAAACCAGTACCTCAATATTAGGAACATATTAAGGTTTATCTTTCCTTCAACCATGTAATTTCCAAAAAAAATTATTCGCTATAGAGTCACTTTTCTTATTACCATAAAATCTCAAATCCTCAATGAAATAGTATTGCAGTACAATCCTTATTTATTTCCAACACATCATTGATATAGCACTTCAATAAACTAATTCCAAAATAACAACATAAGAACACTAGTCATTCCTCTTCATATGTGGTAGTATCATAACTTGATTATTATCCAATAGCTTCATTTGCAGCACAGTCTGATGACTGGGACATTGGTTTGCATAGTGTCCAAACTCCTTGCAGATGAAGCATTGTACATTTGAGAAAAAAAATCTTACCCTTTTAGTCACTTACATGGTGTCCTTTTTCTCCACACTTATAACATACTCTCATTCCCTTCAATCATTTCCCATGGTTATTCATTCCACAGATATCACATATGGGAAAATCCTTCTTTATCTTATTCCCTTTATCTGTCCTTCTCTCTGCCATCCTTTCCTTCTCTGGATTCCCTTCAAATCCATTGGACTCTAAGAATTCATTACTTAACTTATCAACACATGATACTATTTCTTCATATGATGATAATACATGGGATAATATTTCCTTTTTAAATTACAGCTTAAGACCATGAATGATGTGATGTTTCTTACTCTTTTAATCATGCATATTGCTGGAGTTCTCATTCCTTCTACTGGGCGCTATTTCTAAAGAATGACACACACTAGATTAGTTTATGAATATCAATACCTAATCCCAAACATGTAAAACACTTAACATAAATTAAACAGTTTATGGATATAGTCCATAATCATAATAATGTTTTCTTTGAGTAGGTATATACTCATAAGCCCTTCATAATGGTTTGTAATGAAAATGAAAATTATCCTAAGCATGTCCCTCGGGAGTTTCGTAACCAAGAGTGCAGCAAGGCCCATTGTCGTGCACCAGTTCCCGTTCAAGTCTAGCTCAAAGCGGTGTTTTCGGGTTTTACCCCTAGGTACATCTGTGCCAGAGCCGCCTCTACCTGCTCATATCCAGACAGAGATGTATTACTTAGAAAACTCACAAAATCTATACAATATCAAAATTATAGGAAGTTATTCTATACTAATCCTCAAAGTCTATCTTAGGGTAATGTTCTCTAATTAGATTTTATCTCAATCTAGTTTCCATGGTTATTGCTAAACTTCCACTGATACCAACTGTAACGCCGCGACCCCAGTTACCCAGAGTTGGTACATTATTACATAACATTGGCATGATCACAAAAGATCAAGTCCCGAAGGACCAATCGGTTTAGCAGTCGTGGAAAATAGATTACATACATGAATGATACATTACAATTTATATCCAACAAAACAACATAAATAATCCTCTTTGAACACCATTATTACCTTGGCTTAACCCTACATATCAATCACAATACACTTCTTGGAATCTTTGGAAACTAAAACATAGAAAGAGGTGAGATCAAACGCTCAGTAAGGATATGCAATACATCAGAAACATTCAAAAATAAGTATAAACATTTAAGGAAATGTGTAAAACTAAAAACAATCCTTTTAAACTTGAAATTCACCATAATATGGAAGAAATAAAATGAAATAATTCCATTTACTTATTTATATGGATATTATACTAATCGAATAATCACATGCAATATCAATAACCACTTTCATAATGATGGAATGCATAATGCCAAATATTAATTTCTGTTTCAAGGCCTCATGCCAAGACCTAAGGGCAAACTATAACCAGAACCCAACCTAGAGAGCCTCTATAACCGGACTCCAACCCAGAGTGCCACTAATAAATGGACACAAACCCGGAGTGCCTCTAATAACCGGACAACATCCCAGAGTGCCTCTAATAACCTGACACCAACCTGGAGTGCCTCTAATAACCGGACACCAACCCAGAGGTCTTACATTTACCAGTCCCCATCTCGGAACATACTAGTCCAACACATTCATCTTAAGAAATGGTTGATATATAACATAAACATTCATATTAAAATTAGCTTACAAAATGTCAATACATTAACCATAAACCATGAATGACATAAAAATAACTCATCCATACTCAAACATATCACAAAACCTTCAATAAAATATGGAATTTTTGTATCATTATAAATCAACTTCAAATAAGCTTAAAATCCATCAAAGGATTTTCACATAGATGAAATCATAACGATTTGAGAGAAATTTCTCTCTTTTTTTGAATTCATTTAAAAGTCACATAATTATAAAATACAACATTTACTTTGAAAATATCCTTATAAGCTTGTAAAGGAATCTTATATGATTTTATAACTGCAGAAAATAGCCGCACCCGCCGTATAAGTTAAGAAAAGACATTCTTACCTTAATTCTTTCGAAAAGGTTAAAAACTACCATGTTTGGAAAATGACATAAAGATTCTTTTATAAATCTCTTATAAAAATTCAAACAAGTGTATAAATGACTTTATCCCATATTATATTAAATAATAAAAAAAATTTGAAATACATTTTTAAGAAACATGGATGTGGATGACAAAGAAGTCCTAGTAGATTGTTTCATATAAATAACCTCGGATAATGAAGTGATTGTGAAATAAACCCTCACCTCATTGTAATAAATTGCGTTGTATAAAAAATAGACAATAACCACAAAATGAATCATATAATATCATGAATATAAGGAGTATCATGATATTACATATCAAATGGTAGTTTACCATACACCACATGCAATAAATAAGTGGTGAACAATGGAAATCTCATGGAATTAAAAGTGAGATAAGAAACCCCTTACCTTGCACATTCATTTAGTAGAGGGTACGTTTATCCTCCTATATGAAGACTGTAGTATCTTATTAAATTATACCAAAACCATATTAATATTTATGATATCATACATTATTCATTTATGACTTTATACTACCCATTTAATAATAATTTCCATGTTATATTAATATTTCAGGTAATAATCGCTTTCTTTATCGTACGTGTTATAACTTGTGACTCTTTATTGTATCGCGTTGATCATGATTTAAATAATTTCAGAATTTAAAACAAAATTTATTTATCATATATATTTAGAATATAAAAATTTATAAAAGAAATATATATATGAAATGGAAAACACCATTTTTGGAGACGGTATTCCATACGTACCCATAAACGATGTTTCTGTTTTCATATAGTATTGAAAGGAAGTAAGTGAATACAATAGATGTAAGTAAATAAATACTTATATATATAAATATATATATATATATATCTCCATTAGAATTATTATTTCATATATTACATACTTCTTAGTAATATATATTTTTATAATCATCGATGAATGTTGAACTTGGAAATGAATCTCATCACGTCGTGGAGATGGTAATCCGTACGTACGCACAAGCAAAAATATAATTATTTTGATATTAATATAGTATATAATTGGATGATATATAATATATAAATAATATTTATCATGTTATATTAATTATTTATATAAAATACACATCATTATTATACCCATTTAAATAATAATGTATTGAATAACAATTACACCACGGCGTGGAGACGGTAAGCCGTACGTACACACGTATGGTGACATGTCATTAAAAGGGTGGATAGAATAATGAATTTGGTTGTACCATAATTATAATAACATCATAGTATATAGAATATACAGGATTAGTTATTTTAGAATGGAAAAAACAACGAAAAAGGAAGTGGAAGAAGAAAGGAACTTGAAAGAGGGTGGTGAAATCATTACCTCTTCTTCGGGTTCTTCCTTTTGATTTGATCAAAAGGGATCATTAGGTTGTCTTTATGATCAAACAAAGGCCTCTAGGATGAAGGGATGATATTTTAGAGGGTATCTGGGAAGGGTTTCGCCGAACCAAAAGGGTTTGAAGGTGTGAATAATTTGATAGAAGTGGTGTCCTTTTATAATGGGGTGGAAGGGCTCTTTAAGAAAAACATAAAGTATTAATTTATAATAAATTAATATTATGTTTCTAATGGGTCCAAAGTGGATTAATTAAAATTTAAGGTTGGAATGGGTCGAAATCCTTTCAAAAAATATATTTTAGACAAGTTTGGGTCATTATATTAACCTTATCTGTTAGTTTTAACTCTTAGTTAATTAGATTAACATTTACCATGTCACTTTGTATTTTTATATTATATAGTTAATAAATTTACTATAAACATCCAAGCAACCCCAACTGGTCCATTAATGATATAACTATCATTATATAAGTCCTTTAGCCGAACTGTAGATTATTATGAATATAATATCAATTAATAATATAATATTTGTTTTAAAAACTCATTTATGTCAATTTTGACACTATTCAATAATTGATTTTTTTAGTCTTAAAAACATTATTAATTCGAACAAAATTCATTAAAGAAATACTATAATGTCATATTAACCAATAAAATTCATTTATATCATCAAAACGTTCAAATTACATATATTTTGACATTTATAATACCAATCCTTTGATTCTTTCATTAATAAAGAAAATATTGCATCATTATTGTGTCATAAATAAATTTAATTATTAAATGTCTAAAAATTATAAATAAGATACCATTATGTAGGAACTATTTTTAACTTTCTAATGAATATTTATTGTCTAAAATCCAACATATATAACCCTATGTATAATTGTTTTTCAAAAAGACATATGCTTATGTCATTTTTGTATTTCTTTTAACTTAATTAATATAAAGTGTCATTATCACTTACAAGTGGCTCCATGGTGTCCCAAAATCGAGACATAGATGCCCATGATCGGAAATGTATCAACCAATAAGGTTAGGACACGTTTTAGGGTAATTTATTATTATTATAATATTATTGTTTTACCCTTAGTTACCGGATTTACCCTTTTACCCTGGTAAATAAAATATTTACCGAAATAATTATTCAAAATGTATAAAAATAAAAGTTACCTACTTACACAATTTGTACATCCTAATTCCAAATATGGAATCCATTTTTCCAAATTCAAAACATAGAAGTGGCATAAATTAATTTAACATTAATTCCCATTGTTAAAACAAAAGGCGTGTTTTTAAGAGATAATAACTATCAAAAGATTGACACTTATTTATGTCCAGTTTAATTATGGAATTATGTCCAATGACCAAAATTGTATTAAATGGTAAAATATATATTAAAAATATACATTAAAACAACTCAAATTCATAATTTATCATTGTTAATTATTTGGATTAAAAAAGTTGTTTTTAATTGAAATTTAGTAATTTTCACTATTCATTAAAATATAAAAGCTATCCGAAAAATACCAAAATCTCACCCTAGGCTAATTTCAATATTCTGAATCCAAAAATGAAATCCATTTTGAATGTTAAAATGTATAAAATTTCAAAAATTGGGTATTACTATTTGTAACGTCTAGTTTGATTGGTTGTGGTGTGTGTTAGAACTCGAAGTTGCGTGCCACACATGCTACTATATTATTCAAAGAAAAGCGTACCATGGAAGATTGGGGTGTTAAAATATGTATTATATATAGTAAATAAGAATTCAACAATTACTCATGAAACTAAGCAATTAACACATGAAATATTGAAAATAATCAAAGATTACTATCAAATTGGACATAAGATATAATAAGAGGGTCATATATGATATAAAAACATTTAAAGTTAGTATATAGTAAGTTATTATCATTAATAAAACCATTATATAGGAATATAATGAAAATTCACAAAAAAATAAATGCAAGTTAAGTGGTTTGTCGTCTCCCTATTTAATTCTTTCAGATATATGCATTGTTCCCCACATATTTACTTCTATTTGGTGTATGTATACTGATATTTTATGTATCATATCATGAATATTATTATAATAATGTTATTCTAATGTCTCAAAGTGGTATGGGACACATTTATTTGAAAATCACTTTTTAATTTGATTATTCAATATATAATGTATTCTTTGAATGAAAGAACGTGTGGGGATGGGATATAAAAAATACCATCGATGTATTAGTAGTCTTATGAGATAAATAATATAGAAAAAATAATTGGTTTTTAAACACATTAATTACTCCATATTCAGAAATTTCATGACATTAGTGGTTCATGTGCTAAATTCATGATGTCCAATACTTAATCAGTCATTTCAATCAGTGATCATTTATTATTATTCAGGAGATTTTCACTATATCAAAATAAATTGATGAATTTTGATGATTATAAGTTTTATGTTTTTAATTATTTACATTTCCATATTCATTATTCTCATTAATTCATTATTTCTTCCATTGTACACAACTCTTACATAGAACTCGGGCTCACCCCTATTTTTCTTCCTTTCCCCAGGTTATGAGTGAACATTGAATGAGTTTTCAAGGATTGTAGTTTAATTTAAATATTTATTCTATTTTTAATTACCAATTTGATAAGGTGATCATGTATGATTCTTTTTCTTCAAAACTACTAAATTGATCAATCCATGGTGATGTGATCACTTGTGTCTATACCATTACAATAATTAAAGACGTCGACTCCAGGATACTCGACTAAGGTTCATTATAGTTAGCATTAGAAAATGTTTACTAGAATCATTTTGAATTTAATTTTAAAATAAACATAACAAACATGATAACTATGATAATTCATTATAGTATTTAAAAACATTTAACATTTGATATGATTTTATTTTATAGCTCACTACCCATGATGATTGTTGTCTAAATTAGTGGCTGCCATTAATTAGTGATGGAACCTAATAGAAGTATGTGAATTACTTCTCATATAAAATTTAGTGATTTATCAAATGAGGAATTAAATAAACCTGGTGATAGAGATGAGATGATCATGGCCATATTAGTATAGCTTACTCCATCCATAATTAATCACCATGCCGCACCCAGTTGGATCGTTTCATGTTGTAAGATATCCAATATTTATGTGGGTCTACTAATCTAGAGGTAGTTGAGTAGTGTATCTTGTCCCTTGAAAATATATTACTATATTTCAGGTGTGATGAATATGATAAGATTGAAATAGAAGTATATTGTCTCATGTGGGATATTAATCAATGGTGGTTGTTGATCCATAATACTATGGAAGAAAATGAAATAGAACAGATAGGGTGGAATAAATTTAAAGAAATATTCGTTGAAAAATATTTCCATCGTGATGAATAATTTTATATGAAGGAAAAATAATTTATCTTAATGAAAAATTATGAATAGTGTTTCAGAGAATAGAAGGATACATTTAAAATACTAGAAATGTATTCAAATGATTACATATGTGATTCTAAAAACATGATTAATAATTTCATTTAAGATTGTAAGGAAACTCTCTAATGGGAATTTAATTCTAAAAAATTTTCAACATATGATTAAGTAATATTTTGTTTCATAAAAATAGGGAATGTAATATATAGATATATATGTTCAAGGTGAATCAATAGAAAAATAATTAGGATGAACTCCATTTGAAAGGTAAAGAACCAGAGATGAAAAGTGTAATAAATAATTTTCAATCTTGTGATAAATGAGGGAAGAAAAATCTGGGGAAATTCATGAAGGTAACAAGAGTATGTTACAAGTGTGTAGACAAGGGTCATTTGTATCTTGAGTTTAAGGGGAAATAAACTAATGATATCCAATGCTACAAATGCAAATAATTGGGAAATTATTCAAACCAACATCTGAAACATGATGAGACTCTACCTAAAAAATATTAAGGGGAGATGTCCAAGCTTATGAAATCACTAAATAAGAGGTAGAATTACCGAATTATGTGGTAGAAGGTACCTTAATATTATCATAAATTTTATCAAATGATTTATTTATTTCCATGTCATCAAAATATTTTACATCAACCATGTTTTCCGTAATAATTAAATACACTCTTTATGATTTAACAATGGATTTTTTTGTCAAAACCCTAAAGGAATGTGTCACTGTAACAAATATTTGTATGTTATTACACATTATGTCAGATAAAAATACTTTACATGATAAACTTTTTGAGATACCTATGTTTAATTTTTATACAATCTTTAGTATGTATTGGCTCTGAAAATATGATGCCAGAATATTTTGAAGGAGGAAAGAAAAATACCACTTTGGATGAAGAATTATAATTCCTTATCTTTAGAGAAGAAGATTCCACAACTAATTCTTGCATAGATCCACCCCAAGTATCTCTATAGAATTAAATTCTTAGGGTAGAAGATAAAATAACATCATCTAATGGAGAATGTAGTTTTCAAATTGATGATAAACCTATTTTATAGCAATAAATAGATTTGTTTTGGGAGGAATAACCTAGACATCCCATAGAGCGTGATGTTGAATATTCCATTTTTTTAATCCATAATTCAAAGAAACAATCCATGACTCCCTATATAATGGACCATTCTGGATTAGTGGAGTTGAAAAAAACAAGGGATTTTGTTTAGAAATGATTTATTCATCGTAGTGTTTCGCCATGGGGAGCCCCTATATTCTTCATTAAGAATAATGAGGTATTCATTCAGTTGTGCATTTATGAGACGAAAATCAGTGATATTACATAAAATAAAAAATATCGTATAACCCGCATTAAAAACATGATTGGTCAAATTCCTAGATCCCAATATTTTTCCAAGATTGATCTTCATTATGGGGATCAACAATTGAGAGTCAAAAAGGAAGACATTCCAAAGATAAATTTCTGGACAAGGTAAGGACATTGAATGTTAATATTAATTCCATTTGTATTGACTAATAAACCCACTATTTTATGGACATAATAAATATATTATTTATATAATAAGTTGAAGATTTTTTGTGGTATTCATTGATTATATTCTAGTGTATTAAAAAATCATCTAGGATCACGAGTATCACTTTCACATCCTTCTTAAGACTCTTAGAATGGAAGATTTATAAAATAAATTTAGTAAGTGATATTTTGGTAGTCAATGAGTTCATATTCCTAGAAATATTGCCTCTAATTATGGAATATTAATTGATCTTATGAGGACCAATTTAGTTAATGAATTTTATACACCAACATACAAAATTTAGGTACGTAGATTCAATGGTTTGGTAGGTTATTATTAGTGGTTCTTTCAAAATATTTCTAGATTGGATAACCCATTAACTAAGTTTACATGTAATGGGGTTATTTTGTTTTTGTAAAACTGAATGTGATAAAAGAATTGATGAACTAAATATATTATTAGTCAATTCTTTGATTCTGACACTGTCTTCAGGGAGTGATGGGTTTTTCCTAAATAGCAATTTATCAATGAAGGGACTCAATTGTGTCCTAATGAAAAATAATTATGTTATTGCAAATGAATCAATGAAATTAATAATTCGTAAATAGAACTATCCAACCAATGATATTGATCTAGTGGATTTAATATTCTCCTTGAAAATATGGAGAAAATATCTTTAAGGTGATAGATGTGAGATATAAACATATCATAAAATATGTAAATACATCTTTAAATTGAAATATATCAACATTATATAGAGTGAAGGACCTGAGATACTCATGGATTATGATTTCCCAATACACAACTACCTAGTGAAGTAAAATAAAGTAGCAGATGCATTGAGTAGAAATGATAATGGAGTTCAAAACTAAATGAGGATTGAGAGGGATCTAATGTTCATGGACCTAGTAATGATTGATATGGGAATTTTAAGGAATATGAGTCGTCAATAATATTTTAAAGGATTAAAAATTCAAATTTATTAATGACGAGAAATAATTCTAAATCTGATGATGTGGATTTTCATAAGAAGAATAAAAGTGTGAATGAAGTAAAATTAGAAGAATTGTTTTATGGAGATGGTGTTATAAATCATTGAATGATACTATGTGTTCCATCTATACCTAATCTAAAAATGGAATTATTGAATTATTATCATTGATCAAATTTATCGATACACCCTTGTAGCACCAAAATGTATAGGGATCTAAGAAGAATTTTTTGTGTGGTAAAATAAAGTGGAAATTATTAAAAATGTGATATGGTTTCTATATTTTCAACAAGAGAAGGCTAAAAAAAACATCTAATAGGATTCATTCATACTCTTCTTATAACTATTTGTAAATGTAATTAAATTATAATGGGCTTCGTCACATGACTACCAGGGAATCCTATAAAGAATTACACAATCTTTTTTATTCTTTATTTGGTAACCAAATTTGAACATTTTCTTTCTATAAGAGAAGATTTACCTCTTGATATCCTAGATGGATTATATATTAATGAATTAGAAAGACTTCATGGATAATCTATATCTATTTTTTCAGAAAATTATCACCACTTTAGATCGAAGTAATAGAAAAATCCCTTGAAGGTTCTTAAAAATGAGATTTACTTGAACATTGCCTACCATCCTCCAACTGATGGACACTTAGAAGAAACAATTCAAACAATATAATACATGTTGAGTTCGTTATCACTTTACTTTCAAGGTATATGGGATCTTTACTCCCATTTGGTTGAGTTTTTTGGGCATTTATTATCTAAAAAATATTCAATAAATCTTATTGATTTTGATGCTCACAAATACAGTAGTTTGTTTTACAATGAATATTACATTACATGTATTTCAAGAAATTAATATACTTTATAAATATAATTTTAGAATTATATTTAGGATGATTATTAAAAATAAATATTTTTCAATGTGTTAAGAATGATCTTAAGTGTATTCTAGAAACACTGTTCATACCCAACTTTGTAAAATGTAACATAAGGAACATACCCTACATTTTTATTGAACCTCATATATAAAGTTGAACACATTTTGTTAATCGACCCTACATTGACAGAAACATATTGGTAAAGAACCTTAAAATTGGATATAACCATACATTTGAACAAAAAGAAATGAATGGTTAAAAAACCCTACATTTATTTGGAACCCTCTTCTTGAGAAGAATATATATGGATCATCAACCTTACTTTTGTAATAAACCTCACGTTTTCAAACCTACATTTAGAGAACAAATTCTACATAGTTGTGTCCTATGTTTGGTATTTTTTTTATTTTAGCAAGGAACCATATGTTTTACTTTTCAAACATTTGAGATTTGAATTTATGATTTTATCGGAGATTCATACAACAGTCATTGTGGAAAATAAGATCGATTTAAAGCTCATTTTCAACTGATTCAAAGATCGATATATTTGATTTAAAAAAATCATATTATGTAGATAAATTCTATACTATTATTATTGGGAGTTATGAATACACTGAGAAATCATATGAATTTTAATTCTCATGATTTATCAGGTGATTTTCTTTCATCTGGAATTGCGATGCAGTCTCTCTACTTTGTTTATTCTATCAGTGTATTTGTTCAATATATATATATAAGTGATTAAAAGAAGAAGATATTGACATATTGTGACACATATTTCTATTGAAACTACATTCAAGTGAATATATTTTACAAATCTACTATAATAATTGATCAGACTTTTTAAACTATCGAAAAAGCTACACTTTAAAGATATACCTGTTTTGAATCACTTATTTTCTGTAAGTCTAATATTGCAAATTGTTTCTAAAATTATTTTATGATATATTAAAACTATATTTCATCAAATACTTCTCTTTAATGAAGAAATTATCTTCCAAATAATATGATCTATCTACTATTAGTTGTTTCTACAACTCTAAAGTTCAACTGGAAACCATTTTTACTAAATATATTTTTATTAAGAGTATTAATTTCTCGTACAATGTTTTGGTGGAGTACTAGCTTCCTGATAAAAGCTTTGGTTATTCTGTTTTGTTTAAAGAACCAGAATACCATGTTTTTAGTGTTATTTCTAATGGTTTCAACTGCCTGCACTCATTTGTAGATTGGGCTTAAAATATGAGGACCTGAGTAGTGAAATTCACCAAACCTGACAGATAGAGTAATTGGTGGATCAGATTAGGGAATCATTATGCCCCAAACCACTATAAATTTTCATGTTATGTATATTTGTTTATCCACTACTTATTCTCATAATCTACAGTTGACCACAAAAGAAAGAGTTGTGAATGATTTTGAAAATACACAATTCATCCCCCTCTTTGGTATTTTTGTATATTCCGACCTAACAGTGTTTCCCTAAAAAATATTATACATTCAAGTTTTCAAATAGAACTGTTTGAATATTTATATGGTAAGATATGTTGTACTACATGTTGTTGCGATGATGACAATTAAAGTAATATCATAGAACCAAAAATTGATGAATAAATAAAAACAATTGTAAAATATATTTAGGATCATTACAATGTTTCAAAAAAGTTGGCAATTGAATTATGCTGATAATAAGAGGATGGATTTAGAGTTCCAAGTTGGATTACAAGGTTTTTTGAACTTATCACCATGGAAGTCTATTACAATGCTCCTGAAAAAAGGCAAATTGTGTCCTAGGTATATCAGAACCTTTGAGATTCTTAAATGGTATGGAGTTTTGCCTATTATTTTTCAATGCTGATGAATCTCTCAAAAAAAAAATGGTGTGTTTCATATATATCTAATATGAAAGTACATGCCTAATCCAATGCATGTCTTAACCTATGATAAAATATATTTGAAAAATGACCTTTCATTATATAAATAACCCATCCACATTCTTGATATAAGGGAGAATGTACTAAGGAATTTGATGACTCTTTCGATAAACGTACTCTGGATAAATAACAAAATTGAAGAAGAATCATTGGATCTAGAGGATTATATAAAGGAGAACTAACCAAATATTTTTTGAAGGTAACTCTCCTCAAATATCATGGACAAAAATTTTTAGGATGGAATAATGTATCACCCCAATACGTTTTCATGTTTTCCTTTTATAATAAATCCAATTTTCATGATTGTTTACAATGCACAAAACATCAGGATGAAACAAACAAACTAATTATACATGTTTTGTAAAGTTAAATAAATAGTAACACTCATATTGAATTTATATGTTATATATCTAGTAATATATTTTTAGAATAATCCAACATATTTCATAATAATAAGATAATAAAAACAAAATTCTACACATAAAAACTATATTTTTATAAAAAATGTTTTACCAAATTTTAATGGAGAACCTATTTTAAATAACTTTTTGATAACTTTATATATTATATTTGAATAAATAGACTTATTATTTTAAATAGTAATATAATAATATAAATTTATTGAATTTTTGGTATTTTTATGATATGTTTCTTATTTTGAAAAGAAGTTATAAATTATTGCGTTTTAATCGAAAACGGTTTTTTAGTCTAAATAATTTTTGATGTTAATGTATATTTTAGAGTCGTTCTAAAGTATAATTGGATTAGTTTTATATAAGATAATAAAATTTATCCCGTTTTGAGATAATTTTACATTTAATATGGATATAAATACATTATAATATATTGCACATTTTCACATTAAAAACATATTTTCTCATTTTTTCAACATGATTAATTTTAAATTTATTAGAACAATTTCATTGTATTTAATTTTTAAAAATGGATTCAATATTTGTAATTAATGTTTCCAAATTATGTAAATAGGTTTATTTTATTTTTGGGCATATGAATATTAAATATAGTTATCTTTTAAGTACCATGGTTAAAGTGTAAATCAAGTAATCATGGGTAAAGATAATATTATAAGTGTTATAATGTTTCCCGAATATGTGTCATAATTTTATTTTATTATATATATTCTACGAAAATAATACTTGGACTAATTTTATGGACTCATCGAGCCTCCTATATGAACATTTTTATTTTATAGTGTTTTATTCCAGGGGAAGTCCAATATGTACACTCTTGTTTTAATATGTATTACATTATATATATGTGGTTATTCAAAATACATATCCATCAAAAAGTAGAAAATGAAAACATAAAAAGTTTTTATTCATCATGATAATTTATTTTATATTTAGGAATGAAATATTTTGATTAAATTCTTGTATAATGATGATTTAGTAATTGTTTAATTAATTTAAATATCAAATAAATGATATTAGAAATATTAAAATAAATATAATTTCAGCTAATTAGTGCCTAAAATAAATTCTCAAGATTCATTTGACAGATTTGGGATATTTTGAAATATTTTTTATCAAATATAAATAGTAGTAAAGTTATTTTTATAATTAAATGTAGTGAATTTAGTCCAAAAATGTTATTATTGAAATTTTTAAATGAATAATATTTTATTAAATGATATTAAATTCATAAAAATAAAAAAATAGGAATTTTTTTCAATAAGTAATAAAAGGCCATAAATGGATTATATTTGGTACTTTTGAGATTTATAGTAAATATATAACCCTTAAATAGTAAAAAGAGAAGCTTTAAAGGTAATAGTTAATTGGATTAACAAAGGGTTAATGTCAAATGATAAGATTATGAATGTGACCAAAACATGTATAATTTTTTTTGGATGAGAGTATTTATACTCCTACCCATCTTATATTCAAAATATCTCATTTTGGATTAATTTTTACGAGAAAATTAATTTATATTAATTTAATAGTTTGAGAGTTTCCAAAAGTACCCCTCTCCTTAATTATTGAAGGGAACCTCCTCACTCACTTCCTCACACCTATGAAGCTACATTGGATCAACCAATTTATTCTAAAATAGCTCACAAAAATCCCTCCCCTGATATTAGAATCATATGTTTTTTATGAAAATCATCGAAGGAATCCACTTGGTGAAAACCTAAAGGTGTTTCATAAAGAAGAGGTATCATATTACATATAGCTCATTAGTTTTATTTTCATTTACACCCCTTAAATCTCTTTATTCTGATATTATATATATAATTTTAATAAATATACTGAGACATATTATGCTAACGGTTCTACCTATTCTTATACATAATTCTATTTATTGGGTGATGAACATACTATTTATGTGTACGAAGAACTACCGCCTAACGAAACATTTATTGTTGGTGTTTCTATAACAAAAATTAATGGTTGGGAATTTTAATGGAAACCTTATTTATATATTTTATATGTGAAATTTATTATTTCTTTATTCTTCATTGATTCTTTAATAATTCATTCCATTATGCATTCAATTTTTTATTAATATGATATCATCGTTTGTAGAAGTGAGGACTACCACCTACCTAAAGTGATTTTATTTTTTCAACATATACATGGTGTCTATTAAGGATTAATTTTAAAAAAATATGTGATATATATGTCATATATATGTCACTGAATTTTAATATACATCATATAAATTTTATTCTTTTAAATACGACAACGAAATGAAAGTAGTGTTCATGCAAACGTACGAAATATCGTCTCCAAGAATGGTTCATTTCATTGTTATCTACAAATATTATGGATTATTTTAATCACATATATAAATAATATATATTATAATTAAATCATGTTTTTAATTATGTAGATTTTGAAATGATAATCTATGTAATAGGAACAATAAATAACATGTGAAAACTTACTCGAGAAACTAAGTAATTACCACCCAAAATATTGAATGTAATAAAATATTACTATCAAATAAATAATAAGATATTATAAGGATCACAAATGATATCATAAATATTATTATTATTATATAGTAAGTTGGAATAATTCCTAAAACCAATATATAATAATCTAAAATACATTCACACACATGTAAATTCAAGGTAAGGGTTTTATAATTTCATCCATGTTCACCAATAATTTAATTGTGTGTGCTATATGTATACTAAAATATTTATGATTAATATAAATAATATCATTATTTTTGTTGTATTTAAATGAATCAATGTTTTATGGGACACTTTGATTTGAAAATAACATTTTTAATCGATTATTCGATATATGATGGATGCATTGGATACCATAATGGTTGGTGACCATATACAGAAAGGCCTCTTTATACATCTATAGTCACATGAGATGAGTATTGTGGCCATAGAAATTGGGTTATACCCACTAGTATTAAACGGTCTTGTGAAATTTATTTATGGTAGTGGTTAATGTCCCAAATACAAGATGTATGATATTTAAGCATTCTATTAATTCAGGGTTCAGTTATTATTATCCAAGAGATTTTCACTGTAACAAAATCTATGGATATATTTTTTTGATTCATTGGAATTTTCTTCAGTTTATTACCTCATTATATTTGATATGCTCAGAAATTCATTATTTCGTCTACTATACTTATCTCTTATGGAGCACTTGAGCTCACCCATATTTTTTTTCCTTTCCCTAGGTTAGGAAGATTAGAAATTTGATTTAGATTTCATGGATTTTAGATTAATATCATTGTTTTTTTACAATTATTAATTAACAATGTAATATGGTTATCAGGTCTATATCTATTTCTTCAATAATTCTAAACTAAGTGATCCTTGGTGATGTTATCTCTTGTATCAATTACATTATGATGAAGGAAGATACTGACTCCAGGATACTAGGGTCAGAGTCGTTACATATATGATCATGTGCTTTACCATAGGGTGCACTTGTCCTCATCGTAAAGATTAGGTATTGGTCAATATTATTTTTCATTTATTGTCACGGTCTAAAAAATACTAATATAAATAATAAGTATCCTCTACCATGTTTTTATGACTTTTTGATCAGCCACATGGATACCAATAAGTACCCAAGGGGGATATTGTATGGGGATATTTTCAAGTAAATATACAAAAAGAGGATATGACCAGGGACTATATACATTCATGTTACATTCATTAAAGTTCATTGATTTTCCATTTGGAAACACTAATTCTCTAACACTATATACATACCTGATAAATAGTGTCTTTATAGATTTCCTAAAATATCATGTTAGTATTTATATATTATATGATAATCTACATCAAAATCATGGATTAACATACGAAGAGTTTGAGTATTTTCCTAATGACACAACAAAAGGAAAAGTTTTATGAAATGTAAATAAAACGTGAGTTTTGGTTAAATTATGTATCATTCTTGGTTAATATCATCATAAGAAATTGTATAAATATAATCACTTCTATGAAATATTCCATTGAAGGATGGTTGAGACTGATATCTAGGATGAATAAAAATAGTTTACTTATAACATTTGGGTGTCATCAACAATTTTTGAGAATTTTATCATATTTTTCAAACCTTCTATCCAAGCCCACATTTAAGGGATTCATGTTTTTTCAGAATAGTGATTGTGAATGTTGAATCATAGATCTAAGAAAAAGGAATATCACTAACCTTTTATTCACAATAACCACATATAGGGAACTCTTTGTGTCATTTATTGATTCTTCAAAGAAGTGATTGGGATGTGTACTAATGAAAATTTTAAAATTGATAACCTAAACCACAATGAAGTTAAAATTTCATGAAAAAGGTTATCGTAAAAATTATTAGAAGTTGGTTGTAGCGATCATCTTATTGAAAAAATTGAATCGTTATGTCTTTGGGGAGAAATGTTAAATATATACAGATCATAATAGTCTCATGTATATATTATCATGGAAAAAGATGAATATTTTCTACTGATGGTGGTAATAGATTATTAATGACATTGATTTCTCAATCCATTTTTTTATTGAGAAAGAAAATAAAGTGGCAAACACATAATGTGAAAAGGATCCTACAACATTACCACTCATTATAATTATGAAGGATAAGATATAATTATACATTAATAGGATGGATTGGGAATCATAAATGAAGATACAACATCAATTTTTTCACAAAAGAATACTCAACCAACCCTTATAAATAAGTTAAATCATTTTCAACTAGATGATGTGATAATTCAAATGATGATGGATGATATTATAAAAGGGAATTATAATATGTTCAAAATTAAAAAATAAAGAGTTTAGGAATCTAGTTCATTCTTATGTGTGCAATCAAAGCATGATTTATAGAATGATTCACTGGGTGATTCATATATCTCAACCTTCTCAATCCACTTAGGGAGTATAATGATGTATTGACATATCTAAGATACATTGGTTGAGATTATACGATGAAGGATATCACTAAATATACATCAAGGTGTCTGTTATTTTAGCAAGTGGAGGAATAAAGAAAAAGTTACTAGGGGAAATGAAGCCATTATGCAGACGTAAATTGAAATATAGTAAATCATAACTAGGGACATTGTGACTCATCTTATGAAGTCATCCAGAATAAATAATTATATATGTGTTGTGGTGGATCATATTACAAAGACTAATAACTTCATTTCAATTCTATATGACTTCACACTCGATTAATTTATAGGGATATACATCATAGAAGTGGTGAGGCTAATTGAATCACCACTATCGATTGTATCTGAATGTGCTCAAGGACTTATCTCCATATCCTAAAAGACCCTCCAACATGGTTTAAATATTTATATGAACATTAGTACAAAGTATCATCCCCAAAAAATGTCCAATTTGAGTGGACTATTAAATCAATTGCAGAAATCATGAGGTTATTTTTTGATCAACATCATATTAGGATGGGATCAAAAAATTACCCTCATCATGTTCTCATATAATAATTGTTTACACTCTAGCATACAAATTCAACCATATAAAGCCTTACATGGTAAGTGATGTGGAATATCTACATTTTGGGATAATTGTGGTGTATTTAAATTGTTGGGTCTTAAAATGGTCGATAAAATAGTTTAAAATGTCAAGACAAATTAGCATCATATAAAGGATGCTTAGAGTTGAAAAAAATATGTGCCAAAAATCATCGATGTGACCCATATAATGAGTTTAAAGATAATTTCATCCTCTGTATATCTCTATAGATGAAGTACATGATATTTGGTAATAAGTTTATGCTAATTCTTAGGTACATTATCACTATTGAAGTTCTTAATTATATCAGAGTCTTGTCTTAACAATTAGCACTCACAGAATCCATCTCTTAAGAACATGATATATTCAATGAATCCATCGTAAGGAAGTAAATTATGGATCCATCACAAATTCTAAAATATAAGGTCAAACCATTTCAAAATTATATTTCATATGAGGAGGGACTATTTGATATCTTTTAACTTTGAGGAAAATTTAATTGATATAAGAAAATGCATATCTTAAATGTTTTATGGAGGGAAAACATTTTATGGATGAAATTTGGGTGATAGAAGATAAAATGATACCAAAATACCCTTATCTATTTAGTTTATGAATAAAACATTATAAGGAGAAATATTTAAAGGGGTAAAATTAAAAGACCCAAAAATTCCTTTACATTATTAATAAAAATAATATTTTTATAAGGAATTTTTTATCATTGTAAAATAGAAATCATTTTACATTTCATACAACAAATACTCCGTAAGAGTTGATATATAATAATATTAAGAAGAAAAATAAGGAGGTATATACATTGAATAATATTAGAATCCTTAAAAACGATATTTTCATGAAATCCCCTTAGATGTTCTCCCCTAAAATAAAGGGCATAAAAAGTAAATTATGTTCTAGGAAAATAGAATAAATTATCAATGGATTTTTAAGAACATTCATTATAAAAGTAGTATTTGATAAAGTGTAAAATATGGTGTCATTATTTGGAAATGTTATAATTATTCATGAGGATCATTGGCCAATATGTTCATTGATAATCTTGACAATTAATCCCTGAGATAGCTAGTCATTATAGATGTTGATGGTGAAATAAAGTCAGTATTTATATTATTATATAAATGTATTTTTGAAAAATATATAATAATTAAATTTAAATTATTTTCTATAGTAAATTTATAATTTATAAATAAATTACATTTTCATGAAATTAGATTTTAACACTTTTTAAGTGACTACTTAATTTAATGAATATTCGTGTAGTCTTTATAACGATTCTATAGTTTACTCTATCTTAAAAATATATTAATTTTAATTAAATAATTATTTTATTAAAAAGATAAAATTCCAATATTTAGAGTATTAATTTGAAAAATAAAATTTCATTTTTCTGTTCATTACAATAAAATTATCTTATAGAAAATTTATGGAAATTTTATAAAAATTGTGTTTTTGGGGTTTAAAGTTAAAGTACCATGTATAAAAAATATAATAACACTTATGAAATATTAATTAAATTTTATTTATTAAAAATTAATTATCCCATATTATTGATTAAAATTTTTTTATGGAATGACATAATACATCAATTGTTACATTCAGAAACACATGCTTGGCATTTTAAAAACAACAATTTTTCCTTTTCTGAATTTTTTTTATAAATTATAAGTGTATCACATTATATAATATTTTTACATTTTTTATAAATTCAATATGAACCAACATTTTTTAACGTAGTACAGGTAAAATAATTTAGTTGGTTAAAGCTATATTTAAATATCATTAAATAATTTAACACTACAATATTAAATATGATTTTTATATATTTAATTTCTTTAACCATCCATTAAAACACTAATTATGAACCAATTTTTTATAGAATCAATGCAGCCTAATCCTTGTCACCCATAAATAAAAAATAATCACAATTGTTTCGCATTAACTCAACCATCATTACATATAAATACACCCATTCCCTCCACACATTCTACAAAAAATACATTGATCCTGATTTTTCAATCAATTACCTTCTCAATAATCTCTTCAAGGTGTTTCTGTGGTTCAAAGGAGTCCATCTCTACCTTCAAGAAGAATATTACCAATGTAAGGGGTCCTCTCATTATCTTCTTTATTCTAACACCTTCATTATGTATGGTCATTTATTTTTAAATTCCTATTGATGGGATATTATTTTACATTACCCTATTACTTACCTTTCTATGAAAAAATTTATCAGATTCCCCTTTCACTCTCATTAATCAAACCAAAGATTCTTTATGATTGTTGTTATTTAGCCAAAATCATCCTTCGATTTTTACAAATAAAACATTCATTCAATAACCCTTTTATGAAGACATTTAATTCCCTATTTATTTATAGGATTTGTTCTCAAACATACCTATTATTTCCCATGTTATGTCAATGTTATGAGATTCTCTTCTCACTCTCATTAATCCCACTCGTGATTTATTAGTTACCCTAATTATGCCTTTGAAATTGTACTGCTAATTTCAAGGGAAAACAATGGTGAATAGAATACCCATACAATTTTATAATAAATGGTATTCACATGTATGTAATTAATAATATATTTTTTACAACCATTTATGTAACAATAATATTCAATCATGGTGTTAAATGTGATTAATGAAATTATTATGTTATATGATCTATGTAGCAAACAAATGCATGAACATAAAAATATTATGAAGGATTCTCCCATTGAACACTCCAATGCATGTGGAAATGTTTTAATCTCATGAGATTACATGTATAGTTCCCTTGAGGTTGTACTATGAAAATTATGCTATGATGGCCTAGAGGATAACCTTATCTCATGCTTATGATTTCATGTTTAATGATGTGGCCACGTTTTGATGTTACAAGTATGATATCATATGATATAGTGCCTAATTTTTCATGGTTATGATTATCACCTCTTATGTAGCATTTTCATGCCTTTTGAATCCCATGTATTTCATTACCATATTTTATTCATTTTTTATTCCCTTACTGGGATTTATAACTCACCCCTTTATTATGTTTTACATAGGTCGTCCATTGTAGTTTTATGTGAGCAATATAATTTTAGAATATTGGTAAGGATGTTATTAATAAACTTGTTTTGTCCATATAGAAAGATGATATGATATGTAACTAATTCCCAAAAAACCAGGCTTCACATTCTATTGGGTTTTTTTAACTATTATTTTATTTAATAAATCATGAATCAAAGTGTAATAATGTTATGGGTTGTTGTATATACAATGTGTAATTCTTCATTTATTCATACCATAATTGCGTTGATGTATATACATCAGTTATTTATGGTGATTTTCTTAGATTATATATCATATCCAAAGGTTATAGCAGTTCTAGGACTATATTTATATACTTGAGAAACAATAAAATTGATCATAACTATATGTCATATGGTCTAGACACATAATACTAATAATAAACTAATGATGTGTGACTATGATTATTTGGGGCTCATAAGAACTGAGACTTATTCTCATGAAATTAAGACTTGATTATCTTGAGTAGATGAGATAATGTAGACTATTTGCTAATTAGAACATCATGTGGTTCAGGTGTTATTTGTAGTCTGTATTTGTGAACACATACAATGGTCTCCTAACATGGGATTATTATTAGTGTATACCATTTGATTATGTATATTGATAGAATCCCAAAACATGTAATTTACATTGTTTCAACTTATTATGTGGTGGTTGTGTCATAGTTGATATGTGTTTGATTGAATAATAAATATTTAATTTGTCCCTTTTGAAATGAAGTGATGTCTCAAGAAAAGTCATCCAGGATAATAGTACCTTTATAAAATCCATGGTCATGGTAAAAGAATGTATGTACCACTAAAAAGGTCAAAAAATAATAATGAAATAAAGGATGATGACACAATGTGTGCATCTGATTTATTACATATCACAAAACAAAGTGATTATAGTACATGTTTTGTGTTTGTATGATGTTTTATATTAAAATGATTAATTATTATCTATTTAGGGGCCTTTATGGGTCGGTGGAATCCACTCATAGTATGTGAATAATAATAATTTCTATCACGATAAGGGCTGAAAAGGTCACACAAATATTATTAATAAATATTCCCCATTCCAATGAATAGAAATATATGACATGGTGGCCCTACCATGGGGTTTAAGAGATGTCGAAGAATATATGATCACCAAAAATTAATAAATAATAATTATTCAATTTTAAAATAATAAGTATTTGATTAATTTATGAAATTAAATTTCATGTGTTAAATTAAACTCTTGTAAAAATATTATATGACTAAATTTAAAATTAATAATAACCATGTTTTGTATAATATTTAAGGGAATGATGGTTTGAGTTAATTACTTGATTTCATCGTGTAATATATTTATTATATTAAGTTAATTTATAAAATAATAAATGACTTTTATGACCTACTTAGTTTTTAAAAAGATGTCATTTATGACTTATGTAAGGAGTAATAAGTATTATGGTATTGGGGATACCTTTTTGTGTAAGTTTATTAACACGATATATAAGTGAAGAGAGGATCCCTTGGAATGTATTAATCACTACATGTTTGGTTAATGATTCCATATCATATATTACTTCCTAGAAATATATGTAGTTGATACGAGGTGATAATCTGAGTTATTCTTATTAGCTCAATGGATCGTCAATGTTGTGGTTGTTGGTGTGCCATAGTCTCATCGAATATCTACACTAGAACATGAAATTTGATGATCGAAGTTCCTATAAAATTGAGATACGCAGATGAAAAATATAGAGGAATTTGGGTTTGGATCATAACCACATATATCATTTTCAATGAGTGGATATCGAGCATGGATTCAGATCAAAATTGGTGATATTTATTTAATTTTTTTCTTAAAAATTCTTCATGTGGGATCATCATAACTACAATGAGGATGATCTTCACCAAATATGACGTAGTTACATTGATTACGTGTGAATTTTTTTGCACACCCATCCCATCAGTATTCTCTACACTCCAAGGTTTGATAAATAGGTATCATAGGGACATGGGGAAATTTTATGCCATAAAAAAAGAAATTTTCATTTAATTATTAATTGTGTGTCATTCAAGACACAAAGCTGATGACGGTGAATCAAACTAACACCATAAAATGATGTTATATTTGTCTTATGTTTTAAATATGATTAATTAATTATTTTGGGTTTCAACCTATGCCAACCTCTTGCCTTATTGGGACTCGTGTCAATTAACCATCCCAGCTAGTGCATGTCACAAACCACACAGACCCACCTATCAATTTACTGCTCCCCACATAGATCACTGGCATCCTAGTAAAAAAATCACATGTAAACCCTCATTATGGACCCAATATTATTTCGACCGACCACCACTACCCACTTCTGGTCTCACTATTTGCAACAATGGAAGCCACACTATCTGCTGGACATCCCTTGCCTCCATGTAGGCCCTTCAAGGCCTTCTCATTCAGCTGACCTATGTTCAATCCATGTTGGCCTGACTTGAGATTGATCATTGTGGGCACTGTCTGACCCATGAGGCTCAATTTTGTCCCAGGAAAGGCCAAATTTCCATTCCAAGGATTTTTGTTCTACTAAGGGGCTCATGAAGAAAATTATATCTAGATTTAAATATTTATATATATATATATATATATATTGACACACCGATAAATATATACATATATTTCAAAATTATTTCTAATTTTTGAAATATAATTAAAATAATATCTAGGACTAAATTATTATTTTAATTAAAAATAAATATATAAATCATTTATTGGCCTCAATATTAAATTATTTAATATTTAATTTTAATTACTCATTTCATATTTCACATCATCTAATCTTGTGAATTGACCATAAATGTAATCTTGGAAGGTTATTTATTAATTTATTTATGAAATAGTGTGTGGGGGCATGAGATGTTTGTAACTGCTTAATTAAATAGATGGTCTTCACATCATCTTTACTCTTCATTGTATGTATAAGGGTTTGTGCTCCACGATAGAGGTATATTATCGATTTATGCACTCCTATGATCACATTGCCCATGTGTGAATATTTTTGTATTATGATGAAGATGGGAAATAAATTTTAATATATAATCTACAACGAGATAAGGTGATATTTCAAATGATATGTTTTTAAATTTTATTGGGGTGTAAACTATGATATAAAATAATGATGACTTATGTATTTTACCCCATCGATCATGGTTGATCCATTGAGAATAAATGGATCGATCAATTTCAAGTTATCTTGATTAGTGATGGAATTTAATTAATTTATGCATTGTTTAATATTATCGAGTTTGTATGTTTACATGATCCCATAAAATGACAAACAAACTAAATAGATTATATTTAATTTATAGGGGATGAATTTTTTATATTCAATTCATAGAAAATTATGAGTTCAATACCATTATATGTAAATATCATAGAGATAATGATTTTATTCATTGATAAATAATAAAAATATTTAAAAAAATCAGTGAACTATTAAGTTATTATACATTCCATCATTAAAATTTTCACAAATCTTAGAGTATGGGGTTCTCATTAGCCTTAATTGAGGGAACCTGTTACGAATTGTATGTTCTTATGAAAGTGATTCGTATACATAACAAAAGAAAATAACAATAATCCATAACTACCATGTTTCATCTTTAGGGGAAAAACGTTGACCAAATCTTGTTTTAGATTTTAGATTTTTGAAATTCAATGAATAGTTCAAGAATTTTCAAGCTAATGTTCTTGGCCATTAAAATACCCACCATCAAATTTTCTATAACATGGCTTTTAAATTGCTTAGACATTGAGTAGAGGATTCAAGGATCCTTTCCACTAGAATACTCTAGTTAATGGGTATTTTGAGTCTAGTTGTGATGGATGGTAGAAGCAAATAAAATATTTTGATAAATTTAGTGATGTAATTAATTTGTATGGTCTCATATGCATTCCAGATAAAATTTAGAATATGTTATCTTTTTTATTGAAAATAAAATTTATTACCACAAACACACTATAATTTATATTATAAAAATATAATTTTCTCACTACATGAGATTTCAGAAGTAGTATAGGTTCTTGTTCATTGTACTGTTTTATAATAAATTTATGGTATTGGAGTCCTTAATACCATTTCATCTACCTTAGCAAGAGAGGGTGTGAAAAAATCTTACATAAGCCTCATATATGACGCATTTGATGTCTTAATCATAATTATAACATCAATGTCTGCTATGAGTAGTTGATATTACATAAGGTCCTAGTTAATTTCACATGTTGTTTCATCCATGAGTTGCTTATGAGGAAAAAAACAAAGTGTGATTTAAATGGGTGACTATTACACTAGATATGTGTACATTGAGAGGTGTAGATTGACCCTTCAATAAATCCCATTCTTATATAAATTTCAAAAAATTACACCAATTTCATTTAATATTACAAATAATCCAATGTGTATAAAACACTTAATTTATATTTTCTTTGATCCTATAAGATGTTAAGAACATAATTAAATATTATTCTTTAGTTTATTTGTTTAAAAATATAATGGAAAAGGATAAAAGGAAAATATAAAGTGTAACAATAAAGGCACTCTTATGAAATCCCTCAAATAAAATAGTTAAGTCACTATACATGTGTATATATTCATCTCAAATCATGACATTAGGCTATGAAATACCAAATTATAGGAACTCAATTGTGGATGAAAGTAATCCATTATTCTTCAAGTATATTAATAATTGTTCTGGATGTTTCTATTGTATAACATGGGTATTGAATACAATATTTTAATCACTTATTTGTATTTAAATATTGTAACCAAGTAGAAAATATAAATGGTTCATGATGTTAGCTGAATTATCCAAAAATATGAGAAAGGGTGATTTATAAGGGATGAGAAGTACACAACTTCTAAATTTCCATGATTATTGATTCATATAGATATTTTATTAGGTATTACCAAAAGTAATTATCTCAAGTGTCCTTTGGAAAATACGAAATGTTTTTACTTATTTTTTATGGATGTTATTTTTGAGATTAATACTAAAAAATAGTTTATTAATTATTTAATTACTATAAATATGTAATGAATATAAAATATAAGACAAAGTTAAGCCCACTACAGTCATGATAATTATTTTTCTATAAAAACTATTTTTTGGTCAATGATGTAACAAGTATGGTTATTGACTCTTTAATGTTAAAATAACTTTGGAATTATCAACACACTTATCCATATAGTTTTAGAAAAATATACTTTTAGAAATAATGTAAAGTTACAAATATCTCGAAATTATTTCATCTAATTATCATAAAATACTCTTAGGTAAATGTAGTTGTAAAAATTATACATATAATTCTTTTAATAGGTTTTAGGAATTTAAATTTTATGTATGATGTATGCATGGTTATAAGATATGTGTTTTATAAGCCAATGGTACAAAGAGTATGCTGAAAAATCATTCATAAATTAATATAATGTAACATTGAGTAATTCTAAAACTCATATTACTTATACACATAAGGTAAATGATGTTGGTATGGAGGATCAGTGATGAGTATTAAAATAAAAAAATGATCAATAAAATGTATCATGGTGTAATTATTGAATAACAATTTCATTATACAAATCTATGTCATAACGAGTGTAAATATATAATCAATGTTCAGATTCAATTTCATTTTTAAAACATCCATTATTTAGTGATATTATTTACAAAAGGTGGTTTAATCCCATAACCAATTAAATACATTATGGAAAATAGATATAATATTGGTTATAGTATGATATAAATCCATTATTTCGTCAAAAAAAATCTTTAGATGCCAAGTGTATGTTTTAAATTTAAACAACCATGCATCATGAAAACAAATTATGTGCATTTAATGTAATTTTCCTAAAGGATTTTATGAATATTACATATATACCAATTATAGAAAGATAATATTCATCTAACTGGATATATTTCAATAAAAGTGTGAATTTCCTTATTGGATATAGTGGGAGTAAAATAGACATATATTTTGTCAATGGAAAAGATGAAAAAGTGGGTTTCATATGAAAAAGTTCCATAATACCATTTGGAAAATGAGTATTCCATAGAAAAATAATACATTGGAAGGATAAAACCCTGGTAGTGGTTTCACAATGAACGTAGATGGTGATATAGTGTTCATTTAGATAGACGAGTCATACTTGTGTATAGTAAATGAAAATAAGCTAAACATAAGAGGATAAATTAATATTCAATAATGGATCCCATCTATCAATTTACATGTGACTACTATTTTGAATACTATGATTTGTATTCATTTGATACTAATTGTAGGTAGTATAATGTTGATACCAATAGGGATAATGTGGTTATAACATGTCATTATGCATAAATTCATTATAACATTACTTTTCATAGGTAATTTCATTGATCATATATTTAGAATTGGATTTAAAAACCACTCCGCCTGCGCCATGCCAAGCCCCCCCCCCCCCCCCCCCCCCCCGTTTTGGCCTTCTCATACACGAGCTGCTTATGTGGCTCCTCCTTGCACCGCTTCAACGAATGCTACCCCTCCCAGTTCCCCTCCGCCTGCGCCATGCCAAGCCCCTGCCACTCCGCGCTCTCGCTGTCATAACCCACCCTACCTTGCAACTCGCTCCCAGCCACTCTAGGATGACCCGCCTCCCTTCATGCCCCCTCCGGCTCGACCAGAAACCCAGACACCTTGTGCCGCCTCTGCCCTCGCCTCACGCCCCACTCCAGCCTCCCATGCACCCCGCCTACTATGGTTCGGTGCCCACTCAGCACCCCAGCCACCCTCCTGCTCCGGAATCCAGCCGCCCCGCAGGCCTCCTCCTGTAGGTCCTCACCATTCCGGCCCTAAAAAACCCCTGACTTTTCAGCTCTAGCCACTCTCGCACCCAGCAGCCAATTCTCGGCCCTACACTCTCCCTCTCGCCAGGCCTACCCTTGCCTTTCCGCACCTTTGGTCGACCGAACCCCTCCGTTTCTCTGGTATATTTCTTTTCATCTAGTTGTGTTTTAATTTATTTTAGAAACACTTTTACACCGTGGTTGATTTTCTTTTAGATTTTTTAAATATTGTTTATGAAATCTATATTTTTAATGTTAATTATGTGCAATTATTAGAGTCTTATTATTTAGGGTGGTTATTTTAAATGTTATTATTTCACTAAATGGTTGAGTGATGACAATTTTATTTTTGGGAGCATGGTTTGGTATGTTTGTTTTAGTAATTCTAGGACTTGTTTAATGTGTAAAATTATTTGGAAGGGGGTTATATGTTTTCAAGGGGCTTCTCTTATGTTCTTTAAATTATGTGAGTAGTTGGTTATTGTTTTAAAGCAAGTGGTAGTTTTATGAAAATATTTTTGGGTGTCCTCGTGGTTTTGTGTTTTTATTTTCTACCTTTTGGTGTTTTAATTTATTTTGTCCATTTCACAACACCTGAGATGTTGATTCACACATTTTCTTCGTTGTTTTAGGTGTGCTATTGGTGCGTGAGAGGTTTTCCTTCCTTCCCCTGGAGCATTGTTTCATCCGCGCTGGATTTGAGGTAGGTGAATCCATATTTTCCTTTCCAAATAAGTCCATAAAAATGATTGCATGTTTTTAATTAAATATTTTACTTGATTCGTGCTTTTTCAAATTAACTGGTCAATATTATTTAATGTTTTCAAGTTTGGTAGCTTTGTTCAAAATAGTTATTATTCTATTTTCTGGTTTGTCTAATTTGTTTGGTCTGTTTATAAATTTTGTTCGTAAACTATTAAACTTGTGATAGAACTGTTTATAAACTAGCTAGGTTCTTTATATACTTGTTTATAAATTGATTGTCTTGTTTTATAAAGGAATTCTCACTTTTAATCATTGATGGATTTTTATAGAAATGATTTAGTGTGTGTTCGAAAGGGGTTTAAGGGGAATTTTTTTAAAATTATGATCGGTTTGGGTGTGTGTGTGTTCGGAACTCAAGGGCCCAGTAGGCACTTTTATATGTTTTATAAGCTTTACATTGTCTTAAAAAGGTACTAGGGAACTTTTTGGTTAATTCATTTTGTAAAATCCATTTGGTCATATTTATGTAAAAGTGTGGTTTGGAATTTGGAAATGGTTTTGGTGTGTGGTCGGTCTTTCAAGAAGGATTTGGGTGTGTATCGATATAGAAGCATTGGGGTGTTACTTAAAATTGTTTTATAAAGTGCTTTAATTGTTATCTTAACTCTAAACTATTTGAAAAACATCTTTGGAGGGTTTTTTTAGGGTGTGTATGTTTCTAAAAGTGGTTTTTCACATGTTGTGCGTTTTGTTGGGTTTTGCACACCAAACATTGGTTGAGTTGCCCGATTGGCTCTTGCATATGGTCTACCATGTATAGATCTATATTTTGATTATTATGAGTGTAATTGCAATGTAATAAAAATGATGATAGGTGCTTTCAAAAGTTTTTGCATGCTAAGTGCTCGATGCGATGCCTTTTTGGCCATTGAAAAAAATGTCTAGAACTAATGTGATATTCATGTCTGGTTGTTTATAAAATTATGGTTTTGAAAAAACAATAGAATGGCCCAATTGGAATGTTCGAACATCTTATGAAATGGATTAAATGTTAAATGGTGTGACGGCTTGGTTGGCACATTGTTAACGTGAAATGATTGAATGTGTATTTGGGGGTGCTTCTGTCTAGGGTTACCATTTATGGGTGAATGCACAAGAAGCGTCATTGTTTGGGGTAGGCAAGTGCGGTGAGATGAGTCATGCATGCGAGGGTCTTCCTACTTACACATTATTATTATCCCCACCATGGGTTCCTAGGGGTCGTTTAGATGATCGAGTGACAGTTGCTGACCAACCCCAATTAGAAGGGTTTGTACCCCCTGGATTTTTTGTTAGGCTAGGCGGGCTTTTCCACTGGATTGGTCAGTTAGGGTGGCCAGTTGGTTATAGATAAAGGAGCTTCACCATATGCTGGAAGGTGGTTCCGAAGGCGAGTACGTCATGGGGTCTTCTAGGGATGTTTAGGATCAATGATGGTTATTAGAATATTTTCATTGGTTTTTTACTTTTCATGCACTAATATTGTTTACTTTCTATGCACTAGTTTATTTTCATCTTTCACTCTTACTCATTTTACTCTAGCACAGGCTTGGTATATTTTGTTTTGGATTTTAATTATAAAACAAGAAATGATTTTATAAAATGGTATTTAGTGTGTGTTGGGTTTTTAAATGGAATAAATGTGTTGCTTATTTTCAAATGAGAAAACAATACTTTAATAATTGTATTTCAAACATGCGTTAATGGATTGTTTTGGGAAAGGAGACGTTGGATTCTGTGGTTTATCTTTTCAACCCTACTAAGAATATTTAAGGATCACACCTATCTTTATAATTTCAGTTGTAGGTTTCTTTGCTTAGGTTTTCTTGGCTGAGTTGCTCGTTATTGGAGAAAAGTCGTCCATTGGTCGGGGGGTGACCTAAAAGATCACGTGGAGGTATGCTCGATTTTATTTTCTTTCAGCTGCCTACATTATGTTTAATGACTCATATATTTATCTATTTTCTTGTTTATTTGTTTTTGTTCATGGGCCAAATCGTTCCCTACGATTAAAATTTTGATTCCCGGCAGTGGTTGCCAGCCCGTGGGGAACAGGAATGCCCTTTGGGCCATGTCGCAGACCGGCTCGAGTGACCAGTCTAGGGTCGACCCGGGTTGGTTCTAGAAAAAATGGTATCAGAGGGGAGGCCGTCATTATTTGGGGTATCCGGTAGATGGAGATTAGGAATGTCGGGACTTGAGAGGTAGGTGCGGGAAGGACATCATGAACCCTCACCCGTTTCGATCGTCGAGTCGCCAGGGTAGACTGGGAATTGAGTCCTTGCTTTGTTCAAGTTTGTGTTTGATTGAGGAATGACAACAGAGGAAAGATGATGTTACATCATGATTTTATATGGAGTAGTGACCCATGTGGAGTCCAATAACACATTTTATATTCCTCATATTTGTTAATGCTTACTTGGGTCATGGCCCACTACCATGTCATTAGGTTATGCATGACTACTAGTCTCTCCCGTCAGTGGTTTGATTCAAGTTGATTGTCGTCTTGGTTCTGATTGGTGTACGTGAATTCTTGAAAATGAAAACTGTTTTCTAAAATGAGAATGATTTCTTTTAAATGGATTTAAAATTTTGAAATATATTGGTTTTAAAAATGAATGTTCTTGGTTTAAAAAACTGGTGGTTGCTTGGACTGGTAGAGATATGGTTTAGGTGCAACCTCAGGTACTTTTTATGAACATTTGTAAAAGTGAGGGAATTCATGAGAAGTGTGTGCTGGTGCATATGGATGAAAGTGGATGAAGACATGTGCAATAGTTCATCAGATTACTGGGGTATGCACTTGAAATTAAAGGCTTGACATTGTTTTTCTAAAGTAATTTTAATAATGGGAATTTTTTTTGGGAAATTGAAATTGGGTTGAACAATGGGTTTGTTATTTTAAAATTTCCTTCAATTAAGGCGGTTTTCAAATCAAAAATAAGAAGTCGGTTTTAAAGAAGAAATTTTGGGTTGAGTTTTCATTAGTTTGTTCTTCATTTAACTGATTGTTTTCAAATGATGGTGCTTCCAATGATGTTGCTTCAGCTTGATATTGGTTTTGGTTCTGTGTTTTATATGTTGTACACAAAATGCTGCCGAGAGAGGTCCCCATGGTTTCAGATAATTCATGCCTATTTTTTGTTCCTTCATGGAAATTTCTTTTCATTTACAGTGATTGGGGTGAGTGAGAAGCAATAGAATGTCTTGAAGAGGGCGAACACGTCATCAAGATATTGAGAAATTCTGTAGATGTCAGAGTGCGTGCCGTTTTGGGTTTGTTTGAAGGTCCAGGTCTAAATGAATGGGAGTTTTTTCCCACCGTCAATGTGATTTTGGATGATATGTGTTGAATTTAAATTCATCTTCGTCTGATGGTTTATACCTAATGAGATAAAGATGAAGAAAATAGAAGAGATCAGGCCTATTTAACAAGGCCAACAAATGTTGAAGGCATATGTTGACCATTTTAAGGAACATGTGTCCTTTTCTCCTGAGGTAGCATCACATGAATTGATTAATACTTCTCTCTACACTGAGGGCCTTCATCTAGAGGTCAAGAAGTGGGTCCTCTTTTCTAAGGACTGTCATTTCGAGGAGCGGGTGGATGAGTCATTCCTAGCTGAGCTAGTCTTCGAAATGCAGATGCTTTGTATTTTAGTGAATCTAGATGCTCATGAAGGTTCACCATCTGGTGAGTAGGGTGTGCTAGAGGAACCTATTGCTGGAGAGTCTTCTGCAATAGTTCTGACTTCTAGTTCATTCGACCATTTAGTGGCGTGCCACTAGTGTGGCCGTTTTGGGGACATGAAGCTATCATGTCGCACCCTCCAAAAACATGACATCATTGTCGATATTTGGGTCATCTAGAAAGGTTTTGCAGGAAGCATTACTAGAAGAAGACACTATGACTGAGGGATTCTAGTGCCTAACTGTGAGGCAGGAGATGATTCAGCCATCAGAACCCCATCCATAGGTCATGGGGTGAAGCTCACACACAATCAGAATTTGCCAGGGGAGTGAAGCCTTGGTCCTTGTTTTGTGTTCCGTGTTGGTAGTGGAACATTTAATGTCTTTACATTTGTGTTTTTGGCATATAAAGTGTAGAAATTGTTTTATGTTCATTTTATTTTGTGAAGTTATGATAGACTAATTTTATAATAATCCAAACACGTTTTGTTTGTCTAACCATGTTTTTCTGAATTGTGTGTTTTTCCTCGAAGTGGGTTTGGACCATGTATGGGTTAGTCTCGGTTTAGTTGTGTTCATTTAGAGATATAAGTTTATTTAAAGAAGTCAAGTCCTGAAGTTATTCTTGGGTTTACTTCTTGGTTAATGTTCTGCTCAGAGGTTTTTCTCAAGAGTTCGTGATTTCATTGGTTTGAGTCTAGTGTTCCAAGTTTCCATATAGGTGTTGTTTCACTCGTGCTATAGAAGTTAATTTGGACTGGTTGGGAGTTCCCGCGTCACCCCCCTTATGGGGGTGGTATGTTTGGGTGTTAGATTTCTTCATTATTAGAATTCTTATAGTTGGGAGAACCCTCTACTGTTCTCGCATTCTTTTGTGGTGAGGTTCCACTCAGTGTCAGTCGGGCATGGACTCTTATTTTGTCTATTGTTTGGCCAGGTGACTTTCTGGGTGCAGAAAGTGTCTATGGTGGGGAGAATTGTCACAAACCAACATTTAATTCATTTTTTATTATATAATTCTGGGCCCCAGGTTCTCTTACCGAGGTCCGTGTGGGGTCCCAAATCCTAATTTTGGAGGATTAATTTTTTTACTATGTTTCGGACCCCTGTGCGGTCACCGTGCAGTTGGCGGTAGCCGCCATGCCGGCCTTGGTGTCGAAAAGTACTAATTATTATTATCATTATTGTCACTACTTTTTACATATAGTTTTCTATAATTATTGGACTATTATTATTATTATTAGGAATATTAATGATATTAAGGATAATATTATTGTTCTTATTATTTTTATTATTAGATTTATTAATGTTATTATAATTATTATTATAAAATGAAAAAAACCATAATATTTACCTGAAACCCCCCCTAATTCTCCTCTTCCGTACCGCGGGCCGAAGCCCCCCCCCTCATTTTAGCCTTCTCCTGCGCGAGCTTCTTCTGCGTCTCTTCCTTGTGTCGGCTCCTGCGAAAGCCACCCCTCTCAGTTCCCTTCTGCTTGTTCCATGCCCAGTCTCTGCCGCTCTGTGCTCTCGTCGTCACGACCCCCCCAACATCCGACCTCACCACTCGCTCCTAGCTACCCAATGTTGACCCGCCTCCCTGCTCGCCCCCTCCGGCTCGACCAATAACCCAGATGCCTTCTGCCGCCTCCTCCCTCGCCTCACACCTCGCTCCGGCCTCTCATGCACCCCACCTGATGTGGTCCGGTGCCCCCTTAGCACCCTGGCCAACCTCCTGCTCCGGCCTCTAGCCGCCCCCGGCCTCCTCTCATTGGTCTATTCTGTTCCGGCCCTCCGGACCCCCTGTCGTGCCAGCTTTGGCAGCTTCCCCCCTAGCAGTTGACTCTCGTACCAACGCACTCGCTCTCTCTTGGTCTGCCCTCGCCGTTCTGAACCTTCATTTGGAAGAACCCCTCCATCGCTCTGGTATAATTCTTTTCAACTTGTTGTGTTTTTATATTTTTTGAAACCTCTTTGACACCCTTGTTTCTTTTCTTATTGATTTTTGTAATTGATTTGGTTTATGAAACCCAGATTTTTAAAGTTGATTATGATCAATTCATAGAGTCTTAGAGCCTATTGTGGTTATTTTAAATGATATTATTTCACTAAATGTAATTGGGGGTTTTATTTAAATTTTTTTGCTTTAATTGTGATGTGATGACAAATTTCTATTTGTGAACTTGGTTTGGTATGTTTGGTTTAGTAATGCTATGAATTGTTTAATGTCTAAAATTATTTGGAAAGATGTTATATGGTTTCAAGGGGCTTGACTTATGTTCTTTATATTATGTGAGTTGTTGGTTGTGGTTTTAAAGAATGTGGTTGTTTAATAAAAATAGTTTGGGGTGTTCATCTAGTGGTTTAGTGTTTTATTTTCTACCTTTTGGTGTTTTTATTTATTTTGGCCATGTCCCAACACCTCGAGTGTTGATTCGCACGTTTTACTCGTTGTTTTATGTGTTCGATTGGTGTGCTGGAGGTTGTCCTTCCTTCTACTGAAGTGTTGTTGCATCCGTGCTGGATTTGATGTAGCCGCATCCATAATTTCCTTTCCAAATTAGTCCATAAAAAATCATGCATGTCTTTAATTAAATCTTTTACATGATTCATGAATTTGAAAATTAACTGGTCAATATGATTTAATGTTTTCAAGTTATTTAGCTTTGTTAAAAATAGTTGTTTTTGTGTTTTCTCATTTGTGTAATTTGTTAGGTATGTTTATAAATTTTGTTCGTAAACTAGTAAACTTGTGATATAACTGTTTATAAACTAGCTGAGTTGTTTATATAATTGTTTATAAATTGTTTGTATTTTTTTATAAAGGCATCGTCACATTATGTCTTTGATGTATTTTTATGGAAATAATTTAGTGTGTGTTTGAAAGGGTTTTAATGGACTTTTATTGAAATTATGAATGGTTTTGGTGTGCGCGTGTTCGGAACTCAAGGGACCTCTTGGCTTTTTATATGATTTGTGTGTTTGAGTTAGTCTTAAAAAGGTACATGGGAACTTTTTGGTAATTTCGTGGTGTAAAGTCCATTTGGTCATATTTATTAAAAGTTTGGTTGGTTGTTTGGAATTCATTTGGGTGTGTGGTCGGTCTTTGAAGAGGGATTTGGGTGTGTATCGATATAGATGCTATGGGGTGTTACTTAAAATTGTTTTACAAAGTGCTTTAATGGTTTACTAAAATAAAAAGGCTTTAAAAACATGTTTGGAGGTTGTTTTCGGGTGTGTATTGTTCAAAAAGAGGGTTTTCACATGTCATTCGTTTTTTTGGGTATTACACAACAAACATTGGTTATGTTTCCCAGTTAGCTCTTGTATATGGTTTATGATCTTTAGATCTATATTTTTATTATTATGAGTGTAATTTCCATGCAAGAAAAATGATGATAGGTTCTCTTAAATGGTTTTTCACTCAAAGTGCTCGATGCGATGACATTTTGGCCGTTGAAAAAAAGTCTTGAGCTATAGTGATATGCATGTCTAGTTTTTTATAAAATTATGGTTTTGAAAAAAAATCAAATGGCTCGATTGGAATCTTAAAACATGTTATGAAATTTTTTAAATGATAAATGTTGTGACGGCCTGGTTGGCACTTTGTTAATGTGAAATAATTGAATGTGTATTTGGGGGCGCTTCAATATAGGGTAACCATTTATGGGTGAATGCACAGGAAGGGTCCATGTTTGGGGTAGGAAAGTGTGGTGAGATGAGTCATGCATGAGAGGGACTTCCTACTTATAAATTATTATTTTCACCACCACGGGTTTCTAGGAATCGTTTAGATGATTGAGTGATGGTTGCTGACCAACCCAGATTAGTTGGGTTGGTACACCTAGGATTTGTTTTTAGGCCAGGTGGGCTTTGCCACTGGATTGTTCATTTAAGGCGGCTTGGTTATATACATAGGAGCCTTACCATACGCTGGTAGGTGGTTCCAAAACCGAGTACGTCCGAGGTTCTTATAGGGATGTTTAGGATCACCCATGGTTACTGGATTATTTTCATTGATTTTTTACTTTCTATGCACTAATATAGTTTTCTTTCTGTGAACTATTTTATTTTCAACTTTCACTCTTACTCGTTTTACTCTAGAACTTCATTGGTATATTTTGTTTTGGATTTTATTTATAAAACGACAAATGATTTTGGAAAATGGTATTTACTGTGTGTTTGGTTTTTAAATTGGAGAAATGTGTTGCTTATTTTCAAATATGTGAACCCTAATTTTATAATTGTATTTCAAAATTACTTAATGGACTATTTTGGGAAACGTGACATTGGATTCTGTGGTTTTTCATGGAAAACCTAATGAACATCTTTAATGTCCACCCATATAATTATCATTTCAGTGGAAGGTATCCATGCTCAAGTTTTTTTGGCTAAATTTCTTGTTATGGGAGAAAGGTCAGCCTTTGGTCGAGGGGGGGGGGGTGACCTAAATTGTCACGTGGAGGTATGCTTGGATTTATTTTCATTCTGCAGCTATCATTATGTTTATTGACTATTTATATTTATCTGTTTTCTTGTTTATTTATTTTTGTTCATGGGACAAATAATTCCCAATGATTATTATTTTGAATCTCGGCACTATTTGCCAACCCGTGGGGATCAGGAAAGCCGTTTACACCATGTCCTAGACCGGATCGAGTGACTGGTTCAGGGTCGAATCAGGATGGTTCTTGAAAAAATGGTATCTTAGGAGGCCCTTGTTATTTGGGGTGTTCGGTAGATGGGTAGTATGACTATTAGGACTCGAGAGGTAGGTATGAGAAAGATGTCAAGAACCCTCGCCCGTTTCGATCCTCGAGTTGCAAGGGGTAGTCTGGGAATGGAGTCCTTGTTTTGTTCTAGTTTGTTTTTGATTGAGGGATGACACCAGAGAAAAGCCGATGTTACATCCTGATTTCATAGGGAGTAGTGACCCATGTGGAGTCCGAGTACACAGTTTAAGTTCCTCCTAGTCATTAACGCTAACTTGGGGCATGACCCACTACCATGTCAACTGGTTAAGTGTGACTACTAGTCCCTCCGTTCAGTGATTTGATGCAAATTGAGTGTCGTCTTGGTTCTGATTGCTGTAAGTGGATTCATAAAAAAGAAAAATGGTTTTTCAAATGGGAATTATTTATTTTAAATGGATTTTAATTTTTGAAATGGATTTGTTTTAAAACTGAAAGTTCTTGGTTTAAAAATCCGATGGTTTCTTGGAACTAGTAGAAATATGGTTTGGGTGCAACCTCAGGTACACTTTATGAACATTTTCACATGTGAGGGAATTCATGATAAGTGTGTGTTGTTGCGTATGGAAGGAAGCGGATGAAGACATGGGCAGCGGTTCATGGTATTAATGCGGTGTGAAATTTGAATAAAATACATGACCATGTTTTTCTAAAGCGATTTTAATAAAGGGAAAATGAATTTGGGAAATTGAAATTGGTTTGAATAGTGGTTTTGGTATTTGTAAAATTTCCTTCAATGAAGGTGGTTTTGAAATCTAAAATAAAAAGGGGGTTTCAAAGAAGAAATTTTGGGTTTTGATCTCATTTGTTTGTTCTTCTTTGAACTTATTGTTTTCAAATGATGGTTCTCCCAATGATGTTGCTTTGGCTTGATATTGGTTTTGGTTTTGTGTTTGATATGTTGTTCAGAGAACTCCACCTATAAAGGTCTCCAATGTTTTGTATAATTCATGGCATGTTTTTGGTCCTTCTCGAACATTTCCTATCCTTTATGGTGACCGAGGTCAGTGAGAAGAAACAAAATGTCTTGAAGAGGTCGAATGCGTCTTCAGGATATTAGGAACTCCCATAGATGATAGAGTGCATGTTGTTTTGGGTTTGTTCGATGGTCCATCTCTGGACGAATGGGAGTTGGTTTCCCCATAATCAATATGAGTTAGGATGACATGGGATGCCTTTAAATCCATCTTCGTCAGATGATTTATACCTGAAGAGGTAAAGATGAAGAAAATAGAAGAGATCATGCATATTCAACAAGGCCAATGGACGTTGAGGGCATATGTTGACGATTTTAAGTAACAAGTGTCCTTTTATTAGGAGGTAGCATCACTGTATTTGATGAGGACTTCTCTCTTCATCCGGGGTCTTCGTCCAAAGATCAGGGAGTGGGACCTCCTTTCTATGGACCATCATTTCAAGGATCTGGTGGATGAGGTGTTCCTAGATTAGATGGTCTTCCGAACGAAGGTTATTGGAAATCCAGCAAATCCAGTTTCTCATAAAGGTTCCCCATCTGGCGAGTAGGTTTTTCCCGATGAACCTATTGCTAGAGAGTCCTCTACAGTAGTTCTGACTTCTAGATCGTCAGACCGTTCTGTGGTGTGCCACCTGTGTGGCCTGTTTGGGCACGTGAAGTTGTCATGTCGCATCCCTCCATAGTCATGCCATCATTGCAGATCTCTGGTTCATCTAGAGAGGTTTTGCAGGAAGCGTCACCTGAAGACGACGCTGTGACCGAGGGATTATAGTGCCTGACTATGAGCAAGGTGATGCTTCTACCATCAGAATCCCATCCACAGGTTTTGGGGTGAATCTCATGCGCAGTCAGAAGTTGTCGGGGGTGTGAAGCCCTAGTCTAGGTTTTGTGTTCTGTGTTGGTAGTGGAACATTTAATGTCTTTACGTTCTTATTTTCTATTTCTGAAGATTTGACATTGTTTTAAGTTCATTTTTTATGTTCGTGATGTTATGATGGACTCATTCTATTATAATCCATAAATTTTTTGTCTGTCTATCCATGGTATTCTGAATCGTTCGCTTTTCCTAGAACTGGGTCTGGCCCTTGTGTGGGTTAGTCTCGGTTTATCTAGGTTTGTTTGGATATATAAGTGTCTGTGAAAGAGTTAAGGCTTGTGGTTATGCTCATTTTTACTTCTGGGTTTATGTTATACTTGGAGGTTTTTCTTTAGTGTTCAGGAATTCTTGGGATTGAGTCTAGAGTTCCATGTTTCAGCGGAGGTGTTTTTTCGCTCGTGCTGTAATACATAATTTGGACTAGATTGGAGTTCCCATGTCACCCCCACCCCCACTTCCTAGTATGGTATGTTTGAGTGCTTGATTTCTTCATTATTAGAATTATTATGGTAGGGAGAACCCTCTCGTTTTCTCCCATTTTCTTATGGTGGGGTTCCACTCAGTTTCAGTCGGGCATGGACTCTTGTTTTGTCTATTGTTTGGCCAGGTGACTTTCTGGGGGAAACAAGTGTCTGTGGTGGGGAGAATTGTCACACCCAGACATTTAATTCATTTTTTATTATTTAATTCCTGGCCCCAGGTTCCCATACCAAGTTCTGAGTTGGGTACCAAATCATAATTTTTGAGGATTAATGTTTTTACTATGTTTCAGACCCCCATGAGGTCATCGCGTAGTTGGCGGTAGCCGTGCTATCGGCCCTGGTGTCGAACTATTTCACATTATTATTATTTTATTTATCAGTACTTTTTATATTATGATTTCTATTATTATTGGACTATTATTATTATTATTAAGAATATTAATTCAATTAATGATATTATTATTTTTCTTATTATTGTTATTCATAGTTTTATTAATGTTTTTTTATTGTTTTATATATTATTATTATTCTTATAATTATTATTATAATTATTATATATTGAAAAAAACACTAATCACTCCAGAATCCCCCCCCCATTCCCCTATTCTGCACTACAGACCGAAGCCCCCCCCGTTTCAGCCTTCTCCTACGGGAGCCGCTTCTGTGGCTCCCCCTTGCGCCGACTCTAGTGAATGCCGCCCCTCTGGGTTCGCCACTGCATGTTCCATGCCCATACCTTCCCACTCCATGATCTCACTGTCGCGACCCCCCCAACACTCGACCTCGCCCCTCGCTCACAGTCGCCCTATGCAGAGACGCCTCCCTGCTCACCCCCTCCAGCTCAACCAACAACCCTGACACCTTGCACCACCTCTTCCCTCGCCTGATTCCCTACTCTGGCCTCCCATGCACGTCGCTTGCATTGGTCTGATGCCCCATCAGCACCCCGGCCTGCCTTCTACTCTGGTCTCCAGCTGCCCCACCGGCCTCCTCCCGCAGGTCCTCACCGTTTCGGCCCACCACACCCCCTACCTTGCCAACTCCGACTCTCTCGCCCTCAATAGCCAACTCCCAGCCCTATCCACTCACTCTCTCTAGGACTACCCTCTTGTTTCCTCACCTTTGGTCAATAGTGTAACGACCCAAAATTTCATTAATGGAAAATCCATCTTGATCCAGTTAAATGTTTCTTTATGTTTTTATATGATGTCAACTTCTTTAGTTTAACGTTAAGATTTGTGACCGTTACTTTTATAGCCGTTGAACAGTGGTCATCTGAGTAGTATAAATATAAGGCTTTAACGAAACCATTTCTACTCAGACAAAGGAAGCGATGGCCTCATCCAGTAGAATTTCCCCTTACGAAGCCCATTTGTCGGAGCTCGGAAAGGAGGTGGCGTCTTTGGGCTTTGCCCTTGACCAAGCCCAAGCTGAGCTTCATCAAGTCAAGCTCGAACGTGATCGTCTACGGGAAAAATGGAAGTTGATAGAGATCACCACTCGAGCGATGTTATCCGAGCAACCCCAAGAGTCTGTCACCATCGCACACCTTACCCTTAGGTCTTATGCGGCTATTTTAAGGGGTTATGTAACAAATAAGTAGCACCATGTTCATGTACATTATTTTTGTATATAATAATGAATATAATTTCTAGTCATTTTTGATGCATTGTAATTAGTTTTTAAAGTACAAATGATGTTTTTAGTTATTATTTAATTAAGAATTATATTTTATTAAGTTAAAGGATTTTTGAATTAAATAATATTTTAATAAAATATTAATATTAATATTAAATTAATTTTTATTAAATAAAAATGATCTTATAATTTTATGAATGAAATTAAAATTTTTATTAAGGTTTGAAAGCCATTTCTGTCAAAACCCGTGAATTTTTATAAATGTCGGTTTTTATTTTAAAAGTGAAAATTCACATATTTAGAAAATTATTTAGATAAAATAAATATTATTTTTGGAATCAGGACGTCGAAATTATCCAACGGTGAATTTTTCATAATTTTCTGAGACAGTCAAATTTTTGGGTAAAAATTAAATACCATTTAAATATATAATGTGTTTTATGACATCATAATGACCCAATGGTGATGTAATAAAATACCATAATCCTTATGTTCGGCCAATATGTGTTTTATCAATAAAATAATGAGGTTTTGGGTTTGTTTGACTCACTTTTCAAAGCATTAATGGAGCCCTCAAGACTTATTCAACACTTTGCCTTTTTAAATTAATTTCCATGGGAGTGTGACTCACCTCCACATAAGAAACCCTAATTTTTTAATAAGTTCGGACCTTGGCCTTGTAAAATATTGTTTTCCTCTTCCCTTTTCCATAAACCATGGGCAAATACCATGGGATGGTTTGTGGTTTGGATTATTTTAATATAAGGGGTCCCAAACCTAAATAATAAAGAATTCTCTCACCTTTCCTATATAAACCCACCCAAGCTCCCACTTCCTCCTCACTCAAAACCCTTGAAGTTCGTCCAACCTCTGCCCTACTCTCTCTAGAATCCTCTCAAGGTGCCCCAAGCTCCCAAGAAGCCTCTCACAAGCCTCTCCCTAGCCTTAGGAAGCACACTTCCAAGTAAGGGTTTTTCTTCCTTTCTCATTTTTGTCAATTTTCTTTAAGTTGTATTGCCCTTTTAATTTCATTTATGAATGTTGGGGTATGGTTTCAAACCTCTCCCATACTGCCCTCTTATTGTTTGAATGATGGGAGACCCCTTTCTCTCTCATTAAATGCCTCCCATGTACACCCGTTACTATGCCGAAATTCCGAAAGGAACCTTTTTCTCCTCTTCTATATTCAAGCAATACTTTTGTATCATGAATCTAAATTCCTTTTCAATTGTTAGGACATGTATCTATATGACCTTCTTACTGTCCATTACATGTAAATATGATGAGGAACCCCTTTCTCTCTCATCAGCCTTTTTTTATGAATTCTTATGTCACGCCGTTACGCTGCCGAAATCACACCGATTTTCTAAGCCAATATCATTGTGTAGTGAATACCATGCCCATTTCTCCATCAAGGGTATTCACCTTTATGCACGTTTACTTATTGATTGTAAAGTTTCATGTATGAATTCGACATTCCTTTATCGTGGAATAAATGATTATGTTTTATGAATCCATGTTTTATGATCCATGTGGCACACTTATGCATGAAATGAAATGTTTAAGAAGGGTGCGCCCTGATAGCGCTCCAATGCATTGGGTAAAGTATAGTATCATGATACGTCATGTGCAATGAGTGTTGACTCATGCTAATTCAAGTGCAATGAGGGTTTACTCGTGCTTCAAGTGCAATGAGGGTTTACTCATGCTCCATGTGCAATGAGCCTTGGCTCATGCTAATTCAATGTTAAGTGTTGTTGCCACATTTCCATGCTATGATTATCATGCTTTATCATGCCTTTATGTTCATGTTTCTCTTATGCTCTATTGATATGCCTATTGCCTAACATGTATTGTACTCCTCATGTTATTCATTGTGTACTCCCTTACTGGGCTTTATAGCTCACCCTTTTCTTATGCATGTCCTCAGGTTATCCCATGCAATGCTAAGTACGAAGGAATGTAGTGGTCATGTAAAGGAAGTTTTCAATAAGGATGTTGTATTTCAAGTTTAAAGTTTTTATGTAATGATCCTAAGCCCCAAAGACACTAAACCTCTCGATCTTCTTTGTTGTATCAAGTGAAGTTTTATGTAATAAAGCATGTTTAAGTTGTAATAAAAACCAGGGTTGTCATAGTTCGTATCAGAGGATAGGTTTAGTTATTTTTGGGATTAGGAAACCCTAGTAAAGCCTTAGATACAAGACTAAGCATAATAAAAACATCCCTAAGTTTTGGTAAATACTAAGTAAGTGTTTTATCAAACAAATACATCCCTGTCTGGATACGAGCAGGTAGAGGCGGCTCTGGCACAGATGTATCCTAGGGGTAAAACCCGAAAACACCGCTTTGAGCTAGACTCGAACGGGAACTGGTGCACGACAACGGGCCTTGCTGCACTCTTGGTTACGACACTCCCGGGGGATATGTTTTGATAAATTCACAATCTTAGTATGAACCCTTATTAAGGGAAAAATTCCCCTAAGAATATATGTTAGAAGGAAGATCATGAAAAGCCTGGATTGAATCCTATAGACTCATGAGTTAAAGAGATTAAAGTTTATTTATAAGTTGTCAACTTTTGTCTTTGGATTACCCTTTATGTGTTACCCCTAACTTTCCTTTTATTCCAGCCAATGGCCGGTAATAGGAGAACTCGGGCTAACAACCGTTGTGAAGATCAGTGTGATGATTGTACCAATGAGATGCCCAATCCAATGGGGGCGGGAATCGCGAACTTTGTCACGCTTCTCTCTCAGTTAACTCAAGTTTTGAATAGAAACACTGGTCAAGAGGAACGTTCAACCCCCCCCTAAAAAAGAACAAGTCGCTATTGAAAGCTTCATGAGACAAAGGCCTCCTACTTTTAGTGGATCATCCGATCCCATGATTGCTGAACAATGGATCAACTCCATTGAAAAGATATTCTCCATCCTCCAATGCTCTGAAAAAGAGAAGGTTCTCCTGGCGGCTTATCGTATGGAGGGTGAAGCTGATCAATGGTGGACGTTGATCAAAAATACGAAGCCTGAGGAGGAGATCGAGGCTTTGGAATGGAAGGTATTCCGGAAGATGTTTTTCGATAAATATTTTCCACGCACCCTCCATCTTAAGATGGAAAGGGACTTCCTTTCCCTCAAGCAGAAAGATGAGGAATCTGTGGGAGCGTACGAGGCAAACTTCACAAGGCTTGCACGATACGCTTCCGGCTTTGTCGTTACCCCCGAATGCAAAGTTGACCGCTTCTTTGGTCGGCTGAAGCCTAGCTTGCGGAAAGCATTAGCGATCCGTGACTTCGACAGCTATGAGGAAATTGTCCGATGTGCCCTCAAGGTTGAAATGGAGATCGGAGAATCACAGGGGTATCATGGGGACAAGAAGTGGAAGGTGGACTTCAATGCTGGTGGTCCGATGGATAAATCCAACGACGCTAAGAAATTCCAGCACCCCAATTGCCAAAAGTGTGGAAAGAAGCACCCTGGAAATTGCCTTAGGGGGACAAGAAAATGCTTCAAGTGTGGAAGAGAAGGGCACCTAGCTGTTAACTGTCAGCAAGAAGGACCCGCGGCTGCGACGGAGGGGAGGAACGCTCCGTTCGAACCTCAACGCGTTGTTCAATGCTTCAAATGCAAAGAACCGGGCCATTTTGTGAATCAGTGCCCTAATCCAAGGGTTATCGGAGGCAATCAACAACCTCCAAGACAGCAAGGAAGAGCTTTTGCCATCACATCGGCCTAAGTGAACCCCGACAACGAAGTGGTGACAGGTACGCTAGTTATTCATTCAAGAATAGCGAACGTACTTTTTGATTCAGGTTCTACACATTCTTTTATATCTCAAAAGTTTAGTAGAACAATCCCTGCACCACCACAAACCATGGAAGTAAAGATGTCGGTGAGTACGGCAAATGGGGCAATCATTGCATCCCATGAGTATAAGTCCTCCCCTGTTATAATCTGTGGATTGAATTTCCCGGCGAACATCGTCATACTCCCTTTGGTGGAATTTGATGCAATTCTTGGCATGGATTGGCTTTCCTTATATAGAGCCAACATAAATTGTCGGGAGAGGTAAATCACACTCCATATGGAGAATCGACCCCCGATTCTTTACAAGTGTCAGGAGGAAGATGAATCTCCTTTAGCTCCATCATCTCAAGCATGGATATTATTGCCTTATGAGCACGCATATCTGGCTCAGATGATTGAGTCCAAGGAAGAAACCACCCTTGAAGAAATGCCTATTGTGAGGGAATTCGCTGAAGTATTTCCCGAGGAACTTCCTGGTCTTCCTCCAAGAAGAGATGTTGAGTTCTCAATTGAACTTATACCTGGGGCGCTACCAATATCCAAGACTCCATATAGAATGGCTGTGGTTGAGCTTGAAGAACTGAAGAAACAACTACAGGAGAATCTGGATAAAGGGTTTATACGCCCAAGTGCATCACCATGGGGTGCACCAGTCCTCTTCGTCAAGAAGAAGGATGGGTCAATGCGGCTTTGCATCGATTATCGTGAACTTAACAAAATCACGATAAAGAACAAGTATCCTCTCCCAAGAATCGATGACTTGTTTGATCAGCTGCGTGGAGCACAATACTTCTCCAAGGTCTACTTGTGGTCAGGATATTATCAAGTAAGGGTGAAGAAGGAAGATATCCCCAAGACTGCTTTTCGTACAAGGTACGGGCACTATGAATTCATAGTAATGCCTTTTGGACTCACCAATGCTCCAGCAATATTCATGGACTTGATGAATAGAGTCTTTAGAGATTACCTAGATAAATTTGTGGTAGTCTTTATAGATGATATTCTAATATACTCCAAAACCAAGGAGGACCATGAGGAGCATTTAAGAACTGTACTGGAGACTTTGCGCAAGGAGAAGCTCTATGCCAAGTACAGCAAGTGTGAGTTCTGGTTGAAGGAGGTCTCATTCTTGGGCCATATCATCACAAGCAATGGGATATCTGTGGACCCCTCCAAAACAGATGCAATTGAGGGATGGCCGAGGCCAACATCGGTAACTGATATCCGTAGCTTCTTGGGGTTAGCTGGATATTATCGACGATTTGTGAGAAACTTCTCACGATTGTCCAACCCTCTTACCAAGCTAACTCGAAAGGGAGTAAAGTTTGCTTGGAGTGATGAATGCGAAGAAAGCTTCAAGGAGTTGAAAAGGAGGCTTATCACTGCACCTGTGCTCACTTTACCCACAAGTGGGGAGCTTTTTGTGGTATTCAGTGATGCTTCGAAGAAGGGCTTAGGATGTGTGCTGATGCAGAATGATAAAGTGATATCCTATGCCTCAAGACAGTTGAAAATCCATGAGCGAAACTATCCAACGCATGATCTGGAGTTGGCGGCGGTAATATTTTCCTTGAAAATCTGGCGGCATTATCTCTATGGAGAGAAATGTGAGATATATACTGACCACAAGAGTCTTAAATATATATTCACACAGAAAGAGCTTAATATGCGCCAGAGAAGATGGATAGAGCTCATAAAGGATTATGACTGTTCAATACATTACCACCCTGGGAAGGCGAACAAGGTGGCAGATGCCCTAAGTAGAAAGGATCCAGCAATTCTATCAATGATGAGAATTGAGAAGGATCCAATCTTCTTAGACTTGATGAAGATGGACGTGGGAATCATAAAGAAGGGAACATCATCAATCCTTTCACAAATGATTGCTCAACCATCTCTTTTGGAAAGGTTAAAGGATGCTCAAAAGGATGATGCGAGAATCCAAGAAAAAGTGGAAGCTATCAAAAAGGGAAAATCCTCAGAGTTTAATGTTGATGAAGAAGGAATTGTGCGGTTTGGGAAAAGACTATGTGTCCCATCAAGTTTGGAGCTGAAGAAGGAACTTTTGGATGATGCACATAGTTCAAATTTCTCTATTCACCCAGGGAGCACAAAGATGTATCGAGATCTCCGAGAAAACTTTTGGTGGGATAATATGAAGAAGGAGATCGCCAAATATACATCAAAGTGCCTGGTGTGTCAGCAAGTGAAGGCAGAGAGGCAGAAGTCTAAGGGGATGATGCAACCATTGCCCATACCAGAATGGAAATGGGAGAACATCACCATGGACTTCGTCACTGGACTTCCAAGGACATCCAAAAGCAACAATGCAATCTGGGTTATTGTGGATCGTCTTACAAAGACTGCACACTTCATTGCTATTCGAGAGGATTTCTCTTTGGATCAACTGGCACAGATATATATCAGGGAAGTGGTACGGTTTCATGGAGTACCACTATCTATTGTGTCGGACCGAGATCCAAGATTTACCTCTAAGTTTTGGAAGAGTCTTCAACATGCTCTGAATACTGAACTGAACTTCAGTACGGCCTATCATCCTCAAACTGATGGCCAATCCGAGCGGACTATCCAAACACTTGAGGATATGTTGAGAGCGTGCTCAATGGACTTTAATGGAGGATGGGATCAACATCTTCCTCTAGTTGAGTTCTCTTATAATAATAGTTTCCACTCGAGCATCCAAATGGCACCATATGAAGCCCTGTATGGGAAAAGGTGTAGAACACCGGCATGTTGGGATGAGGTCTGTGAACGTAAGCTGCTTGGACCAGAAATGGTCGAAGAAATGGTGGAGAAGGTGAAAACCATTCAGCAGCATATCAAGGCATCCCAAAGTCGACAGAAGAGTTATGTAGATAATCGTCGACGAGACCTTGAGTTTAAAGTCGGAGACATGGTGTTTTTACGCATATCTCCGTGGAAGAAGGTCATGAGGTTTGGAAAGAAAGGGAAGTTAAGTCCAAGGTACATCGGCCCCTTCGAGATTATTGATCGTGTTGGGGCTGTGACCTATCGACTAGCACTTCCACCTACTATGGCCAAGGTGCATGATGTCTTCCATGTATCCCTCTTAAGGAAGTACATACCAGACCCTTCACATGTACTCTCTTCCGAGGTGGTACAATTAGAAGACGATCTTTCTTATGAGGAGCAACCAGTGAAGATCTTGGATCGTAGAGAAAAAGTTCTACGAAATAAGACAATGCCCCTCGTCAAGGTGTTGTGGAGAAACCACAAGTTTGACGAAGCAACTTGGGAGTTGGAGGATATGATGAAGCTAAGTTACCCACATTTGTTTTAGTGTGGGAAAAGGAAAATTTCGAGGGCGAAATTTCTTAAGGGGGGAATGTTGTAACGACCCAAAATTTCATTAATGGAAAATCCATCTTGATCCAGTTAAATGTTTCTTTATGTTTTTATATGATTTCAACTTCTTTAGTTTAACGTTAAGATTTGTGACCGTTACTTTTATAGCCGTTGAACAGTGGTCATCTGAGTAGTATAAATATAAGGCTTTAACGAAACCATTTCTACTCAGACAAAGGAAGCGATGGCCTCATCCAGTAGAATTTCCCCTTACGAAGCCCATTTGTCGGAGCTCGGAAAGGAGGTGGCGTCTTTGGGCTTTGCCCTTGACCAAGCCCAAGCTGAGCTTCATCAAGTCAAGCTCGAACGTGATCGTCTACGGGAAAAATGGAAGTTGATAGAGATCACCACTCGAGCGATGTTATCCGAGCAACCCCAAGAGTCTGTCACCATCGCACACCTTACCCTTAGGTCTTATGCGGCTATTTTAAGGGGTTATGTAACAAATACGTAGCACCATGTTCATGTACATTATTTTTGTATATAATAATGAATATAATTTCTAGTCATTTTTGATGCATTGTAATTAGTTTTTAAAGTACAAATGATGTTTTTAGTTATTATTTAATTAAGAATTATATTTTATTAAATTAAAGGATTTTTGAATTAAAAAATATTTTAATAAAATATTATTATTAATATTAAATTAATTTTTATTAAATATAAATGATCTTATAATTTTATGAATGCAATTAAAATTTTTATTAAGGTTTGAAAGCCATTTCTGTCAAAACCCGTGAATTTTTATAAATGTCGGTTTTTATTTTAAAAGTGAAAATTCACATATTTAGAAAATTATTTAGATAAAATAAATATTATTTTTGGAATCAGGACGTCGAAATTATCCAACGGTGAATTTTTCATAATTTTCTGAGACAGTCAAATGTTTGGGTAAAAATTAAATACCATTTAAATATATAATGTGTTTTATGACATCATAATGACCCAATGGTGATGTAATAAAATACCCTAATCCTTATGTTCGGCCAATATGTGTTTTATCAATAAAATAATGAGGTTTTGGGTTTGTTTGACTCACTTTTCAAAGCATTAATGGAGCCCTCAAGACTTATTCAACACTTTGCCTTTTTAAATTAATTTCCATGGGAGTGTGACTCACCTCCACATAAGCAAACCTAATTTTTTAATAAGTTCGGACCTTGGCCTTGTAAAATATTGTTTTCCTCTTCCCTTTTCCATAAACCATGGGCAAATACCATGGGATGGTTTGTGGTTTGGATTATTTTAATATAAGGGGTCCCAAACCTAAATAATAAAGAATTCTCTCACCTTTCCTATATAAACCCACCCAAGCTCCCACTTCCTCCTCACTCAAAGCCCTTGAAGTTCGTCCAACCTCTGCCCTACTCTCTCTATAATCCTCTCAAGGTGCCCCAAGCTCCCAAGAAGCCTCTCACAAGCCTCTCCCTAGCCTTTGGAAGCACACTTCCAAGTAAGGGTTTTTCTTCCTTTCTCATTTTTGTCAATTTTCTTTAAGTTGTATTGCCCTTTTAATTTCATTTATGAATGTTGGGGTATGGTTTATCACCTCTCCCATACTGCCCTCTTATTGTTTGAATGATGGGAGACCCCTTTCTCTCTCATTAAATGCCTCCCATGTACACCCGTTACTATGCCGAAATTCTGAAAGGAACCTTTTTCTCCTCTTCTATATTCAAGCAATACTTTTGTATCATGAATCTAAATTCCTTTTCAATTGTTGGGACATGTATCTATATGACCTTCTTACTGTCCATTACATGTAAATATGATGAGGAACACCTTTCTCTCTCATCAGCCATTTTTATGAATTCTTATGTCACGCCGTTACGCTGCCGAAATCACACCGATTTTCTAAGCCAATATCATTGTGTAGTGAATACCATGCCCATTTCTCCATCAAGGGTATTCACCTTTATGCACGTTTACTTATTGATTGTAAAGTTTCATGTATGAATTCCACATTCCTTTATCGTGGAATAAATGATTATGTTTTATGAATCCATGTTTTATGATCCATGTGGCACACTTATGCATGAAATGAAATGTTTAAGAAGGGTGCGCCCTGATAGCGCTCCAATGCATTGGGTAAAGTATAGTATCATGATACGTCATGTGCAATGAGTGTTGACTCATGCTAATTCAAGTGCAACGAGGGTTTACTCGTGCTTCAAGTGCAATGAGGGTTTACTCATGCTCCATGTGCAATGAGCCTTGGCTCATGCTAATTCAATGTTAAGTGTTGTTGCCACATTTCCATGCTATGATTATCATGCTTTATCATGCCTTTATGTTCATGTTTCTCTTATGCTCTATTGATATGCCTATTGCCTAACATGTATTGTACTCCTCATGTTATTCATTGTGTACTCCCTTACTGGGCTTTATAGCTCACCCTTTTCTTATGCATGTCCTCAGGTTATCCCATGCAATGCTAAGTACGAAGGAATGTAGTGGTCATGTAAAGGAAGTTTTCAATAAGGATGTTGTATTTCAAGTTTAAAGTTTTTATGTAATGATCCTAAGCCCCAAAGACACTAAACCTCTCGATCTTCTTTGTTGTATCAAGTGAAGTTTTATATAATAAAGCATGTTTAAGTTGTAATAAAAACCAGGGTTGTCATAAATAGAACCCCTCCCTCGCTCCGGTATATTACTTTTCATCTTTTTGTGTTTTTATTTTTGTTAGAACATCTTTAACACCCTTGTTTATTTTCTTTTAGTTTTTTAATTTTTTTTATGAAATCTATATTTTTAAGGATAAATATGTGCAATGCTTAGAGTCTTAGAAAATAGAGTTGTCATTTTAAATTATATTATTCCACTAAATATAATTGGGGGTTTTAATTAAATGTTTAGCGTTAATTGTGGTGTGATGACAATTTTTCTGTTTGTGAACATGGTTTGGTATATTGGTTTAGTAATTTTAGGACATGTTTAATGTGAAAAATGATTTGGAAATGGGATATATTGTTTTAAGGGTCTTTTATTATGTTCTTTAAATTATGTGAGTAGTTGGTTGTGGTTTTAAAGAAAGTGGTAGTTTGATGAAAATAGTTTCTGGTGTCCTTCATGTGGTTTAGTGTTTTTATTTTCTAACTTTTTGTGTTTTTTATTTATTTTGGCCAAGACCCAACACCTCAGGTGTTTATTGGCACATTTTCCTCATTGATTTAGTTGTGTGATTGGTGCGTGGGTGGATGCCCTTCCTTCTGCTGAAGCATTGTTGTGTCCTCAATGGATTTGATGTAGGCGAATCCATATTTTCCATTCTGAATAAGTCCAAAAAAATGCTAGCATGTTTTTAATTAATTCATTTACTTGACTTATGCCTTTTAAAATTAACTATTCAATATGATTTATTGTTTTCATGTTAGTCAGCTTTGTTAAAAATAGTTATTATTGTGTTTTCATGTTTGTGTAATTTGTTTGGTCTGTTTATAAATTTTGTTTGTAAACTAGTTAACTTGTGATAGAACTATTTATAAACTGGATGGGTTGTTTATATAATTGCTTATAAATTGTTTGGATTGTTTAATAAAGGAATCGTCACATTAAAACTTTGATGGAGTTTTATGGAAATGATTTAGTATGTGATTGAAAGGGGTTTAAGGGCCTTTTTTTTTGAAATTGTGAATTGTTTGGGTGTTTTCATGTTCATAACTCAAGGGACTGCTTGGCACTTTTATATGCTTTGTGTGTTTGAGATTGTCATAAAAATGTATTTGGGACCTTTTTGGTTAATTCATGGTGTAAAGGCCATATAGTCATATTTATTTAAAAGTGTGGTTGGTGGTTCTGAAATGATTTTGGTGGTGGTCGGCCCTTCAAGAGGGATTTGGGTGTGTGTCAATATAAAAGCTTTGGTGTGTTACTTAAAATGTTTTTATAAAGTGATTTAATGGTTTACTAAACTATAAAGGGGATGAAAAACATTTTTGGTGGTTGTTTTAGGGTGTGTATGGTTTTAAAAGTGTTTTTCCACATGTCATGCATTTTTGTTGGTTTTTTCACACCAAACATTAGTTGAGTTTCCCAGTTGGATCTTTCATATGGTTTACGATCTTTAGATCAATATTTTGATTATTATGAGTGTAATTTCCATGGATGAAAAATTATGATAGGTTCTTTCAAATGGGTTTTCATGCTAAGTGCTCTATACGATGTCTTTTTGGCCGTTGAAAAAAATGTTTGGAACTAAAGTGATATGCATGTCTAGTAATTTATAAAAGAATGGATTTGAAAAAAATATCAAAATACCAGATTGGAAACATAGAAAATCTTATGAAATGGTTTAAATGTTAAATGGTGTGATGTCCCGGTTGGCACTTTGTTAACGTGAAATGATTGAATGTGTATTTGGGGGCGCTCCTGTCTAGGGTAACCCTTTATAGGTGAATGAATAGGAAGCATCCGTGTTTGGGGTAGGCAAGTGTGGTGATATGAGTCCCGCATGCAAGGTCCTTTTGAATTACACATTATTATTATCATCACCATTGGATACTGGGCGTTCTTTTGATGATCGAGTGATGGTTGCTGACAAACCCAATTAGATGGGTTGGTACCCCCTGAATTTGTTTTTAGGCAAGGCGGGCTTTGCCATGAAATTGGTCAGTTAAGGGAACTAGTTGGTTATAGACATAGAAGCTTTACCATTCGCCAGTAGGTGGTTCCGAAACTGAGTATGTCAAGGGGTATTCTAGGGATGTTTATGATCACCCATGATTAATGGATTATTTTCATTGCTTGTATACTTTATGTGCACTAATCATGTTTACTTTATGTGCACTAGTTTATTTTCAGCTTTCACTCTTACTTGTTTTAATGTAGCACAACATTGGTATATTTTGATTTGAATTTTATTTATAAAAAGACAAATGCTTTTGAAAAATGGTATGTAGTATATGTTTGTTTTTTAAATGGAAAAATGTGTTGCTTATTTTCAAATGTGAAAACCCAACTTTTATAATTGTATTTCAATCTTGCGTGAATAGATTGTTTCATGAAAGGAGACGTTGGATTCTGTGGTTTATCTTGGAAACCCTACTAAGCATATTTAATGCTCACACATATCTTTATCAATTCAGTTGCAGTTTTCCTTGCTTAGGTATTCTTGGCTGAGTTTCTCGTTATTGGAGCAAATATGGCATTTGGTCGGGTAGTGATATAAAAGTTCATATCGAGGTATGCTCAGTTTTATTTTATTTCCACTGCTAGCATTATGTTTGTTGACTATTTATATTTATAATTTTTCTTGTTTATTTGTTTTTTTCTCATGGTTCAAATCATTACCAATGATTACAATTTTGATTCTTGGCACTGGTTTCCATCCCATGGGGATCAGGATTTCCATTCGGGCCATCTCGCAGACCGACTCGGGTGACCGGTTCAGGGTTGACCCAGGTTGGTTTGTGACATGGTTCGTGTTATTAAAATCTAGTTTGGAATTTATTTAATAAAATAGATAATATAATACTAATCTATAATTATTTTTAACATATATCAATAAAAGGATTGTGATAAGACCACTATTTTCAAAACAAAATAGATTTTATAACAAATAGAGAACAACTATGGGCATTATCGTTAGTTATGACCAGAATGAAAGTAACCCACCAATGAATGACCTAATGTAGTAACCTATTTTATGAAGAATTTAATTTAATGATGTATATCTAAAGGTTTCTTAAACCATGTAACAAGTAAAAATACTGAAAATGTATTAAAACAAGACTTGTATGAAACATATGTGATGATTAATATAGGTAGTGGTATTCGATAAACTACATCAATGGATCAATCACATATGTCACCCTATGTACAATATATGATATTACCAATACATATATTATTAAATTAAAATGAATGTTTTATAATTGAGAATAATATAGGAAGTAGTCAAAACTATACAATTGTACTTAAAGTAGTACACAAGATGTATAGCTAGTACATGAAGGATATTACCCCCCAGTTTTTAAAGGGCCACAAACTTTTCTCCTTTAGATCTGTATGATCTAATACTATTATCAGGCTATGGTAAAGGGAAAGTTAATCAAATTCAAGATAACAGTAGTTGTATCATAAAATTCCTTGAATGTTGTGGCTTCTGAGGTATCTAAATAAGTTTTTTTAATAGGAAATTATTTTTTCTATTTATTGGAATCACATGTGGTATGCGAATTTTTATCATAATAAAAATTATGATAATTATATTATTAGTACTACCACAGATGTTAAGTATTGATATAGGGAAAAATGAAGACACATGGGGATATAATCTCTTGAACTGTCTTACTCAGGGATGTGAAGTTTCATATAGAAAAATTGGCATGAAGAGGATATGTTACAAGCCCATGTCTAAAGATATAAATCATCTAAAACAAGATATTATCATGTTAGATATGAAAGGTATAGTTAACAAATTGTCTCTAGTGCATGATTGAGTATTGTAATAGTGGGTTTCATATATCTATTTTAAACAACAATTTTTTATTAATATAATATGTATTAAATTAGTTATGAATGAGGAATATATTACATAAATGATATGATATTGATGAATCATCAATTTAGGTAAATTTTCATAGAGTTCCTATGGTATCAAAAGGTTATAACATTTTCCAAGATACAAGGACAACCTTCAGATACTATGACATTAATGACAAACATATGTACCAAGGTCTACATACATCATACTAACTTGACACTTAAGATGTATCACTATCATGTGTTGGGGTCATAAGTGTTGAGACTTCTTCTAATGAATTATTCATTTGGTGGATTCAATTAGATGATATCATACAGACTGTACTTCCCATTGGAACACCACATGTTTTAAGAGTTATAAGGTATTTCATTTCTAAAAACACATATAATGGTCTCTTAAATAGATATAATTATTATTTTATAACATTATATCATGTACATTAATTGATGTAAAAAATAATGGTATTGAAGATGTAACAACATAGCTAAACATGGGTGTGACTTTAGTGGGATGACATAGTTGAATAACCCTTATTGAATTCTTCTCGTTAGAAAGGATGTGATGTTGTAATCCTAGTTAACCATGATTTTAGTACCTTAGATAAATCCATGGCCATGGAAGAAAAAAGGATGTCAATCCAAGATGTTTAATGAATAAAATTCCATGAATTTAGGATGACAAAAAGTGTGCATTGTACATTAGGAGATATCATGAGACAATAAGATTATATTATAAGGTTTGTTTTCATTAGAAGGTATTCATTTCAATGAAAAATCCTTATCTCCTTAGAGTTTATGGTGGGTTACTAGATGTCTCTCTAGGTTTATGAATAGTACTCACCGCTATTAACATAAGGTCATAGATGGTTAAACACTAATAATATTTTAAATCCCATCATAGTGTGGTGAATAAGAGTATATGACATGGTAGTCTAAACCATGGGTATTAGGAGATTTCCAAGATCATAACAAAATAAATAAAAAATTAAATTTATGTAATTTGAGTTTTGAAAAATCAATATTGAATTTATTTATTAAATATCCATACATTTATTAAATAAAAAACATGAAAAAATATAATATAAATAAATATAAATTTATTTATATTTAGTGTTTGTCTAATATATATAGGAATGAAGAATATTGTTAATGTATCTCATTTTAGAAATAATAAATTGATTATATTATAGGTAATTAAAAAAAATATAAATGTTGTTTATGACCTAGTTAGTTGTCCATAAGATGAATTTTAGGATTTTTGTAGAGGGTAAGAAATATTTAGGGACCTATGATCCTTTCTTTATAATTTTATTAACTCACTATGTAAGTTAAGATATGATCACATGAACTTTAGTATTCACTACATATTTTTTGAGACCTTCTTTCTCCTATCATGGTTCTTTGAGAGATAAGAATTTGATCTATGCTTTCTATCAATGTTCTACTTCTCAGATCGATGGATCATAGTTATAGTGATTTTTATAATGTTAATGGTACCTTAAACTATCCATAAGAGAGATCAAATATTATGATAAAGATCCCCATGGAGTATCTATGTTCATGTTGATGATATAGAGGGATTCATCTTCATTACAACAAAGTAGTGACCATAGAAGTTTACAAGATGTCAATCAGAGATTCAGATCAAAGGATGTAATTTTTTATTTAAATTTATTCTTGAAAAATCATCATGGTAGATCCTCAATACATTATTTTGGATATAATTCAATTCATATTATGTAGTTACATCGATCCCTGGAAAAAAAATTTAAATCACTTTCCTATCAGATGATAGTTTTCTCCATGATTCTATCATAAACTCTTTGGTGATATTCTAGTGGGGTGTTTTGAGCATACCCTTCATTATCCATTTGATTTATAAAACTCTAATACCTTTTTTTCAGGTTCCTTGGTTATGGTTTGGTTTAGTGGGAGTTTTTTGTTTGAGGTTCCATTTATGATTATTTTTTATCATGGTGAGTGATGGTGGGACATGAGATGTCTTTTGGGTTATAGATGGATTTATTTTTATACATGGTATCATTATGTATTTGACATGTAATATGAGACCATTTATTAAATAATTGTATATTTGTATGCATACATTATTCTCAATTTATATATATTTTGGTTGGACTGAGTGGTTTTATTATTTCATCTATGTGAACTTAAATTCTGTGGGTGTATTTTATATTTTTTTATGTTTTTTTGATGGTGCAGAAATAAAATCTATGGACTGATCATGCTGGATTTATAGATAGAATCCTTGGTGGTTAATTTATGTTAGGGTAGAAATAATTTCCATGATTTTTTATACCTATAACTAGTCTCCACTCCCTTGGGATTAGGAACACCCTTTGATCCATTAGGAGACAAATTAGGTTACCTATCATAGTGGCTACCTTATCGAGTTCATTAAAAAATGAATGCTACTATATAAGATTATACATAAACATAATTATTGATGGTTATGATATAAGTATCCATTTATTCCTCTATTATAATATGAAAAATTATATATCATTCTACGAAGCTATATCATTTGATAAAAATTTCACTATAAAATACTCTTGAAAATGACGTTTTAATCATGATGTCTTTAAAATGTATTTTTAATGTGGATTGATTCCACACAAACAAAAAGTAAATAGAAATATTTTATATAACATACTTTACTAGTCTATCTGCAAAATAATTGTAAAAAATAATTTATTCAACCTATTATTTATTATTATGTTTATAAATTATAAAATTATTGAGGTCTGTATATTAAATAAATGCTTTAATTATTTTCATTATAATAGAATTAAATTATTACATTTATATGAATGAATTTCAATTTTATGATTAATACATTTTCATATATTTCAATAAGTGTCTCAAATATAACTTAATATATATCCCCTTTAAAATTATGTATTTGAATATTTCTTGTAAAATATTTTCCCCATTAAATTATAAATTTTGTTTATATTTAAATTAATCAACATCATTATACTTCAATATTTAGTAATCCTTATGAAATATTTGATGATTGTATGTTTATTTTTCTTGAGTTGTTATCATTTAAAATTTATATAAGATAATAATCATCCACTTACTTTCATTAGTCATTAAACATAAAATTACCAAACCAAAAATATTAAGATCACATTATAAATACCTTTTGGTTAATTAGAATTACATGAACACGGAATTGAGGATGGCTCCAAATAATTTGGTTGCAATAGTATAAGCGGGTGAGGAAGAATGAAAGCCACTAGAGAAAGGACTACATAAAGATTTTGTGGTGCCAAGTGTGCTCCTTGTATCATTGTCCTATTGTTATGGTGTTTTTTATACATGTATTAGATATTAACAATTACTAGTAGTGAGGGGAACTATTATAAATTGATTATATTATTGTAGGGATATTAGGTAGTGGAATAGAGATAAAAAGAAGTTTTTATGGGTAGTAGATGGTGGACTATAGATTATTTTGTTTTTTATTCTAGTGGAATAAGCTAAGAGGGTTAGGCCATTTTTGAGGCTCCAACATGTCATTGGGAATCCTTATTCTACTTCTCCATATTCTACATCTTCCTTTTTATTTTATACTTCTCATCATTAATTTATGTATTCAATATTACTCTAAATACAAAAAAACCCCTCTTCTATTATCTCTCTAAAACCTAGATTCATATCAATTGGTACATTTATTGAGAGTTTCATGTGAGAGAATCTCACTTTTGGATAGTAATTATATAATGATAATCATAGAAGTGTAATTTTATAAGAGTATTCCAAGATAACATAGCACATTGTCTTCACATAGAACTAATGACCTACTTCCAGAAGTTTTGATTGAAAGGTACATACTTGGTTGGATGCATTAAACAAACAATTTTCCAGTAGTATTATAGAATACAACATTTATAGAATATAAACTAATATAAATGGATATAATCAATCATGGATTTGATGAAAAATATTCTACATAAAGTGATTGGGATGTCACTAGAAAATTTGGAGAGAAGACATGAGTAGTTCTCTATATACATTATTATGATAATGGTTTTTGGAAAGAATCTTGAAACATTGATCATGAGAGATGAGAATTATTTCATGAACCATAAAACATAGAAAATAAGGAAGTTACTTATAACACGATTTTGTATGATAGGTATAGTTTCAATTTTTTTGTTATTAGCCAATGGAACTGGGGACGAGTTCACATTGAATCAACTAAAAGAAGAGTATTTGTAGAACTTTTAAAGTCTGAATATTGAAGAAATAATGGCTTAAAATAACCAAACTCTGAATAATTTCAGAAAAAAATTGACTAGGTAAGTATATTTGAAATGTTCCAATGAGGATATGGAAACATGAACAAAGGGATGAGCTAAAATCCCAGTAAGGAAATTGGTATATGAGTAAAGCATATCACATGGGTTAGAAGGCATAACATGATGACATAAAATGGAATAGAAGGTAAATAAACATATAGAACCATAAAATAAATAACATGGGATCATATAATTATATAATCATATAAATTTGGAAACAAAATACAGTATGATGTAAGCATGATGCAAGGATTAACAGAATAAAATTTTACATAAAGAATCATGGGCCAAGGCTAACCACCAAGACCATTGTAAATCGAGATCATGATTCAAGGCTAACCACCAAGACCACTGAACAAGATGTATCATGATACTAAATATTACCAAATACATTGGATTGATATCTGGTCACACCCATCATAACATTATCATGCATATGTTTTCCACATGAAGAATCAAATAAAAACATAATGGATAACCACAGAAAGAAATGGGTATCGTAATAACGCCATAAGGCATATCAAAAGGGAATAACAAAAAGGTTTCCATAAAAGAATTTATTTAAATACTAAATGGTAATTTATAATGGAATGTAATAATGGTTCATGATAACTGGGGTCAGACTTGTGTGAAAACATGTAAAAATGGTGTTTAAGATACATTATAAAGGAAACATTTTATAGCAGTTTAAGTAAAATATTAAAGACTGTTTCGAGAGGAAAAGGAATATTTATTTTCATAAATCCAAAAATAGACCAAGATTGTTTTAATTATAAAATAAGTGATTACAAAAATTAATTTGTGTTAAAAAAAACTATGTATTGTACTTAAGAATTAACAATAAATATGGAAGTTCCCTTTAATCGGTCTTTCTTATCTGGAAGATTTGAGAAGAGAAATTTTTTAAAATTGTATTTCATTTCAATGAACGACAAAATCATATAGATTCAGGAGTTCGAAACATGTATATATAATTTAAGTGAAGTATATATAAATAATATAGTTTTAGATTTGGTTAAAGAGAGAGAATGCTAAGCCTAATGAAAAAATACGAGTTCTGAAAAATCTTTTAACTTATGTCTGAAACTATACTGCCCTTGATCATAATTACCAGGATAATAAAATTAAATTAATCTATTAATTAAATATTAAAATTATATAACTTTATTTTTTTTATTATAATTTTATTTATTATAATTTTATTTTGTTCATTTGTTTCCCTTTCCATGTGTTATAATATACAATTTGATTGTCCATGAGTGTTCGTTTTCATGATCGTTTAACTTCTACATATATATATTTGGAAAATCAGGTAAAATTAAATTAGGTTTCTAGAAATGAATTTATACGTTTATATTAAAATTAAAAAATATTATATTTTATTATATATCATTTTGGATCTAGATGATAGGATGATTCATTATTTAAAGCATTAATGATAACTATTTATATTATTTTATTGTCTTTTCAATCATCAGAATCTAATTTAGATTTAGAAAATATTATTATTTATATACACTGGTTAAAGATAATTAAATAAGATAATATATATATATATATATATATATATATATATCTTTTTTAACCATAAAAAGGGTTTCATGACCAGCCATGAAGGTGGTCATATAAATATAAAGCTAATCATCCATAAATGTGATAAATCAACACATCAAAAATGATATTTTCATTTTTATAACAAAAAGAGAGGGGAAGAGAAATGATGATGGGTTGTTCTATTAGGACAATAATATTATAATATATATAATATAATGGATTTATCAGGTATCTTGGATAAGGGGATGTGAGGAGAGCATAAGAAAAAATGAAATTAATAATAAATTAAAAGAAAAGAATGTGGTTTTTAGCTTTTGAATTCTTCTCATTTAGGACCACATTGAGGAAAATGAGTTCAGATTTTTATTGAGAATAAAGGCTCAATTATGAGGGGGATAATCTTGGAATGGCTATTGATAATTATTTTTACAACATTCAAGTATTTAAAGTTGTGAGGAAAAGAGGTGGTGATGGGTGTTATTTTTAGGGGAGGAGATATTTGTTTTTATTTTTTATTATATCTATATATTATTTTGGCTCTAGATAATAAATAGTGTGGATGAATTTAATTATGTAAAGTAAATATTTCTTTATATTTTGAACTAATGGTTTTTACATCATGATATATGTTTAATTTCTTGTACTGGGATTAAATATTATGTACCGTAAATTACCGTATTTCATCATTCATTGAAAATCAACTATATCTGAAAAATAAAAAAAACAACTCACCTCAAATAATATGTGATGTCTAGAATTAAATATCAACACTATTTTATGAAAATAATTTTCAAGATATGATTTATTTAATTCTTAATCAAATCATCATTTACTCAAGAAATACATAATTTTAAAATTATATCTAATTTTATAACACATTGAAAAAATAATTATGGTCTCCAAAAACATTATTATAATCATAAGACCAAAAATATTAACTAATGAATCTATCTTATGAAAATTAATTTTCTTTTAAATAATTATATTAATTATACAATGGAAAATAATCATATGTGTTTTATTAAAAACACCAATAGTTAATTTAGTATTTTCAAAACATTTATTTTCTTAAAATATGATATAAGTATGTCATATGTTTATTTATAATATACCAAATTTTTTTATATATTCATTGGTGATTATACTATTCTATTTTATAGATTACTATATATAAGGATCATATTACTATTCCAATGTTCAAATTAATATTCCATTAGCATGGGTTCCATAATTCCTAAAAAGTCAATTATTTCATTAATTATTCCTTTATAAAGAAAGATTCGTATTCATTAAGTAGTTTTATGTGATTTATAATATATCAAATAATTACAATAAAGTAAATTTCATTGATATAATTTTATGTCATTACATTCTTCCCCACTTATTAAAATTCACCCCCAAAATTTCGCAATATATGGGGAAAATAGTTGATGGTAATTTTCCTTCACTGCTTTGTGTTGTTCCCATGTTGCATCTTCATTCATATGCATCTCCATAGTATATTGACCTGGTGAATGGTCCTATTGTGTAGAAAATTATCTCTACTGTCCATGATCTTCATCAGATTCTCCTAGTAATCTAAATCATTTTCCCAATTTACCACCTTTGAATTCAACTCATGTGATGGATCTGGTATATTCTTCCTCAAGAGGGATATGTGGAATACATCATGTACAATAGATATGGTTGGTGGAAGGGGCCATATATTCGAAATGATCATGAATATCTAATGGTATAATGGACCTAGGACTTATCTTACTTTTCATTTAAAATATCATGATCCACTTCAAATTGATATATGCAGAAGAATAAGATGTCTCCACCTGTAAATTATTGGCCTCTTTGATGATCTTCCACATAGAATTTCTGTGATCATTGGATACCTTGATGTGATACGAAATGGTTTTCAACATTTTCATTATTTCTATGACTATTTAGAGTCCTATAAGCATACATTTATTGACCTCATCCAAACTTGCATTTGTTTCTCATATTTTCCCATAAATAGATTCATATGAAACCACTTAGATGCATGAGTGGAAACTATTTTTGTAAATTATCTCTACCAAATTAAGATGTTGGTCAAAGAATACATTGAATCCCACAAACTATGTCTCAACATATCATTGATTTTTAAATAGTATTCTCATATTGGCCATCAGTTTGATCATTATTGTCCATACGGAAGTTCATCTTTGTGTTCAGAGCATAGTGGAGTGTTTTTCAAAATGTGTAGGAGAATCTTGGATTCTGATCAAATACAATTGATAGTTGTCCTCAATGAATATACACCAATTCTTTGAGGTATATACATACATTTTGATCAAGTGATAAGTCATCTTAAATTGTGATAAACTGAGCCATTTTTATAAGAAAATCTGTAATAACCCATATTGGGTTGTTTCCTATGGATATATTTGGATGTGTGGTGACAAAGTCCATGGTGAGGTTGTCCCACTTCCATATTGTAATAGGTAAATTTTTCATCATCCCCTTCGACTTTATCCAGACATCCTTCAAATTCTAATATACCAGGCACTTTGATGTACACTCAGCATACTCTTTCTTCATATTATCCCCAATTTTTCCCTTCGAGACCTAAAAACTTCATTGTGATCCATATGTGAATAGAAGAGATTGAAATATGTGCATAATTTAGAAGATAATTCTTTATCATTGGATTATATGGTATGCATTGTTGTGATCCAAATCTCATGACTCATTCCTCAACATTTTTTAATATTGAGGATTTCATATTTTTGATAGCTTCTACCTTTTTCTAAATATCTATATCATTACATTATGAATCCTTTATTTTTTCTATCATGTATAGTTGATAAATAATTTGAAAAGGGGTTGATTATGTTCCTCCCTTATGATTCCCATGTCCATCCTATGAAAATTTGAGAAGATTAGATCCTTTTCCATAATCAATATTGATAATGTTTTAGGATCTTTTCTACTTATATATTCATAAAATTTATTTAATTTACCAAGATGGTAGTGGATTAAGATGTCATAATCCTTGATGAGATCTATCCATCATCACTTGTGAATATTAATCTTCTTCAATGTGAATATTTAATTGAAGCTCTTATGATCAGTATATATATCACACTTCTCCCCATATATATAATTCTTCACCATTTTCAATGCAAATATCATAGCTACCAATATGAAATCATGCATGGGATAGGTTTTCTACTGAATTTTCAACTTGTTGAGGCATTGGATATAGATCTATAATTTTTCACCTGTAAAACAGTTACAACTGTTTTTAAATTATCATTTTAAACCACAAATATTTCCCCACTTTTCGACAGTGTGAGCACTGTTGTAGTGATAAGTCTATTTTTCATCTATCTAAAGCAATCTTCACATTTACTGGTCTGAAAAAACATTACTCCCTTATATGTAAGTATCGTAATCATTTTTAAAAATCATTATACGTTCGTCAAAATTCATCATTAATATCCATCTAGACCAATGAAACTACGAAACATGGTTTCAAATGTTAGAATGGGCCACTGTTCATTATCCTTTATCTTAGAATGTTACAAATATATTCCTTTACAGGTGATAACATGCCTCAGGAATGATACTTACTCCATCCTAATTTTACATTTACTATACATTTCATAATGATTCTCCCTTCACAATTTCTTCATCATAACATTAAAATTACCATCATGTTCTTCATTTTTCTTAGAATATATCAGAATATCATCAATAAATACTACCAAATCTTTTTTGAAGTTAGTCTCTACAAAATATATTCATTATGTATGTAAAAGTTTCTAGAGAATTAGTTATTCCAAAGTGCATAAATATGAACTCATAGTGTCCATAATTTTTTTAGAAGGAAGTATTGATAATATCAACCTTCTTCCCCTTTAATTGTTGATATCCTGAACAATGGACCACCATAGAGAAATACGTGTCCCCACATAATTTATTAAACATATAATATATGTATTATATGGAAAAATGGTTTTTCATTATAATTTTTGTGATCTCATGATAATCAATTTTTGCGTGCATTTATCTATCATTCTTCTTGAAGAAGAGTACTGATGCACCTAATGATGAAGCACTAGGGTGAATAAATCCATTATGAAAATTCTTAAATAATTTCTTTTTAGTTGTTCCAGATCAATGGTGTCCATTCAATTGTGGGACATTGATATTGGAAGATATATAGTAAGATGTTCAATTGAGATCTAAATTTATGGTCAAGATGTAGAATATGAAACCATTCCTGGAACACATCTGTGTATCTCCTAACAATGGGAATGTATTTGAGCATTATTCTCTCCTATATCTCAATCAACTAAGGTAGATATTATTTTTCATAATCCAATAATATCTACACATAGGATAAGGACTCTGAAGGAGATTAATCCTCCACAAATAGATGTAAGATATTATTTTATAGTAGGTTTAGTCCACAAACATTAACTAGGTAGCAGTTGTTAAATTTATATGCCATATTTTTCATATTTTGTCTTATCACAGATAAGTCAACATATATATTTTGAGGTGCTGCTTAAATATATCTACTATAATTTAAAGATATGAATGAAATCAAAGAACGAAAATATGATGGTATGTTCACTATTCCTAAATGAATGACTATGATTTCTATCACGAAATAATTTTTCAGATCCATTTCATCATTAGTGATAACATATGACCTTCATTTCTACCATAAAGGTTGTAATTATTGATTTCCTCCAACAGACCATGTCTTAGAGAAATGTTTCCAAAGTTCACATGTTCTTTTTCCTTGAAACATGTCAATATAGGCTGAGTTTTAATATATAACTTCATTTATTCCTCCACATTAGTGGGATTCTTCATATCCCTTCAATAGTAATTAACCAGATTCCCCATTCCATCACAATTCAAGCTCCTCATGGTTCCCATTGGAAAATTCCCAGGACTACTCTAACCACAACATTGACATGTCGGATGTTGTGATATATAAAAATAATTGTATTTATCTATTTATCCTTCCATATTAATCCGAATTTCAAAATTTTTATCTCTATACCCATGAGACCACTAAGATTTAGTGATCCCCATTTCAACTAAAAGTGAACAATATATAGTCATCTCACTATTATCAAGGTCTCAAATCTCTAACACTATTCATAGACTCCTCCCTAGTATCCTAGTGAATTTTCACACCATTCTTTTTGTGTTCATGAAAAATCTTGAGGCGTATCTTGTAAGCCTCATAACATTTTCCCTGTACTCACTGATTTACTCACCTTCCTTTTACTTCAGTCCAAGGAAATACCATTCCATCTTAAGATGTAGGGTTTGAGGAAAATATTCATTAAAAAATATTTTCTTGAAATCTTCCAATTCCATGGAATAAATTTCCTCCTTGAAATTTTTGTTCTTGATTAGTGTCAACCACTGATCAGCTACCCCATAAAAATGTTTGTCCATCAACACAACTTTCGCTTCTTCTAAGCACTATAGGACAAAGAATATCATCTCAATTTAGTAAATCCATTATTTTATGAGGAGGGTACCAGAATATCCTCCAAATATGGGAGGCCAATGTTTCATAAAATATTCATCCACAACATGCCCTTTCTTATGAGAAGATGGGCATTCTACATGATTTAAGATATTATTCATACATTAATCTAGTTTATAAAGTACTTTCATGATGTTTCGAGAACCCATTAAAATAATATTAGGAATATTATTAAGGAAATCATCACAAGGCCTCTCACATTTATTATTAAATCATTTTCTCCTATTTACAACCATTAACCAAGAAACATTATGCACAATTAGGGGGATTCAATACATAGATAATAGACATATAAAATTAAAAAATTTAACATTATAGGATAAAATTATAAATGAAATGTATATCACATGCTTTGATTCACGAGTTGTAAATATATGTTATCCATGGTGATAAGATTATCCTTAGGGTTCTTACTAATTTTTCTTGTCATAATATCAAAAAAATAGTTAATTTTTCTCTAATACCAACTATAATATTTCTAACCTTTTACACGTATTTTTAAAAGAATTTATGAATAACTAGCCATCAAATACTAAATAAGGATCTTAATGCCTCGTGTATTTGGAAGACTAAATTCATAATTAATCAGCATGAAATAAAAAAAGTTCATTTATTTAATCTCTATTAGGATCTAATAACTTCAATTAATCTCTTACATCTAAATAGGATAAACTGGGGAAAACATGAACAAAGGGAAGTTCTAAAAATCCTTGTTTGGGTATAAGAATATAAATAAGGCATAACATATAGGATAAAAGTCATAATATGATTGCATAAGATGGAATGGAGTGTGAATAAATATATGGGAGCATAACATACAATAATTTGGATAATTTAATCATTTAATATTAGAAGTATGGGAACAACATACAACATGACATAAAAATGAGTCAAGGCTATCAACCAAGACCATTATGTATGGAGAAGCTTGATTTAGAGAATAAAACCAAGATCATTTCACTGGGGGAGCACGGGTCAAGGATAACCACCAATACCATGGTACATGACATTTAATGGGACTAAACTTTACCCAATACATTACAGTGTTATCTGGGAACCCCCATTATAATATGTTAATGCATATGTGTTCTATAGTAAGAGTCAAACAAAATCATAAAGGTTTCTTATGGAATTAAATTGGTATTATAATAATGTTATAGGGAATAAAAAATGGAATCTCATAATGGATTCCATGAAATAATGGATTTAAATAATACATGGACATTTATAAGGGAAAATATCCATATATCATGATAAGTGATGTAAAAATATTGTGAAAACATGTAAAAATAATCTTTAAGATACATTAAAAAAGAAACATTTTAGTGCAGTTGAAGGAAAATATTAAAGAGCGTTTAAAGCAGAAAAGGAATACTTTTTCATAAAACCATAAATGAACCATGTAATATTTTCATTAAAAAATTAGTGATTTTATAAATATTTTTCTTGATTGAAATATTTTTTGGAGTGCACATAAAAATAGATGATAAATCGGGATGTTTCCCTTTAATTAGGCATGCTTATCAGGAAGATTTGAGAAAGGAGAATTTTTAAAACATGTATTTCCCACCAATGAAAGATGAAATGATCTGAATACATGAGTTTGGAACATATAATCAAAAATATAAATATTTATTAAAAAAAATATGGTATACATTGTCATAAATAGAGGGAAAGCGTAACTCACAAGGAATGCGGCGGTTTAGAAAAAATCCCATACCATATGTTCGGAACTGTTCTTCATTGGATCTTAATGTCCTAGATAATAAAATAAAATTGATTAAATATTTAATAAAAAACGATATATACATTTATTTTATTTTTTATAATTTAATTTTGTTAATTTATTACATTGTTTATGAGTTATAATATACAATTTTATCAATCAGGAGTGTTTTTTTCCTTGGTTTTCATTATCAGTATAATTGTATGCATTTAAAAAATGATTTAAAATTAGAATATTTGACAAGAATTTAATTTATATTTTTTATGAACAGAAATAATTTTATATTGCCTTATATATAATTTTGGTTCTATATTTTAGGATGATTCATTTGATAAAACATCAATGACAACCGCTTACACTATTTTGGTATTTTTTCGCTCATGACAAACTAGTTTTGTGTAATTAATTAATATTATTTATATAAAATAAATCAAGAACATTAAATAAGATATAATAAATATATTATAATCTTTTTTATCCATAAAAATTATTTCATGACAAGCCTGGAAGGTGGTACTAAAAATTTAATACCATTCATCCTTAAATGCGATAAATCAACACGTCTCAGACAGTATATTCATTTTTAGTACAAAAGGAGAGGGGAAGAGAAATAATTACCAGTTATTCCAATAAAAAATAAAAGTAAAGTATATTAATGATACTATTGTTATCAAGTCACATGGATAAGGGGAGGCAAGGACAGAATAATAATACAAATTAAATTGAAAATAAATTAAATTGGAAAATAAATAGGTTTTACCTATTGAATTCTTCACCTTGAGGACCACCTTGAGGAACTTGAAATTGGTACTTTATTGAGATAATAGTGTAATGTACATGTTATAATGACTATGGAATATTATTGGAAATCATTTGGAGATGCATTAGTGATTTATATGTGGGAGGAGATGAGGCGGTGAGGGGTGATATTTAAGGTGGATGAGAGGAGTGTTTTTTTGATTATTTTATTTTTTTTTTATTATGTTGGATCATGATATAAAATAATGTGGCTTCATGTGATTAATAATAGAAATGAATGCATGTGATTTAGATTTATTTGTTGCTTACAACCAAAATGATGTTAATATTTATGTATTTGGCTTAAAATGTTAAATACGACAAATTATTTTATTTAATTAAACATAAAAAATTGAACTATTTCTCAAAAATCCAAAAAAATGACCGTAAACAAATTTCTACATGTAGAAATAAAATACATAATCTATTTTATGAAATTTATTTTCTAAATATGATAAATTTAATTTTGTTTACTAATGTCGTCAATTTCTCAAAAAATATGAACTTTAAAATTACAACTGATCATATAACACTTTGAAAAATAAATTAAGATCGCATAAAATTATTTTTTAATCATTAGAAAATAAAAATAAATTTATGTATATATTTTTTTGAGAATGAATTTTTATTTAAATCATTATATTAATTATGAAACATTAAATAAATATTCATATTTTATAGAAAAGTAAAACCCTTAATTTATCATTTTCCAAACGTTTACATAAATAAAATATGATATAATTTAACATATTTTTATTTATAAGATTTCTAAACATCATTTATAATTTCACTGGTGAGTGACAATTCTATTGGTAGGTTAACTATTCATAAGGGTCAAATTAATATTCCAAATATCAAGTTACTATTCCATTTGTATATGTTCCTTAATTTAAGAAAACTCCTCTTATTTCACTCATTCATCATTTATAATTTTTGTGAGTTTTATTTATATAATTTATACTCTATGAAATAATATTAAGATGATAAATTCCATTAATAAAATTCAATATTTTTACCAAAATCAAGGTGGACTAAATTTGGAAAGGGTAGTGAGTTAGGCCCATAACACTAATTGATGAATCATTGTATACTGGTTTTGAAGTTCTCATTTATAGAATTTGTATCATTAAGAGAAATTAATGGAACTAAATATTTTTCTTGTGTTGTTGTGAGTTGGTTTAACCATGGGAAACAAAACAATGAGGGGTGAATGTGGCTGTGTTACCACAATTATCTATCATACCCATCTAATCATTGTAGAACATGTACATCAATTCAAATTTTATTTGTTAAAGTAAATGCCACATTCAATATCAATCATGTAGTTAAGGATACCATCTCTTACCCAGATATTAGACACTTCATTTTTGAAAGGATTTAGTGGAACTGATTTAGACTATATAAAAATCCATGACATGGGTATACTCTGAAAGAAAATGATGTAAATTTATTATAAACATTCAATGGAATCATTAATAAGACATTGAAATCAATTATTTTCAGAATAATTTTTTTTATAGGAATGTTTATAAGTCATTAGCACTGGTTTCATAACTGCATCATATTCCATGTGGTCGTTGGATAAAGTGATTGAGGGTGGAATTTATTTTCCAAATATAAAATTATTCTTGAATCATTAGCCGATATCTCACATATTAAGGATTGATATATCATAACCCATTAATTAATTACGTCACTAGATCCTCATAGTAAAGTTGGTAAACTTTTCAATTAATCATATGATGATGTGGATGTTCAATCTGTGGTATATCCATGTGACTTTTATTCCTATGATAAATAGTTTTTTTTGAGAATGGTCCATTACTAGTAATGAGATATATACATCACCATATTATATACAGAATGTTAACTATGTTCAACCTACATAATTACATATCAATGAAACACTAAACCTCCTAGATTGGCTAAATAATATATTTTAGAAAATGGATTTTTCGTCACACTTCCCTGTAAAAGTTCCTTTTTGGGATGAAATAATCATAAATGGTTCTTTTGTGTAGACCAATATATTAATTAAACTTCCACATGTGTAAAAACCCATCCTTATTCTTTTACAAAAGTGTATGTGATGAATAACCATGATATAATGCATTTTATTGGTCTAGTGGTGTTCAATTTTCCAAAATTATCCACCCATGATAATAAAGTATTGTATCTCAATCAATTTAAATGAATTTTTTTATTTGATTGCTTCCAATAAGTGTTCAATAATTGATGAAGTTTGAGATCTGATTATGAGGCCCAGTCTTGGGGCTTCCATTTTACATGATCCTTTATATGTACCTTTTGGGATGTAATGTTTCATGTAAATATTAGTGGATACCCCTAGAAGAATCATATACAAAATAAATAAAATCAAATTTATTATGGTTGAAAATTTAAGTTATCTTTTAAATGATGAAATATAATTGTTTATCAAAGAGGATTACAAATATTGGACACAAATAGTGATTCAATCAACATGAAATTATGATGAATGTTTTGTCAAATATACACAAATTTTATAACCATTGGCACATTTTTTATTGATAAACATATGGAAATAAGTTACATGTTGGGAAAAAAGTAAGCATTTTTCATTGATAATGGTGGAATATGAATCTTATGTAATAACCATGAAACAACATTGGATAGGATTGATTTTTTTAAATCATATATAGAAGGTTTATAATTTTTTTTTGAATTATAGAAGGTTATTTAATATTAGCTTCATTAATAAATTGATTTTATCAAGACATTGGAAGAAATGCCGCACAAAGATTGATCAAAAAATTAAGAAAAGGTATTAATTTATTATTGTCATATAAAAACTAAAAAGGATGTTTAATGGGAGGGTATCCAAAATGTAGTAGAAAAATTGGATATCATAATATATTAAAATTAAAAAATTATAATTTTTTTTCCTGAAAAATAGTTTCAAATTATCAAGAAAACAATAGAGGTAAATAAGAAGAGTATTTCATTTTGAGTAAACTATGAGATATAATTAATTTTGATTAAATGTTTTATAAAGTGATAATGGATATTTTTTATGAATTTTTGGTGATCAACCATTCATTGAGGATTCCATCCTTTGTTTTTACATTTAGTAATAGGAGGTTACTCATAGTGGGGGAAATAATAAGTGTATGGAATGGAGGATCACTCCATGGAAGAAAGTTGTTGTTGCGTAGGTTATTGAGATCAGTTGGAAGTCACCTGAGTGGTGATTACATATGGATTTTGGGTTTCTATAGGAGCTACTCAAGTCAAGCTCCTAAGGTTATGATATTTTTTATTACATGTGTGTGAGATTAATAATTAATAAAATCATGGATAATTTTATTAAATTGATTAGATAGTCTTTAATGTTGTTATGATTTTGTTAATGGACAATAAATTTTGTCAAGGTAGTAGGCAGGGAGACTATATATTAGTATGGTTTTTCTTCATGAAAAACTAGTTGTGAGGTATAGACCATGTCCCTAGTTTACAACATATATTGTGAAATCCTCCTTCCTCTTCCACTTCATTTTTTGTCTTTTTTTGTTTATCTATAATAAATATACACTATTATTTCTCTAAAGAAATTGAATTCCTATGTTATTATCTCTCTTGCATGGACTCATATCAATTTACATTCTTCTGTTTGTAGATTATTTCCAACTATAATAAAAATATTAAATTATTTTTGTGTTTTTCCTTCATTCATGAGAAGGTTTCCAATACTCTTTTTCAACGTATAAATTCTCTCTTTTATCATATAAAAATACAAAAAAATACATATATTAAAATTTAAATTAAATCATATAGTATGTTTCAACTGTTATACTCAATATTTTGAAAGAAACCATTATAAAAGGATAGGTTTGGGATGGGATCAATATATGTTAATAAAAATGGCTGAAGTCTAATATTTATGAGACATAATTATAAATCATCCATTTTTCATTAAGAGTAAAACATACATTATCATTACTTTTTTTGTAATTTAACCACAAAAATTTTCTTAAATAATGACCTTACTAAGATCTTATGATTCATTAAAAAATATTATTCTTTATCTGGTAATTATATAACCAATGAGATTATGGTGATTCATGTCTGAACAAGAGATTCAGAATAACTGTACCAAATTAATCATTAACCATAAAAGTAAGTAAACTATGATATGGTTGGTCAACTACATTTTTGGGACGATCTATTGGTTAAAATATATTTCTATGAAGATAAATATATAGGAACGAATATAATATATTCTTGATGAAAAAACGTTTAACCATATACTGATCATGTCAAAAATGTATTGATGTTTAAACATGGATTTGACATATGTTTTGGCTAGCATTAAAAAATCTACATGTAGTGGAGTGATAAACAGTTTTCTTATATAAATTTTATTTTCAATTTAATGTGACACATCCCCTTATTTCATTTGAAAATATTTTTAAATATATTATTTCAATTTTTAATTATTATCACTATTTAAAGGAATCATTATATAATTTTGGGGACTTTGATGATAGAATTAACATTAAATTTAAATTATGTTAATTAAATTATGATTTATTTAATTTCATATGTAAATTTCTACTTGATTAGGAAAATATAAACTTAATTAAGAAAAGAAAAAAACATTTCGAATAATGAAATAAAATAAAAAAATATATAAATAATAATAAGAGAAGTATGTATGGATTTTTCGAAAAAAAATTGTTTACATAGAAATATAGATGATAATCCTTTTTTAATTTTTTAGGAATTTCAATTCAAAATTATTATATTAAATTAAGATTTTAATGTTAAATTTATTTACACGTATTTATTTGTAAAACTTGATTTTTCTGGAATGCGTCATATTTAAATTCTTGTGGTTTTGAATTTAAAACTATTATCTTATTTGAATACATTTATGGTGAATCTAGGAGGCCCATACACACCCTATGAGGGGTGAATATATGTGTAAATTGTTTCCCTGACCATATGGAATCAGGATGCATTGTTTGTAGGATCTTGTTAACCAGATCAAAATTATTTTCACATACACTAAAATAAAATGTATTGAAACAAAAAAAAATCACATATGATCCATGTAATTCATCGCTAAGGTATACTTCCAAGGATCCCACATAGACATTGTGTTGATGTTCCGAAACACACTATGAGTAGATAGTTTTATGGATAAACATATTCTATCATGGTGACTTAATTCCAAACATAATACTTTTATAGTTAAATATAAGGATTAACAAACTATCTCCCTTTTAGATACACATACTAACTCATCTCACTCATTTCAATGTATGTGTTATTCCCAAGGTCATAATAATTCCCCCAAGGGTTTTTGTGACCAGGAATAACTACCCTCCAACATGAGTGTGCTTCGATTGGAAATCCATATATTCCATATAGGGGAGTTGGGAGGGACACATAATCGTAATAAGAAAGGTTTTGTATAACTGAGAGGCCTTTTCTCTATTGAATTAGTGAAATTTCTAAGGGGGAGAAAGCGAGGGGTGGGACACAAAGAGATTATACTATTCAAGAATGTGTGAGCACTCGTGGATGGATTCATATACCTAGACGTGATATCAGATCCATGGGGGTATCATAGAAATTTCATTGAAACATTTAGTGGATATGTTTTCTATACCAAGGGTTCTACCACTTTACCCTAGATTGTCTTATATCTAGACAAACCACCTTGTTGCATGTAGGTTTTTTGTTTGCTAGCAGAATGTCCCACATTGGAATATATGGAGTATCTCATATTCCTAAAAACAATGTTGTGATATAATCCATTTAATGAAAAATATTACCTTTGGAATATATTTAATAACCATGTGGAGGAAACCATGATGATTGATGCCCAAGGTAGATAGTGACGAGCACTGCTGAGCCCTCATGGGTAGACCTATAAACTTGCCCAAATTGAAGTTAAACAAATTTTATGGTGTGGTATATAATTCTTTAATGAAGTATCCTATTTTTGATAAAATACCTAAATATTTCTCATTTTTCATCCTCATAACCTCCCTACCACTATAATGTCATAATCTTATTTATTTCTTTTAAAAAATAACTAACTGCAACCATTTTTAATAAACATGCACCCCTTTCAAATTAAAAATCAAAAGAACATCTGATCTACTAGAAACACACAATCTGCATCACAAGATCATTATGCAGAGTATACATATTCACTACAGTGGAAATATGGTGCAATATTACCTTCATGGAATAATCACCATAAAAAATATAATATATACAAATACCCCTATTACATGCATAATGGTGACATCTTAGTTCATATATTGTTTTTACATATTTACCTTTAAAAAGTGTAGGTACTTCACCCTTGAATTGTTTTTTATAGTGTATCACATTTCTTTGTAATGTATTCTCTTATACACTTATATATGTAGTCATTATCCTTGGCATTGGAAAATCCATTCATAGATTTCTTTTAAAGTACCTTCCTTGACATTGTATCCCATTCATCTATTCTTTAAGAAAATAAATTCACTATTTTCTATTTTATGCAATTAGATTTTACCTTCATGTTCATTTGTGTGTACTATTATAAAGGTGGGATATACCCTTCAGTTAATACCCTAATGGTGATGTTCATTTTATTGCGGTGTAGGAAACTCAAAATGATAATCTATTATTGTGTACTTTATTATGGTGTTGGAGATACATCATAGAACAACATGATAAACCACAAATAGACTCCAATTAACATTTCCGTAAATATAACTAATAGTTAAACCCGATAAGTTTTTCCATAGTGTTGGTTTTCAAAGACATATTATTTCTAGCACTATATATCCTTCTTTGAGAAAAAAGCATTGTAATGAAATTGACTTGATATATCTTTCACTAATATTCTATTAATATTTTAAAAAACGATTACACAATATATTTTCAATAAATCAAATGAAAACCCTTTGGGGTTCAACAACCCCCATTGGATTCTTCTGAATGTATAGAATGTTATTATTGTTGATAGTATAATAATTTATTAATCCCCCTTTTAATATTAAATCCGAATGATCGATTTCATCTAGATAATAACTCAAAAAGTTCCCCCCATTGTCTAAATATCCTAGGAATACATTTCAATAAACATTGGGTGCACACATCCAATTTTTTCTCCCTCTTTGTCAATGATTCCCTTGCTATATTCCATTGTGAAAATCAGAGGGTTTCTTCATGGGTTTCAATTTCCCCTCTTATCATATGACTGAAAACATTCTCTTTGTAACATCCCGGGTAAATAAAGAAATATGATATTTTCATATTTATTAATATCTGTGAATTAAATATTAATGTTAATTTAAAAGAGATTCTATATTCAGTGGAGTACCTGAGATGCAACAACGGTTTTCTTTGATATCTTACATTGCACACTTATAATATAATATTATTATTTTTAAATGGTAGTTAATGTCTATTTGTTATATTGGCAGGAATGAATAAAACAAACTAAAATATGATTGTACATGTTTGTTAAATGTTTTTATATTTATCCAATAAAATGTAGAGGCATAAAATGTGAATGAATATAATTATAAGCATAAATATTCTAATATTCATTAAAAGGTCGATTTAGCACCTTTTGATGGAGAACCATTTTTAAATATATTTTTTTCACTTTTATATTTTATATTTGACAAAATAAAATTATTCTTTAGAATTTTGACACCAATATGTACTTTTGATAAAATATTGGTATTTTTCTGATATTGTTCATTTTTTAATGAATAGAAAAAAATACGGTATTTTAATTCAAAACAGGGTTTTAATCTAATTAATTTATATGGCTTTATTATCCTTTCAATTGGTTTCAAAGTGTAATTATATTATATTATTACCATTTAATCCATTTTTGGGCATTAGAATCAATTTCACATTGATATTGGACATAATCAACTGTCAATCTATTAATTGTTATTATTTCTTTAAAACACGCTTTTTGTTCAAACAATGAAAATTTATTTTCAATTAATTAATCCAAATTTTATGTTTTGAATTTTGTAAAATAGACATAAATTTTGAATTTGGAATATCAATTATATCTTAGGTGGAATTTTTGGTATTTGTTTTAAAAAATTTAAAATTTTGATGAATAGTGAAACCACTTAGTAGTAATTCAAAAAAATATATTTTTCATTTAAATGAAATTTTACCACATCTGTGATTTGAATTTCAAAAATCCTACATAAATGGTTGTTATATTGAAATAAAATATGGTTCAATAAGATGAAAATAATTTTTGTTAAATAGTAACTTTTGACTATTATTTACCGCAGTTAAATGTAAATATGGTAATTCAAGGTAAAAATAATATTATAATCATACAAAATGAACATAACACTTCTCTTAACCATGTTGGATGAGTAATGGCCTACCATTATCATCCTTTTGTTGATTTTGGGACCCCATGGAGCCACTTATGTGTGATAATGACATTTTAGATTAAATAATTTAAAGTAAAGACAAAAATGACATAAAAACAATCTTTAGTAAATCAATTTTTACATGGTGTGGTATAATTTATATTTTCAACTATAAATATTCATTGGAAATAAAAAAATATTTCCTATATCATAGTATTTGTTTTATTTTTTAGATATGAAATAATTTAAATTATTTATGACACAATAATGATGCTGTATTTACCACATTAATAAATGATTTAAATAAATAATATTATAAATATTAAAATAATATCCAAAACCTGTCCAATTCTTATTGTATGATTTTATTTAGACCATGAGTCATATTGTCTTCTACTATAAGTATTTTTGGATACTTTTAAACTGAATATATGTTTATAATAAAATAATTGTTTCAAACTTTCCTAAAGAGCCCCTCCTCTGCCTTATAAAAGGACACCAATTCTACCCAATTCCTCACATGTCTCAGGCCCCTTGGATCATCCAAAATCTATCCAATTGAGCTCCCTATATCCCTCTCCTCTTTTTAGAAGCCTTACCTTTGGAAAAGGGCATATCAAGAAACCCTTTTGGTTCATACCAACAGAAGTTACCCAAATTAATGATAACAGTTTCTCTTAACTTAATTTATTTTGTTTTACTTCTCTAACACCTAAAATATTTTTATAACTTTATGACTACACCAGAATCCTCAATATACTAGGATGTTGTTATGAAAATTATTTTAACTACACTTACACACACCTTCATCTAATGGGTGAAGAACATACTGTTTATGTGGATGGAAAACTTACCCCTCACGAAATGATGATTTATCGATTATCTCCTACCTCCTATCATGATGGCAATTAAGATGGAATTGTATTTATATAAGATATATATAATGTTTTTGTTTTATTTATTCTTCCGTTTGTTTCATTTATAGCATACCATTATGATTTCCATTTTGGGTAAACACGATAATTTCATTTGAGGAAATAAGGACTACCACCCTTTCAAAGTTATATGACTCATTCATGCTATAAGTGGGATGTATCAAGGATAGAGTTATTGATATTATATATGATATTATAATGCAATTATAAAACACATATTAATCATTATGTTTTAATTCCATTAAAAAGAGAAATAGAAATGAATGTAGCATTCATACATACGTACGAATTACCGTCTCTATGAACGGTGCATTTCATTTCTTATATCCTAATGATATGTACTATTATAAATATATATATATACTTTATATATAGGATATATATGATTTCTAAATAATTAATATTATTATAGATATAATGGACTATTTACCACATGGACAACTTGTAAATATAAGGTGTTCATTTTTTACTCAAGTTCAAAATATGGAAAAAACAACCATTATTAACTTAAATAACTACATAATGTTTATAAAATGGTAATAATTGATATAAAAGGATTAATAAACTTGAAAAATGTTCTTAAAAAAATTATAAATTAACTTTAATTTATTATTCAGGAAATTAAAGAACAAACGAGTCAAGTGGGACATGTGGTAAGGGACTTCGTCTCAATCTCCTTTCACTGAGTCATATTTTGTTACAATACATGACATTATTTTATATGTTGTATAAACAACTGTTACTATTCATTTCATTCAAATGGAATCTTTTTCTATGAATCATTTAACTAAATGACCCAATGGAATGTTTATTTTAACACAAGGGATGACAAATACCTTTCCGCTTCCGTGAGTATTATTTGCTCTTTTGATTCCTTAACAAGCTATAATGTGTTTAAAAGGAAAATAAATACCATATACTCTTTTATGTATTTTTGTATTGAAAATGGTTTTGATAATGGATTTGTTATGACTATATATTTATGTGATATATTGTGATTGAAATGTGTAAATGTTTTCTTTCCTTTATATTTGTTGTAGGTGTTATGATTTTATTATGGTATGTGGAAATTTGAAGGGTGGTTACGTGATAAACCAAAAGAGGGGTGGTGTCATGATAAACTAGGATGTATGGTTACATTATAACCTCTAATTCATTGGGTATGGAAGTCGGATGTATGGCTATTCCATTTAGTGTTATGTGTGGAAGTCCACCATATGGTTATTCAATTTAAGTATGTGTACTTCACAAGTTAACATTATATGTTATGTGCTATTTATATATGTTTTATGGTAATATTTTGGTAAAAAAATGTTAATTAATGATATTTTATTCAATTAATAGTATTTACTACTTCTTAAAGGTGAAAAGTATTACTTATGATAGAGTATTCATGCTTTACTTGTTGTTTTAAAAAACTAAATATTTTCCTTATTTGTTTATCCCTTACTAGGGTTTTTATGCTCATACCATGTTTTTGAATTGTTTTACATATGATATAAAGTAGAATAGGGTTAAAGATAATTCATGTTGTCTAAAATATGGAACTAGACATGAATCTTTCTTTTCAAATAGTTTTTATTTTATGAAAAAAATGGAAACTGGGTTGATGTGTCTACATATAATATTCAAGGTGTTATTTATATGTTATGACCTAACTCTCTAAAACTCCAAACCTAAAAAGATCATCAATTTGATTTAATCATTTAGTTCATGCTTATGTAATGTTTATGGCCAGGTCCTTATAGTTGGTATCAAAGGTCGGTTTAGATTACATTCAGAGTTGGAATATTGTTAAATTAATGTCATTAAATAAATTTATGTTTTGATTGAAATGATATAGCTTTTACAAATTACTATGTTGCTTCACCAAAGGTATTTCTGTGATCAGAATGTTTTTCCATAGAGGAAAAAGGGTATCTATATAGGGACGACATCAGGAGGAAGTCAACCTTCCAAATCAGCAACCTGAGATGGTCGGTATCGTAACTGAACAATTTGTTGTAGTGATGACATAGTTGGATCATGATATAAATGGTGGTGGTATCCATGCACGAGATCATCCAGATCAACCATAGAGGAACATGTCAGTGGTGGAGCATTTCATGAGGCAATATCCCCATCATTTAGAAGACCATCTGACCCTATGCTAGCAGAAGGGTGGATTAATGCACTAGAAATTTTCTTTGATGTCATGGGTTGTTCAAAAAATCAAAAGGTTAGCCTCGCTATTTAACTTTTTAATGGTGAAGTTGATCCATGGTGGTCAATGGTGAACAATATCATGGATTGTGAGGAGGTTGATGAACTTGTTTGGTATGAATTCAATGTCATGTTCCTTGAGAAATATTTTCCTAAAGTGGTTTGGCTTATGATGGAAAACAATTCTTGCAATTTAGGTTAGAGGATGACTCAGGGGCTGTTTACAATAGAAATTTCACTCAACTAGAAAGGTATGCTTCAAATTTCATCTACGATCTTCATAGTAAGATAAATAAATTTTACTCAGGAGTGAAGTCATGATATCAAATATCATTAACCTCTCGTCAGTCCAAAAATTATGAAAAAATAGTTCGATGTGCGGAGAAGGTGGAAATGGTGTTTTCCGATGATCATGTGCTCTTTGACAGACAATAGAATAAGAGGTCCAGTTTGTAAGAAAAGGGAAATAATTCATCAAAGAAGCCTAAATTTAAGAAAAATAAATATACTTCTTGTTATAATAGTGTTAAAAAGAATCCTGGAGAATGTTTTTCAATGTCTGGAAAGTGCATTTGGTGTGGAAAGTCTAGTCATATTTTTGATAACTGTAAGGAAGATGATCAAGAAGGCAATTAAAATCCATCAGTAAGATGTTTTAAGTTTAATGAAATGGGTAATTATTAAAATTAGTTTCCAATGAAGAACTAAACTAAGGGAAAGAATCCATACTACAAGCAGAAAGGGGTGGTGAAATCCTTTGCGACTACATCTTCGAATATTGGTCCCTCGAATGAAGCAGTATCAGGTACACTGTTTTTTTGTTCAGATTATTCCAATGTGTTGTTTGATTCAGTGTCTAAAAATTCATTCATTTCTATGCATTTTTCTATTAAGTTGGGAATTACACCTCAAGATATGAATATTTAACTTATGGTAAAAAAACCTAGAGGAAACGTCGAGACAAAAAAGAAATTATAAGAACCTCCATCTCCTTGTGTGTGGAAAGATCTACCCGTAAGCCCTATTGTTTTTCCTCTAGTAGATTTTGATGTTATTTTGGGCATTGATTGGCTGTTTGTTTATCATGATAATATTGACTTAAGAGATAAAGGGTTTTTTTTAATGATTTTAAGTTTGTATATAAGAACAACCCCTTGTTTTTGATAAAATAGAAGGAAGCTGATAGACTAGTGAAAGTTGGAAATGAATGTTACCTTTCACATATTATTGAAAATAAAGGAACTGATTAGATTAATGATGTTTCAGTGGTAAATGAGTATGTGGATGTTTTTTTCAAGATGAGTTGCCTGGTATTATACCTAACCAAGAAGATGAATTTACTATTGACTTATTCTTGATGCTAAGCCAATTTCAAAACCCCCTTATATAATGGATCAAATTGATCATTTTGAGTTAAAGAAGAAATTGTAGGAGTTATTAGATAAAGGTTTCATTCGACCTAGCACATCACCATTGGGTGCTCATGTCTTGTTTGTTAAAAAGAATGATGGTTCAAGGAGACTTTTCATTAATTACAGAGAATTGAATGACATCACTGGTAAGAAAAAGTGTCTTTTGACTCATATCGATGATTTTATAGGTCAGCAACGGGGTTCTTAGTATTTTTCAAAGATTGACTTCAGGTTGGGGTACCATCGGTTGAATGTAATTGAAGCAGACATTAAGAGACCACATTTCGTACTAGATATGTCCATTATGAATTTGGAGTTATGCCTTTTGGTTTAACCAATTTACCTACTGTATTCATGGATCTTATGAAAATAATATTCTGTGATTTCTTGGATAAGATTGTGGTTGTGTTAATTGATGATATTTTGGTTTATTCTAAATGTAAGGAGGAGCATGAAAGTCATTAAAGGGGTGTCTTTCAAACCATAAATGAAAAGAAATTTTTTGGGAAATATAGAAAGTGTGAGTTTTTGTTACAACAAATTTCCTTCCATGGTCACATTTTTTATAAGGATGGAATAACTATTGATCCTACTAAAACAAAATTCGTTGAAGAATGGCCAAGACCCACAAATATAACTGAGATCCGTAGTTTTCTTGGTTTGGATGGTTATTACAGAAGCTTTGTTGAAAAGTTTCCAGTTTATCGCATCCAAAGACTATGTTAACTCGAAAAGGTGTTAATTTCATTTGGAAAAAAGAATGTGATGGTTATTTTTAGTAATAGAAAAGAAAATTGGTGAATGCTCTAGTTCTGGAACTACCTTCCATAAATGGTGAGTTTATTATTTTCAGTGATGCTTTGTTGAAAGGACATGGTTGTGTCCTTATGCAGAATGATTAAGTAATTTAATATACTTCACATCAGATGAAAACTTGTGAGTTAAATTACCCTAAACATGATTTTTAATTAGCTGCTATTTATTTTTTTCATTAAAAATTTGGAGGAAACATTTTTATGGAGTAAAGTGTAAAATATATACTGATCACTAAAGTTTAAAGTATATATTCATTAAAATAGAACTAAACATGGGACAAAGGATATGGTTGGAATTAATCAAGGATTATGATTTCACAATCTATTACCATCAATTAATGAAAATAAAGTGGCTGATGTTTTGATTCGAAACATTAATGCTTCATTAACCATGCTATGTTTGGAATGAGATCCTTTGGTTTTTGATTTGACGAACTTTGGAATAAAAGTTGTTGTTGTAGGAAATTCTTATTTTTGGTTTTAGGTGTCAGTGAAATCATCTCTATTAGACAGAATTAATCAAGCGTAGAAGGAATATAGTGAGTTTCAGAAAATGGTAGAGTTTGTTCAGAAGGGTAAGTTTCCTGATTTTAATGTTAATAATGGTGTTGTTTTGAGATTTGGTAAAAGATTATGTATGCCTTTTGATTCATAGTTGGAGAATGAGTTATTATGTGAATCTCATAGTTATCTGTTTTCAGTTCATCATGGAAGTACTAAGATGTACAGAGATCATCGAGAGTATTACTGGAGGGATGGAATGAAAATATATAATGCTAATTTTACTGTGATGTGTTTAACTTGTCAGCAGGTTAAAGCAGAGTGGCAATTACAGAATGGGATGCTTCAGTCATTAATGGTACAAGAGTGGAAATGGGAAAATATATACATGGACATCTTTGTGGTATGAACAATGACATCTCTAGGTAACAATGCAATCATGTTCATTGTTGATCGATTGACTAAAAATACTCTTTTCCTTCCTATTTGAGATACTTTGTCTCAAGATGAACATTCTCGGTTGTATGTCTAAGAGATAGTCCGGTTTCATGGTGTTACCCTCACCATTGTATCTGACCGTGACCCCAGGCTTACTTCTATCTTTTGAAAAGGCCTTCAAAAGTCGTTGGGTACTGAAAAAAATTTTAGTACACCTTTTCATCCGCAATCAGATGGGCATACAGAATGAACAATACAGACCTTGGAGGATATGCTACGTTCTTGTTCACTGTATTACCAGGGAAGTTGGGACAAAAATATTTTTTTTCTTGAATTTCCTTATAATAATAGTTTTCATTCCATTATACATATGGCTCCGTTTGAGGCATTATATGGAAAGCACTGTCGAACATCATCTTTTTTTGATGAATTCGGTGAGAGGAAGCAGATGGGACCAGAATTGGTAGAAGAGATGGCAGAAAAAGTGTAGTTGATTAATAAGAACACGAGAACTACTTGATTTAGAGAAAAACATTTTGCGGATAATCAGAGGAAGGATATCGCTTTTGATGTAGGTGTTCATGTCTTTCTCAAAGTTTCTCAATGGAGAAGTGTGATGTGTCTTTGCAATAAGGGAAAGTTGTTTTTGAAGTTCATTGGACCTTATGAAATCCTTGAAAAAGTTTTATCAGTTTCCTATAGAGTGGATTTACCTCCATGTTTATCCTAGGTACACAATTTTTTTCATGTTACAATGTTGGGAAAGTATATTCCAGATCCATCTCATGTTTTGAGTCCAAAGGTAGTTTAGTTGGAAGAGAATCTCTCTTATGAGGAACAACCTATCCAGATTATTGACTGTAGATAGTCAGTGTTGCAGAATAAGTTAATACACCAGGTAATGATATTATGGAAAACCATATGGTTTAAGAGAAAACATGAGAATCAGAAAATGCTATGAGAAATAAATATCCACACTTATTTAATAAGTGTATAAAAATTACGAGGACGCAATTCCAAAAGGGGGGGACGGTCGTAACATCCCACGTAAATAAAGAAATATGGTATTTTCATATTTATTAATATTTTTGAAATAAATATTAATGTTAATTTAAAGGAGATTCTATATTTGATGGCGTACCCGAGACACAACAACAGGTTTCTTTGAAATCTTACGTTCCACACTAATAATATAATATTATTATTTTTAAATTATTGTTAACGCCTAGTCGTTGTATTGGAAAAAATGAATTGAACTAACTACAATATAATTTTACATGTCTTTAAATGTTTTTACATTTATCTAATTAATGTTAGTGGGTTAAAATGTGAATGAATCTAATTTTAAGCATAAATATTCTAATATTTTTTACCAAGTTGATTTAACATCTTTTGATGGTGAACTATTTTTAATCTATATTTTTCACTTTTATATGTTATATTCGATAAAATAAAATTCTTTTTTAGAATTGGGACACCAAAATTTACTTTGGATGAAATTTTGATATTTTTCTGATATTGTTCATTATTTAATGAATAGTGAAAAATATTGTGATTTAATTTAAAAGTGCATTTTAATCTAATTTACTTATATGGATTGATTATGTTTTCAATTCATTTTAAAATTTAATTTGATTATATTTTTATAATTTAATCAAATTTTGGTCATTAGAAGTAATTTCACTTTGAAATTGGATATAATAGACTGTCAATCATTTCATATTTATTATTTCTTAAAAACACGTTTTTTGTTTTAACAACGTGAATTACATTTAAATTAATTAATCCAACTTTTATATTTTGAATTCGGTAAAATAGAAATCATTTTTTAATTCAGAATATCAAATATATCGTAGGCTGAATTATTGGAATTTTTCTAAAAATTGTCAATTTTTAATGAATAGTGAAACCACTTACTAGTAGTTCATAAACTAACTTTTTCATTTAAATGAAATTTTAAAGATTAGTTGAATTGAATTTTGAAAATAAAACATACATGGTTGTTATTAGTAAGTAAAATTTTATTCAATAAGATGAAAATTATTTTTGGAGAATAGTAACTTTTGACTTTTATTTACCGCGATTAAAGATAAATAGGGTAATTCAAGGTAAATAAAATTTTATAATCATAAAAATTACCTTAACAATTTTATTAACCGTATTTAATGTGTCATGGACAATCATGGGCATACTTGGGTCAATTTTGGTACCCCATGGAGCCAATTATAAGTGATAATGAAATTTTAGATTGATTAATTAAAAGTAAAGACAAAAATTACATAAACAAACATCTTTTAGTAAATCAATTTTTACATGGTGTTATATAAGTTATCCTTTCGAATATAAATTTTCATTTTAAGTATAAATAAATTTCATACATCAACGTTTTTTTATATAATTTTAGACATCCAAAATATCAAATTATTTATGATAAAATCATGATGTTGTATTTAACTCATTAATAAATCATTTAAATAAATAAGATTATAAATATTTAAATAAAATCCAAAACCTATCCAATTCTTATTGGATGATTTTATTTCATCTATGAGTCATCTTATCTTCTACATTAATGATTTTTGGAACTTTTTAAACTGAAGATAATTTTATAATAAAATTATTATTTCAAACTTTCCTAAAGAGACCCTCCTCCCCCATATAAAAGGACCCCACTTATATACCAATCCTCACACCAATAAATATAATTGGCTCGTCCATCCTATGCCCAATTAAGCTCCCTATATCCTATCCTTCTCCAGAAAGCCTTAACATTGGTATTAGTTACTTCATGAAACCCTTTTGGTTTATACCAAAGGGAGTTACCCAAATTAAAGGTGACACATTCTCTAAACTTATTTTCTTTTATTTTACTTCTCCAACCCCTAAACTCTTTTTATTACATTCTTTTATTACAATAACAGTATCCTAAATATACTATTATTTATTAATAATATAGATTCGATCTAAACTTACACACACCTCCATCTAATAGGTGAAGAACATACTGTTTCTCTGGATGGAAAACTAACGGATCACGAAACGATAATTGTTCGATTATCTCCTACCGCCTATCATGGCAGCTATTAAGATGGATCTATATTTATATATGATATATATTATTTTTTTTGTTTTCTTTTTTTGATAATGTATTTTTCATTTATAGCATACCTTTATGGTTTTCATTATGGGTAAACACGAAAATTTCATTTTAGGAAGTGCGGACTACCATCCCCTCTAAGCGATGTGACTCGTTCAATCCATAGGTGGGATGTATAAAAAATAAAGTTTATGATATTATATATGATATTGTACTGGAATTATAATATACCGATGTATAATTATGTTTTAATTCCATTAAAATAAGAAATAGAAACGAAACAAGCGTGCATACGTACGTACGACTTACCGTCTCCATGAATGGTGCATTTCATTTCTTATCTCCAAATGATACATACTTTATAAATTTATATATATATATATACTAGATATATATGATATATATGATATCTAAATAATGAAAATCATTCTGGATATAATGGACTATTGACCACATGGACAACTTGTAAATATAAAGTGTTCATTTTTTACTCAAGTTCCAAATATCGACAAAACGACCATTATAAACATTAATGATTACATTATGTTTGTAACATGGTAATAATTGATATAAAAATATTAATAATCATGAAAATGTTTCTTAAGCAATTAGAAGTTAACATTAGTGTATTATTCATGAAATTAATGAACGAACAAGTCAAGTCAGAGATGAGGTAAGGGACTTCATCTCAATCTCATTTCATTGAGGCATATTTTGTTATAATACAAGACATTATTTTATATAATGTATAAACTCCTTTGACGTTTCATTTCATTCAAGGGGTATATTTTTCTATAATGTGTTTTACTAAATGACAAAAAAGAATGTTTATTTTAACGTAAGAGGTGACAACGACCTTTCAACTGCCACGAGTATTATTTGATATTTGGCTTCCTTAACAATCCATAATGTTTTTAAGAGGAAAATAAATACCATATACTATTTTATTTATATTTGTATTGAAAATGGTTTAGATAATTGATTTTTTATGTCAATATTTTTAAGCGATATATTGTGATTCAAATGTGGAAATGTTTTGTTTCCTTTATATTTTTTTATGTGTTATGATTTTATATTTTTTCTTGGACATTTGACGGGTGGTTACATGATAAATAAAATTATTAGTGGTGCCGTGATAAACCAGGATAGGTGGTTACATAATAACCTCCAATGCATTGTGTAAGGAATTAATCCATATGGCTATTCTATTTAGTGATATGCATGGAAGTCAACTGTATGGTTATTCCATTTATGTATTTTTATGTCCCAAGTTACCTTTATATGTTATGTGTTCTTTATATAAGTTTTATGGTAATCATTTTGTTACAAAATAGTAAGTATTTAACTTATATTCAATGAAGAGTGTTTACTACTTCTTAAATGTAAAAATTATTACTTATGATAATGTATTAAGGAGTTTAACTGTAGTTTTAAAAAAACTAATAGTTTTCATTCTTTGTGTATCCCTTATTGAGCTTTTTATAGTCATCCCTTATTTTTGAAATGTTTTTCATAGGATATAATGTGGATTAGGGTCAAGGATGGGATCTTGGAAAATTCATGTTGTCTAAAACATGGAAATAAACATGACTATTTTGTTCAAAGAGTAGTTATTTTATGAAAAAAATTTAAATTGGGTAGATGTGTCTACATGTAATATTCAAGTTGTTATGTATATGTTATGGCCTAACTCTCTAAAAATATAATCTGAAAAGATCCTCAATGTCAATTATTTATTTAATTCATGATTATGTAATGTTTTACGGCTGGGTCCTTATACTCTATACACCACCATTTTAAGAAGTTTATATCCACCATTTCTTAATGATAATTATTAAACATTCATGATGGAACGCCTAATTATAGATATCCCCTCCAATAAAACCATCACAAATTCTTCATAGACATTAAAACATCTAGTATATGAATTTAATCTATAGAATTCTTATTTTAAAGTATTTCCTATAAATATACTAATCTAGGGCTCTATATATAAAACAAGAGTAGATGTGACCCTAAATAAATCCTCCCACATCACTTGTTGATATTATAATAACATAACCACTTAAATTTTTTAATTATAATAAAAAATACAACATGTGGTCTCAACATATCTTCACACAAAAGATAAGGGGATTTTCAGTAACCTATAATGTTTGATAAACAAACCACAAGACTTTCATTTCATCCAAAATCTCATTTGATCATTCATTTAATAATGAGGTTGAACATCTTTTGAAAAGTATTGAACTACTCCCCCTAAGATTCATTAACACATATTTGCATTATTTATTGTGAAATTTTCCACCTATGGAATGTAATTTTATTTTGGAAATACCATTTCATAGATAATTACCATTACTATAATATATAGTTTGATACCTGATACCAATTATTAAATCATGACTAAATAAACTTGATATCCCATCGTAAAGCTGTTTCCAATATTCCCACATTAGTGGTCTAATTATACCAAATCATTTCCCTAATTTCACTTCATTATAGGTAAATACATCATGATATATTATATCTCTTAAAATATGTCTTCCAACACTATATTAAATCCAACTATAACATTTATTCATTAATTTCACTATGAAACTTCATCCTTATATATAGTTTCCTTCATGATTCCAAATTTGATATGAAAAACCTCAGACATAATTTTAACATGTAATTTATATTCCTAAACCATATTTTTCAGTCATATAAATTTCATGTTCTTTTTATAACACTTATCGATTGGACTGTGCCTCCCCCCCTAATATATGATCCTTTTTAAACAATTTAATGGAATTTAATGACTATGTTTTGTGTTGACCATATATTCTGGATGCTTTAAATTAAGATTATAATCAATAGATTGTGTCACATGCTCCATCAAACCAACATAACACATGAGAAAAAAATTCACTTATTAAAATTAAATGAATAATAAAATTATTGGTATATAAAATAATTATAATCATTTAAAATAATAATATACTCTAATTTTTATTTTATTAATATTTTAAAAAGGATGTATTTCAAAGAACCTTCTTAAAAAGGGGTATTGTATTTTATCCTAATGTTTTAAATTCATCATAGTTAAAATTTTATTATAATTGTTAATTTCTATATTTATAGAAGAATATATAATTATAAAATTATTTATAAATAAAAATAAAATAATATTAAAAGCACTAGTAGTTTAAAAAGGTCATTATTTAATAAAAGTTTTATTAGTATTTTCCTTTATAAGATAATTTTTAAATATTAGAATTTTTATTTGTTAAAAAAATATTTTTTTTGATTAATAATATCAAAATTATACTAATATTAATTTTTTAATATTTTTTGAAAGATTTTTATTTTTAAGATAATAGTTTAAAATATCCCTTTTTCAAATATAACGTCATTTAGGAATTTAATATTATATATTCATGAATAATAAAATAATAAATCCATTTTAGGACCAAATAAGTATATTATAAAATAATTTGAAAACTTTTTAATGGTGGTTTTAATTTACAAATTTATATTTTACTTTTTTGAACTAATGTTACTTTTTAAAAAAAAAATATTTTAAAAAAATATATTAATAGTATTTAAAGATTACTTTATATCACCTTTATAACATTGTTATAATAAAATGGATTATAAATTTAGACAAAATAATTCCGAAATATTTAATAATATCCATTTTTTGTCACATTTGAATGATATATTATTTTTTAAAATATTGATACCTAAGTAAGAATCATTAGAGGTAGAAAGATTTTAACCAAGTAGGAAAATAAAAATCATGTTTAAACCATATATAAAAATGGTTGGATGACCTCATTATCGAAAATAGATATTAAAAACTATATTATTTCTCAATTTTTTAGTAACTTCCCTTGGTAGTGACTTCCCATTATTTAAAAGTTATTTGTATTTACAAAAATGTCATCCCTTCTAACTTATAAAAGGGCTCTCTTCTCCTCGCATCACCTCACACAATAACCTCCTAGGTCCAATGAAAAAAATTCCCACTCCTCTTCCCATTAAAAAAATCCACCATAATGTGATTATGTACTTCTCCAAATACCACCTCTTATTTTTTACTACCCTTGTAATGGAGATAATCCAAGTACCGTGGAATACATTTCTAACCGCTCATTTCTCATTTCTATTTTTCATACAATGTGACATCCTCAAGATACATTATAATATCTTAAAATGGTATCATCATAATAATTACAATACTGTAATGTAATTAAAATTGATAGATAATAAATATTGACTTTTCTATATTTCTCCAAATAAAAATTAAAATATGAATCATGTGTAGATGTGAACTACTGCCTCCCCATTGTTGTACATTTGTTTTCCCTCACTACAAAAAATGGCTACATGAAAAGGAAGATTTAATTTTTTTATTATAATAATTAAAACTTATTTGTTATTCTAATGGGTTAAACGGCCTTACTCCTCTCTCCGGTTTTTGTTAATAAATAATTATCCATGAATACGTGTCGACTACCGCCTCCTTGGGAAAATGCAATCCAATTTTCATTACCAAAATTAATGGATGGTTCAAAGAATGGTTTTAATACATTCATATTATTTTTAATGTTAGAATAAACTTTTTGTAATTAAAATAGATGAACCTACTAATTATTTGAATGATATAAAATTATAAAATTATTGATTTTCAACCAGTGAACTAATAATCCAAAAATAATTTATTCGTACTATTTAATTGATTAATATTGAACATGTTTTCTTATAAATAAATAAAATTCCAGTATATCATATAAATGAATAGTAAAATATATCATTATTCAACATTTATAATGATATTATAATTAAATCATCTCATACCCCCTGGTTTTGACACATGTTGTTGTTTTATGTGTTTTTATTTATGTTTGGAAATGATGGGTTAGATAACTATAAGTGTTCAGAGGGGTAAAGAAGTGATGAACCTCAAAAGGTTTAAGTGATATGATTATTTCATGAATGGTTGTTTCATAACATGTCCCTTATACTATGTGAACCAACTTAGTTGGGGGGATAGATAATACCATTTATGACATGAAACCCATTCATGATGTGAAATGGATTTTTTTGAGAAAATATTATCAAGGAAATGTAAATATCAGCATATATGACCTCTCACAAAATTAAAAACATTAATTAATAATCCATCGAATGAATGTGGAAGAGTCCAAGTTGTTAAATACCATTCTATGGTTATCAATACTAATATGGATTAAATTCTATCTCTTAACTTCCAGGGAAACCAAAGGTGATTTTCAATGATTGTCAACACCTAGAATCTGATTCCAATGGTTCCTTGAGCATTCAATTGAGTAAATCAGTGGTTAGGATTTATTTTTTACATTCCATGTTTGATATATCCATTCATTCTTGAACAGATCAATAGATCAGTGTTGATATATGTATCTATGTAGATTACATTTTTTCTAATGAGATCATCTTGGGATTTATTAGAGGAACAAAAATAAAATGTGAGATTGGTGGTATCAAACTTATCCTTTTATAAATCAGACACAATATAGGTGAATTTATTCCTTCTCTATAGTTAAGGATATTTTTTAATTTCATTTTCCTTTATCACTCAAATGCTTTGTGGGAAATTCCTTGATAAATTTTATATGGAAAATCCATTTTTAAGGATATTTTTAAAATAGTTTGTTTTGAAATAAAGGAATAATGTTAATTATAAAAAATTCAACAATAATATTGTATTTAAGGAATATTTTAATAGGTATCAAATTAGAATGCTTTTGTTATGGGTCCATTTGTAAATGATATGGAATAAATTCATGAGAGGACGCCAGTTATTGTGGGACATATAAATTCCATGAATGCACTCCCTCATAAAGGATTCACTATGTAATGACATGGTGGAAGGTTGACTCACCACTATAGAGTATAGTGTGGTCTATATATTCATGAATTTATCCTATTCACTATTTTTGAATTCGATTTATTTTGACATGTAATATTTAATGGTTTTAAAAACCATTATTTATTGTTTCTCATGGAATATTTTTATTATTTTAATTTTAATGTTGAGTTACATATCTCTTGTTTTATATAAAATGTTCTAAATTTTTCTTATATAGGTGGTGTCTGTTCGGACATATCTAAGAAATATCTAATAAGTATTTTGATCACACCCTACAAGGGAACATGTTGTGTATAAAGATGTAATTTACCGATATATATATACAAGTAATGTTTTTTACTTTACTAGTTGTATTCTTTGACTTTTTTAAGGTTGTACTAGAGTTTCAGCTATTGTGTTTCTCCATTGTTGTTTGGAGTGATCACACTTTTGTGATAAAGTATTTATACTTTGGTGTCTTTCCTTTCACTCATATCACTTATTTCTGTTCTGAATCTTATGTAGTTATTATACTAATAATTTATTTAGATATGTAGTTTATCTTTCATCAAATAAATAGTTGTATTGGTATTTCTTTATTTATTGATATGTAGCATTGGTTTTTAGGAAAAAATTAAACCAAACTCTCTATTATTCCATTAGAAATTTTTTTAATCCTTATGTGTATTGGGCATGTCACATAAGGTTAGTAGCACCTCTATCTCTTCCCAACACAATGGTTAAGGTGTGAGATGTTATAAATACTTTTAGTATTTTTTAGTCATTGTGTTGGGTTTGAGATTTGGAAATATGAATGCCAGAACCTCAAATGTAGAACATAAAATATAGAACTGAAATTTTTATTTATAGAATCCAATTACGAGGGGGATTGTGTACATAAGTTGTATAAGGAATCTCTAGTTAAAAATTATGCAAATATACATGTGATCAGTCGATGAGTTTTCCATGTCTTTTGTTAGTATTGTGTCATTTCACTATTATTACATTGTTAATCTATTGTTTTGAAATTGTTTATAATTTATTTAATTTTTCAAATTGGTTGATTTATGAAAGGAAAATTTTTAATGATGGTTTGTTGTGGTGATTTTTATTTTCGTGTTTTCTTTTTTTGAAAATAGTAATAACTTAATGGGGTTTTATTTTCTTTATATAAAATGGATCAATGTAGAATACAAAGAACCCATCTAGAAGGGGCTGAAAAAATGTGTTTTCACATCAGCCATAATTTATCCAAAAACATGTATAGATAATTTCACAAAATTTTTCTAGAACTGAATAGAATAAATCAAACTATTAAACAACGGAATGTGGGTCATTCAAGGCACTATTAGAAGTAAAATCCACCTCTTTTTAGGGGATTCTGAAACTAAAAAAATAAGTCTTTATAAATTGAATGAATAAAATCATTGATTTTAATAGAATATAGGTTGAGTAAATAGATATGCTAGAAACCTACATGTTCGATGATCTTGCATGCCAATGGTGGGATCTAGCAGTCTGAGATAGAGTTGACCAATGATTTTTGATGGAGTATTTTAAAGAATTATTATATAAACATTTCTACCACCACACATTCATGATAGAAATAATTTTCTCCCTAAATCAATAAAACCTATTTCTAACATAGTATGATGCTATATTTATGATCATTGTTTATTTCACTATGGAGGGTGCTACTTGTGCATCCATAAGGGCACACATCCTTGCATCTGGATTGGGACCATAGATTAAATCCAATATTATTTTCCTATGTAAAATGTATTATACAGATATGGTTAATATCGAAACAATGGAAGGAATAGATAATTGAGGGAGTCTAATATGAGGACGTAATTTTTATTTGGTCGGAAAAGGTAAAAACAATAATGTTCAAAATAATAGGATGAGGGACACCTATTCTCAATGAGGTGGCACACATAAAACTATGAATTATGAATTAGTTAACCATCCTTCATGAACTAATATCCAAATAGGTTATTTCCAATTTTGATCATTTATACATAACATTAATGAATGCACTAATTCACTTACAAATTTTCAACACTTCTAGAATAAAAGGAAAATGAAGAGATACATTCAATGAATTATAAATTTAATATGTGTTACATTATCAAATCAATCATAGAATGTGCATGATCTAATATAAAAATACCATCAATCTATATGTTATCTAGAAACATAGGTGTGCCAAACACTACTTATAATACATTATTTTTCAATTCAATGGCTCAATATGGAATAAAGTTTCATGCTATGGTTGTCGATCGATCATTTTATATAGTCTTACAGGCTATCATGAGTGAGTACCTAGGTCCCTCCATGATGCAAGTGCAATTATATTAAATTTAACTTTTATGAATATCTTTTATGATAATGGTTCCCCACATTCATTCTTTTTTTCTTCCATAGTTAAATAATTATAACTATATGTTGAAATAATACCTCATATCATGAGTATTGAGAAACCTCATGGATAGATTCAGTGCATAGGATTAAAATACCGACTATGTTCTATTACCCATTATGAAATTTAGTTTCTTTGGGAGTTTAATGATCTATATATTTATTTATTTCTTAATATTTTGTATTGTTTTTCTGGTGATATTTTAATCCCCTATAGAAATATATGCTCGGCAAGTGACATTTAGTCCCCTAAATATATCCCATCAAGTCTTCAAGGGGGGATAGGGAACTAAATATATTTAGAGTTAAACTATAAAAAATAGTTTCTATAACCACATATGGTTAGTAAAAAAATTACATTAGAAGTTCCTAATGAAATAATGAATTATTATCTTCCTTGTATAGTGGATTTATAATCATATGTCTTTACAAACAATTTCCCTAGATTACCACATGAACAAAAAATCAAATATTCAACTGAGAAATTCCAATGAAAAAACCTTATATCATTACCATCATACATAATAGATCTAATAGTGTTGGGTGAGTTAAAATATCAACTAAACGAGTAGAAAATTAAAGGCCTCACCAGAACTACTACAACACATTTTGATGCAATGGTTTTAAACATAAATAATGTAGATATCTCATTCTAGTTATATATTGGTTATCATAAATCCAAAAAAATAAAAATAAAAAAATTGAATCTTCAACATTAAATTTATGATTAGATTTATCAATTTGTTCGATTCATGTGGATATTTAGTATTGATCAATGCTTAGGATATCATCGTATTATAATTAGAATAGACGATGTCCTAAAGATAGCATTTTAGAGTTGTTATGAAAATTCGGAATATGTCACAATTCTCTTGGGTATAATTAATGCACCTATGGTTTTCATCGATATGATAAACTGTTACATCTATAAATACCTTGATTCATCTTTTATTGTATATTTTGATGATATTTGGAATGATCCTAATGAACACTTTGAAATATTATTGACTACATTAGAAGAAAATATTTTGTGTGATAAGTTTTATAAGTGAAACTTTGGGATAAAAACATTATTCTCCCCCAGTATGTAATTTTTAAATATGAAATATTAGTTGATCCAATCATGATAGAATATATAATCTCTTAGAACCATTAAAAAAATGTTTTTATGATACAATTTGTTTTTTGAGATTAGAATGTTATTATCATCATTTTGTATGAAATTTCTCTAGCCTTTCTTTTCCCATGACCATTATCAGATGAAAGGGGATTCCTATAATATCGAACAATACTTTTTAGATAATAATTTCAAGAACATAAAACTCATCTCACCTCAAAAACCATTATATTTTTTCTGGAACTATGTTAGGGTAATTTGGTATATTGGGATTAATATGGATCCAATGTTGGTTTTGTTTCTCAAATAAGGAGATCATGTTGTGACCTAAATTTTGATGTAGTTTTCAACAAATGAGAAACAATATTATACACATAACATAGAATTATATGTATGTTTCAATGCATTTAATACATTGCATTTTTATCTATTTGGAGAAAAATTCAAAATTTCCACTGATCAAAATATATTGAAATATATCTTTTTTTCTTATGGATACGTGATCATGAAAAAATGGAGATAGATAAAATACCTCCTCATGTTTGATTTTGACTTTGTATAAACCCATTATAACAGGAATTCTATGGAATATATATTGAGTCAGAATCATATATTGATGTGGTCTGAAACATTTGCGACCAATGGAAGCTGATGAGTAAGATTACTAACATGAATCTAGATTTCATTATACCTGGTAAGAATGAAATTTTCATAAAATTTAATATTTTTCCAAAAATATGTTATTTGGTGAAATATTCACTTACATTAAATCATAGTTTTATTACTATTAGGTCAAACATAAATGATGGAGATCTAAATTCTAGAATAGGATGAAAATTCCCAGTTACATTTTCATAATTGAGATGCAGTACCTTAGTCATTCCAAAAATAGATTCTTTATACATATCATAATATAAAATGTTCTATTCATCAATGATTGTTTTTGAATGTACCAGGCAATGAAAGAACATTTCAAGAGGTTAGTTAAAAAATAAAAGGCTTCAAATTGTTTTAAGAAACTATTAACTTGTCAATAGATACACTTTTAGAATCAAAGACCATATGACATGTTATAGTATATTCTTATACTAATATGAATGTGAAAACACATTTTGATTAAATTTTCACTGTTATACCAAGAAAATATTGGAAGAATAATTATATTTTGTTTATTGTGTATTAACTCACAATGTTAGAACACAAACATTCTATTAGGGTGTCCAATATGGTAAGGTATTTGAAAATGATTTTTAAATGAGAAGTTGTCATGTTACATAGGTCTTAGTTGCAATTGTATTTGATAGAGATCCCTATTTCAATGATCATTTATTTTAGTCATCATAATGTTATCTTGGGTGTCAACATACCATGATCACAATGTATCTTTTTCCAAAATATAGGTAGTATAAATGCACAATTTAGACACTAAACTATATTCTCATACATTGTTTCAGGAAAATTAGTGGATCATGGGTATTCCATATTATTCGTTTTTTGACTTCTCAAATATTAATATCTATTTGGAGAAAATATAAATGTCTCAATTTTGGCTTTGAATGGGCATCATTATAATTATGAACTACGAAGGGTGGATATGAGAACGATAAAATTAATAAGACTGAATCTTTTCCCTAAGACAATAGGAAAAATTTAGATGATTGATAATAATATTTCTACGTCTAAAATCCAAAATAAATAATATGCATAAAAATATTTCTGGCCCTATTATTTTAATTATAGTGATAATATATCTTATAAAGTCTCACCATGATTTGGTCATCACTTCCTGAGGAAACAAGTGATGTTAGGGCCATGGTATTAGGGACTGTTTGATATTGTTGAATATATTAGAGCTATTAAATATTGGAAATATTTACCACCATGATTTGGTGTTATTCAAAACATCATACATGTGTCTAAAATGAAAAAGTATCACCCAAATACATGACAGTTAATTATTTGGGATCCCACTATTCTCGTTACTAATTCAGCATTTATCTATGAACCGATCAGATTTTGGGATAGATAAAAAACATCATTAAAGGATGATTTTTTCCTTGGTATGAGTTTAATGAATGCATGGTATAGTTTAATATGAATCAAAGGAAGGGGAAATAATTTTATTGGATCAATTACCACATTTTTTCAATGAAAACATCTGTATCCATCACGAAAATGATAGAAATCTCAATGGTGGGTATATTATAGAACCCTCAATATTCTATTTTTATATTCATTTAATTTTATCTTTTAGGTATATGATTTAGATTACAAGAAGATCTCCAAGGCGTTGAGAGGATATGAACCTTGAAGATGATTCGGAAAATATTCACCATCTGAATGATTGTTTCAAGTTGTAAAACAGTGTGAGTAAGATTATGTGATTCCCTTATATCGTGTGAAATGGCTTCATTAGTTGGATGGATAAAAACATTTATCACATGAAACTCATTCAATATCTAAAATGTGATTTTTATAAAAATAAAACCATTTTCATATAAATATAGGTGTATATGAGCTCTAAATGATATAATAATAATAATTACTAATTCACTATATAAATGTGCTAGATTCCATTATTTATAATACCCACCTATGGTTGTGAAAACCCATTTGATTCATGCATCTCTAGTGTGACATCTAGGGAAACCTTAAGTGATTATCAATGATCCTTGATGCCCTGAATCCAATTCCAATGGATCATCATGTACTTGATTGTGAAAATAAGTGGTTAGGATCATGTTTACCTTTATCACCATGGATCTATACAGTCTTTCATGAATGGAACTATATGTATTTTTTGATATCTAGATCTATGGAAATTGAATTCCTTTTTATGAGATATACCTTGGTTTTATTTTTAGTATGTAAATAAGAGGAGATATTGGGGAATCATATTAATCCTTTAAAAAACCTTTGCCGGTTTCTTCAACCCCACTATAATATTATTGAAATTTTTTAGTTTTATATTATTATTTTTACTTGTTTATTATAAATTCATGGAGATAATACATTTGGAAAATAACTTTTAATTTTATTTTAAAAAGAGTATGTTTTGAAAGATATAAAAAATGTTTGTTTTAAAATAACATTAAGTTGAATTGGGTTTTCAATAACATTATAAATGGGTATCCTTTTGTAATGGTGTTGTAATAGTTTGATGTTTAAATGGGATAGAATAAAGGTGTTAATTTACACTAGATAATATGGGATGGATTAAGGCAATGCCAGTACCACTGTTAAAAAGGGTTAACCAAGTGATGACATGGTGAATGGTTGACTCACCACTAATTCATATAGGAAGGTCTATGGTAATATAAATTGACTTTTTGTAAGTGTGGAATTTGAATGATTAATATATGTTAGAAGGATTGTTTAAATAATATATGTTTATCATTTTCCATGGAACGAACTTATGAATTTGATATAAACTATTTTTACACATCTCTTGTATATTTTAAAAATTATGATGACGTTTTTCTATCCATGTGAATCATGTTGGAAATTATTTTGGAGTTAGGTATAAATTATTTTACACACCCCCAGATTGGTTCCTATGGAACATTTTCAAATTTCATTTACTGTGTTATTGGTATAGAGAGACTTTATTAATTTAGTTGTGGTATTCGTTAACACCGTTAATGTTTTTTCAGAAGCATTAGTTTTTTTGTTTATTTTTCATAGCTTTGAGTTGTGCCCCATTGGCAATATAGTATTTCTACTTTTGAGTCATTACTGACACTCTTATGTATTTCTTCTTCTATTACTTGGATATTGATATTCTACTCCTATTTTATTGAGTTATTTGGTGCATTTAACATGTATCATATTTTAAACATGTTTATATATATTTATTAACACGATGTTTTAGTTCTTTGAAAAAATAATCCTCAATGTTATTTTATGAACATGGAATTTATTAAAAAACATCTGTTGTCATTGGTATATCCATTATGGTCTGTATCATCACCACCACTTCCCAAGGAGATGGTTGATGCATGGAATGTTTCAATAATTATCTATTAATAAAGTAATAATCACATTTTGAATGGTTTAACAAGATACATGAACAATTATATTAAATTATATCCTAAATGATTATTAAAACATAATTCACTGTATAATATTATGTAAATATTTAAATAATTATATGGTTTTGGTTCTATAAAAGTCCCTTTAATATTTAATTAAATAATTAACGAAACACATTATTTTGTTAATTAAATCAACGATGTTTGATTATTATTGATTTCATCATTGAGGATAAAAATTGAAATATCATTCAAATAAAATTATATCTTCATAAATCATTATTATTATCCTTTATTTTTAAATTTAATAATATTTTAATCATGTTCTTTGGAAGAAGAACGAATCTGCTCTTATGAAAAAGTAGAAATGATCATAACTATAAATAAATGATGTGGAAAAATTAAATTAAAACAATAATAGATATATATAATGATTATAAATTTTATTATTAATAATTTCATGTGTTAATTTGGTTCAAAAATATTTTATTAAGATATATATTTTTAATGTACAAGATTATAGAGTGTATTAAACTAAGTAGGGAAATAATGTAATAGTCTCTATTCTCTAATTTTTACCCATTGAGGTATATATTATATTATGAACCATGTTATATATTGAATATTATACCTTCAACCAATAGAATATTTTTACCAAATTCACTATGATTTCATGGGAAATGTCATGTTCTCTTTTCAATTATTTTTTCTTAAAAAATTCGTAATTTGAAAATGTGTAATTGTTTAAAATGATACTCAAATTATAAGGGTTTTATTTCACATATTATTTCCAATTAAATATTATTTTAAAAACATAATCAATCATTGAAATCATTTTCTTTCAATAACCAATCATCATTTTGAATGTATATTGATGGTGTTTTACAAGTACCCTAAATATTTAATTTCTCCTTGGCTCATATTTTTTCCATTGTGTTAATTTTATGTGAAAACCACCTCATCTATTCTTTTTTGTTGAGAACCTATCATTTTACATGTTCATAATCAATTGACTATTTTTCAAATTTCTTCATATATTCTTCGAAAATTTATAATGTTATTTTTCTACTATATGACCTTATTTTTAAATTTTAAATATTTTTTTTACTTTTACCTCATGGGCCATCTTCTTCAAAATGTAAAAAGGTTCCCTCATTTTAATTTACAATATAACATATCATTCCACCACATTTAATGTATTTTTGTAATAATTTCACCCTATGTATAAATGGATTTAATATAAATTTTTTCTCACCAATAATTATAAAAAATTTCTTGTAAATTTCATTCAAATTATTATGAATATTCTTTTCCCCAATGTAATTGTTTTCTAAAACATTAATTTTTTTTCAATATATGTAGTTTTCCTTTGATAAATATTTTGATCAATATGAGTTAATATTCCAATGATTCTATCAACTATAATTATATGGATGGATTATGAAATGTTATTTTATATCATTGAATTGATATATAACTACCCTTTTCATACCTAGTTATTCATGTTTTATAAATTGATTTTTTCTTCTAAAGTCATATCTATTTAAAAAAACATTTCTTTATTTCATTTATCGAATATTTATCTTCTAGGTTTATTATAATAATTTACTGGGGAAATTATTATCTTAACTATATAATCGTTTTCTAAAAAAGGTAAAATGCATGTTCGTTATTATCTTGATAGAAATGGAATTTTCCCAGAATGGTACATGATGTCATTGGATACCAATTTATTTTCTATGCAATGATATTGTCATGATTATTTATTAAATAAATATATATTTCATTTTGTGAATCCATTTTAAAAGGATATAAAACCAATTTTCTTTATATCAATTCTATATAAAGTGATAATATATATATTTTTTAAAATATCCCATATAGGTTTAAATAAATGAGGGGTGATGTCATGTAGCCCCATCCAATGAATTAATTTTGGTTTTATATCTCATGAGATAATGATTCCCTATTTGAGTATATTTTTCGATTAACAATAATCAAATGTTTTTGTTAGGGTTTAATTGTGTTTTACATAATATAACTAGGTTTTGTGTGGGTATTATTTTGTCTAATATATGATAAAATGTTATGTGTGAGTAAATTTGCAATTTTGATATAATCACATAGTTTTTTTTGGGAATAATTGTAGTTCTGCTATGAGCACAAGGAATTTTGTGAAGGTTTTAGGGGTAGTGGAAGTATGGGATGGGTAGAACCAAACTCAAATTTTTCCAGGATCGATGATTAATACAAGATTAAAACCCATGTTTAATGTCGTGATCAACATAATTAAATCATAGAATCAGAAAACATAAATTACTCTACATCCTAAGGAAGGATCATGACATATTATATATAATTAATTAAATTAATTAGACAATAAAAATTGTTAGAATTACTTCATTGTTGATAAATAATGAAATATATATACGTTTTAGTGTCATTTAATTATAGTAATCAATTGCATATTCCCTCTAGTGGGGATCAAAACGTGTTCTAAGAATCTCTAGACATCACAGATAGAATATCTGGATTCTGTCATGTTAGTTCCTTACTCTTTCACCATCCTCCTTTGGTAACTTTAAAAAGAAATTCCAAGGAATTATCCATGAACCAGTACAGGAGGATTTATCTACATTCTTAAAAGTGTTATTGGAGAAGGGATCTATGTAGGATTGAGAGAATTCTCACATTCCATCATGAACAACCTAACCAATGAATTATCTGTACATAAAATAAATTAACTTGGTTTATATATAACTATGGGTAAAATAAAATAATTTCACAAGTTCCCTAAATTATTTATTTAATCCTTGGAAAACCCCATGTCAAAGAATATCAATAATATTATTATTTATTGATATTCTTTTAACTTTTGAATTATAATAAAATATTATCAATGAAAATAATTTTAAAATATTTCTTATTTATCACCATACATAAAATAGTGTTCCTCCATTCCTCCGTAATTTTTATCATACCTTGAATAATGCCTATTTATTAATAAAAAAATATCACTACATTAGTCACCAATAAATAAATAAATCTAATATTTACTAAAATAGGAAATAAATATTTATATATGACCAAAAATACATGTATAATTAATTAATCTTGAATTGGAATTATATTTATTCAACCTATTAAATGTTAAATAAAAATATATTAATTATCTAAGATTCCGGATACACTTAGTGTGTGACCCTCTAGGACTATTTCTCAGTGGCATTAGGTGGAGCAGTCTAAAGTCTCGGGATAATGTCTAGAAATTTTTCAAATAACCCATAGAGCATGAATTTAATTCCACAATGACATAATACCTCATACGGACACTTATTATGTAATATAATCCCTTTATAAAAATACCTCAAATAAAGATGGTTTTAGGTTGATGCCATCTACCACTGTTCTGAATGTATCTTTCTTTCTCTTTTTGAAAGTAAAACTTTCATATAGAACACCATGGACATGGATTTATTTAAGCTATATAATTTCAATCTAGCGTAATTATATATAAAATTTTGTTAACTAATGAAATGGAAAAATCATTTCTCACATTATTCATTAATGAAATATTATTCATGATGCACCAAACATAACCTACTTTTCTATGAAAATATATCATCACAGTTTATGTCAATACATCAAAGTAAGTGACTCAGAATACTCATTAATAATAATCATAATGTATAAGGACAAATAAACAAGTGAATAAATTGGATCTTATAATGACACATATAAATTTGGATTTCCTACTAGTGGGCATCATTATCAAAATATCCTACTGTATATTTCCAAGGGAATACACCCTGAGAAGGTGCCTCGAAGTCCTATTAGTCCCCACCATTGATATCATGATTCATTAGATTCCCTCAAATGATACCATTCATTCATATAACATATATTCAAGAATATATTAATATAACTTCTGGGTTCTCATCATTGTAGGGAACTACTATGGCCTTTTCGTGTGACAACTAATAATAGAACATTATCACATACTATATTTCGTATAATAATAATCATGATGTGATGAGTAGTTTTGTTAATATTAAAAACCTTGAATACAAGGTTATCATGAATTACACAAAATTTTGTTCAAGGGAGCCAAATACAATAGGCTACCACATCCACTAGAGCCAACTACTAACAACCTTCAGTAGACTAGCTCTCATATGATACTCATTCTTTTATTTAAAACTAGCATCAGTATAACCTCTGGTGATCATCTCCTCATATCCCCCATACTTGATGAACATATACTTAGTCCGTCTCAGTTACTTAAGGATAGCCATAAAAAATTACAATGATGTTCTTCTAGATTATATTAATACCGTATTACCATGATTAATGTATAGGAAACATCACTTCTAGTACATAACATGAAATACATGAATGATCATGTCACCAAAGTGTTTGAGATCATACTCAATCTATCGTTCCCATGTTGTTTCTGAAGAAAACTTTTCACAGAAATATGTAGAGCATGTGACACTAGAACCAATCCTTTCTTAGATGGTTCAATAATAAATATCGTTTGTATCTGATCAAAATATCTACTTTGACATAGTCCAGGAAGCCTCTTGGATCTATCAGAAATGATCTTCACCCCTATAATATAGGCTACTTCAACTAAGACCTTCAGAGAGAAACACTTGTTCAACCAATCCTTAAATGACTATATGACTATTACGTATTATCCAATAAGTAATATGACAACAACATATACTACTAGGATAATGACTACATTCCAAGTAAACATATTTTAAAAATATGGATCTCAATCATTATTTATAGAAAAAAATTCATTAATGAATTACTCAAATCAAATGTTCCAGGACCTGGATGTTTACTTCAATCCATTAATGGATATTTGCAATGTGAATTTTTTTTCCATCACCTTGAGCCACAAACCCTTCTGCTTGTTTCATATATACATATTCCAGAATATTCCAATTAAATAATTCAGTTTCCAAATCCTTATACAAAATCTCATAGTCATGGTTAAATTCTATAGAAAGTATAATTATTATGTATTTAAACATGGAATCTGGAAGAAAGTATTCATTGTATTCAATTACTTTATTCTGTTTAAACCCTTTATCAAATATAATTTCATTATATGTATTTAATTTACATTCCATGTGCAATTTCCTCTTAAATAACAATTTCCATCCAATTGACTTCACATCAAATTGTGCATCAACTAGAACCCAAACATGATTTTGATACATGGAATCCCATTTCGAATTCATGGCTTCTGGAAATTTTTCAATCGAATTTCTATACAACTTCATTATAGGAGAAAGGTTTATCATTTTCAACCAGCAATTAATCACCATATTTAGTGACCATATGACCAAATCTATTTTGTTCTCTTATATCTCATACACTCCAACACAATACTTGTATTTCATGATCATCTTCTTCAATGGGGATCTTTGGAATCAGATCATGTACCAACTCTGGATTATCGTAAAAATTCACTTCATCGAAATCAATCTTTAACCCACTATCATTGTTGAGGATGTGATCCCTCTAATGAAGGACATATTGTCTATCAACAATCAAATTATTGTTTGAGGGGATATATAAGTATTATCCCACTAATTATTTATGAAAACCTATAATGGTACACTTCATGTATCTAGGTTATGGTTTGTTACATAATTGTTGACACTCTTTTCCATCACAGAGTCTAACAAATGAAAAGGGAAATACCTTGAACACAAAGTGATTCATCCTTTAGAGAAACATTAAAAATCAACAATGGCATGAACAATGATTTATTTAATAATGGGTCGTGCATGTTCCAAGATGGTCGCACAGGTATACCTGCGGGCCACATATTGGGTGGGCAGGTGACCTGCACGCCCTATTTTCTTTTCGCCTAAGGTGTTCAGTAGCTTCAAAATATACATTGTGGGCCCCCCATTTTGGGGACAAAAAATCCAAAAACTCAGATTTCAGCTCTTGGTTCCCAAGTCTCTTCTTGAAGTCTTCCAAACACTTATAAGGTAATTTCTTACCTATAATAGAAGATCTAAAGAGGGGGAACAAGGCCTAAGTTTTGAAATTCATCAACACCTGTGTGCCTAAGTGTCTAACCCTTAAGGGAAATGTTCACACTTGCGTGCTGCCTTATCCCTTCAACAGAACCTGCGCGCCACCCTTTTTCCAGACTTTAGGGATAATACTAAGGGCTTGATCCATGTCTTGGCCAAGTATTTCCCCATTGGTTAACAGGCGTGCAGGTACACTGATGCCGCACAGGTATACTTGTGCGACCTGGACCTACACTCCCAAACAGGACCTGCCCATCTACCTTTTTTTCAGTGTCCATCCTATCTATTCATCTCTTTTATTTAAATCCACATACCCTCTTTAAGATTTAGCCTTCAGAACCCTCTTCAAATCCATTTATGACATGATTCCTTCTTTGTATTCCTTATCTGAAAAGAATTCTGTGGAACATCTCTCAAAACCTAGTAATTTACATATCTTTATGTCACTAAGGTGAGAGATTTCATTCATTCAACCACATCCTTTAAGATGAGAAGATCATTAACATGGGCCTCCTTTTCAGGAGTAATCCCCAGTCTAAGTTCTCTTAACCTTGGCCTTCTTTTCATGAGTAATCCCTAGTCCATGTTCTCTTAACTGGGACCTTCGTTTCCGGAGTAATCCCCAGTCCAAGTTCTCTTAACCCGGGCCTTCATATCAGGAGTAAGCCCTAGTCCAAGATATTTAATCTAGGAATCCTCCTCAGGAGAAATACCCAAGTTCCCAAATATGGGCATCCTCCTCAGGAGCAATCCCAAAGTTCCAAATTCCCTAAAACTAGGCATCCTCCTTAAGAGTAATCCCTAGTCATAATTCCCTTTAACCTGGGACTCCTTCTCATGATTATGTCCCAGTCATAATTTCTCTTAACCATTCTTAATTTCTTTTGATTTGGACCTCCTTTTTAGGAATATAACCCAATCATAATTCCCCTTTAATTTGGGAATCCTTCTCAGGATTAAGTCCTATGTTATGTATCCAAATCTCCATAAAGCACATATACCTTTATGGACCTTGTTCCCGGGTTTCTTCCCTGAAGTAAATCCCAATCCTTGTCTATCTTGGGTAGTCATACTCACATAATACCCACATTATTTCTTATGATTGAATCTTTTATTGCACAATCGTCAGGTTTTACTGATACCCTTTGTTTCTCACACTGAGAATGACTCACATGAGCTTATAGCGTAAATGTAATTATGACATCTTTTCTTTGGTCCATCAACCATGCATAAACTTCATACTTCTTCACTCGAACTATGAGGGTTCTAATTCCTTTTCTAAACAAGGATACATAGGTATCCAATATGCAGGTACGATCCCAACTCTGAAATAATCCAAGTCCTTCTGTACGAAAATAAACTTCAAGTGCCCCACTGAGTGGATTTAAAACCAGTATGGATATCATAATGACCAAGAGATATATATATAATTCATCGAAGTATACAATTGACTAAGAATCTCTGACAAATAAAAATGATTCTCTATCAATGAATAACCTCAAATACATATAAAATATTCTCTAAATCTCATACATATCAATCATTTATTGTTAGATCTAAAGGAATGCTCAATTTCATACTTATTAATTTAATAAGGATTCACGATCATAACATAAATCTATAAAGAGAGTCCCAAAGTAGACAATAATTACCGCAAAAAGGTGTGATGAGTCCGACCTCCCATCCTTTCGACCAATGTAAATTCTTAATCCTTATCAGTTCACAAATAATGAGCTCTTACCTATGGAATGTTTGTCCAAATGGATATAGAATCCTTGGATGTTTCCAGTTCTACTAACAAACACATTAGAAAACGATTGGAATGTTTGAACTGTAAACAAACAAGGTCATCTCCATTTCCATGGGAAACAAAAAATGGAGAACCCAACATGAATCCTTAACCATGTTAAAATGATGTTCTTCTTATTTGTTAGGCCCATATTTAAACTCAATAAGTGTTCCAACAAAATAATCAAAAACATAAGTTCTCATCCAAAAGATATAGTGGCCGAACTTATCGTAATTATTTCTATTATATCAAACATGCACTCTTTCCCAAGATCTTATGCATTATAGAAATGGCTTCTCTAAAGTTCACACTTGTGAATGCCTCTTCTGTAAATACCTCTACATCTACTCCTGTTAGATTGTCATCCGCTCTGAGGATGACATCACCTACTCAGCATCTTCAATGCTGGGAATCAAATGAACTGGTAAAGGAATACCATAAACACGGTACCATTCCAACTATAGAGGCCGCTCGAACATGACCTCCAAGTAAATAATTCACCCTGGTTGTCCAGAAAACGACGACCAGTGATCAAGAAACAGGTGGTTCCGACCACTGTCTCCAACCGTTTAAGGTCATTATCCCCAGAACACAATCACCAGTCCCTCCCATATTACGAGGAGGTGAATGAGAAGTTCACTCAAGGACCTAATTCTTGGAGACATGAGTCCTTCCTAAGGGCTCCCATCAACAATCACCACCAGACTTGTGTGGCAGTGCACCCTCAACATGATGAGGGAATCACCTTCAGGGGTTCAACTTAGGTTCCTCAGACCCGAGTCTGTAAGAAAAACCACCAGAGGTGAAATCTGGTCACCAGGGAGAAGGTTCTTATTTCTTCCCCCATTGGAGAAGTCCATCAAGCCAACTTGATGGAAAATAACGAGCGGGCATATACACCCGTTCGTCCTGATGTTGTTTCCCATCAGACTCGTCTAGCAGAAACATGCCAATCCCACAAAGAAATTACGGCGTAGTATTATAGGAAGGCATATAAACCTATTTATAACTCATCAGTCAGTCAACAGGCTCGTCTGACTACAATCAAAGAAGTTCACCAATCTGATATGGTGGCAACTGATAAGAAGGAACATAAACTTGTTTACAATCAACAATTCTATCAGCAATCTCGTCTGCTAGTATTGAAGTAAATTCATCAACCATACTTGATGAGTAATACCCAACAGGCACACACACCTAGAAAAATTCATCAAGCATACCAACAGTCTCATTTGGTATCATTTAGAGAAGTCAGTCGGAAAGTTTCGATGATAAATTTAGAGCAGACTCAACTCTCTGCCGCCACACATGAGTACTGTCTGAATTCAATGATATGAAAAGGAGGATAGAAGCAGGAATACCCACCTACTACAAGCACAGAATGGACGTATATTCTCGTTCCGATGATTGAAGTCACCAAGATCATTTTGACAATTGTTAAAGAGAAGAAGCAAATCCCTTCTCATATTCAGGATAGCTGTCAGAATATTATAATAGCTTCACCAGTATCACATGGAATGAAATGAAAATCTATCCTTACCAGTGGAGTGACACATAAACATATCGTTCCAGAATAGACACACACCTATGTTCCAGTTGAAGAGGGTTGTGGGTCATACTCCCCCATGTCATATGGACAACCATGTCAGGCACATACACCAGATTTGAGCGGAGATAATCTGCCTAACCTGACTATTTATCCTGAGTAGGCACATACACCTGCCCATAATAATCACTTTTTTCAACAATTGGTTCCTATTGTGAGTAGGAAGGCATCTAAGAAAAAGTCCCATCCAACATTGCCAAGAAATCAAGGGCCAATATGTAATATGGCCTTGATAGATGCTGGAGTTCTTGAAACCCTTAGACAATTATCTCTTGGAATTCAAGTTTCTACTCTATCATTTCCCAATAGCGGGAACATTAATTTCAAATGTCTTCATTATACTCTTCTTCTTGAAGGCTTTCTTCATGACAATTCAGTCAATCTCAAATTATTATCTTCAGATAAGAGCCACAAGAACCCTCTATGTGTCTTGAAGATCATGGACCAGAAGGTTTCATCATTTACAGTAACCAATCATGATGGTCCTCCCCATGATGATGAATTTAGTTACAAAATCCCTCTCCGTAGTAGTAATTCGCATTTTCTGGAAAATTCTTCAAAAGATAATTCAGTAATGAGAAATCCCTCTTATCTTGAGGCACATGAAAATGTGAATCCAGTCATGTATGATGCTTTACCACTAGCAGGTGAAATATTTTATCAATCAGAAGATAGCCCGGGGTGTAGGTCATTATTCAAACCACCCTGGGTCATCCATCTTCTAGTCTGGTAAATGAATTCTCTAAAAATCTTGTTGAATCTGATGAAGCAACAAGAAAGCACCAACTCTGGTTTAATTAGGTAGAATAATCATTATTAAATGGTAAAGATAAAGTGCTGAATATGAGAAAACAACTGGCGAAAGGTGAAGTACCAGTCATGTTTTGGCCTTTGGATGAACCTCAATATGACATTCCAGAAATGTTGACGGATGATTGTATTCACGACATTCGTCTCAAAATGTGAAAAACTCTTTGTCAATTAAAAAAGAAAATATTATCTTATGATGAAAATGAAAATCATGTCATGATAAAGAAGGGTTAAAACACCAAATTGATTTGGCCTCTCTCTTATTTTCTTCATATCTGAAGGATGAAAAGCAGTAGAGATCCCTTCAGCGTTCATGCCTTGGCGCACTAAAATGGATGCGTCAGTTAATTTCCAATTCCCCATCTGATATTCATATTAGGGGATGGGGTGTTCATGGAGCACTACATTTCACTGTACTCTCTAGTCAACAAATCCCACCAAAGGTGGTCTCATACAATGTTATTTCCCAGAACTGGCCACATCTAGCTAATTTTGTGCATAATCAAAGGCTTGCTCAGCAACAAGCCTCAACTAGTTCTTCTCAAAGTCAAGCATACATATAACAAGTTTTCAAATTACTCTTGAATCAAGAAAATGATAATATTTAACAGGATTCTCATTTAGAGCTTGCAGATCATCAAGTGACAGATGTTTCAGAAATCATCCAATGGTATTTTGAGCCAGGTGATTTGAGTGGATGTAGGTTAATGCATCCATCCAATTTCTAGACTAAAGATCGAAATATCAGAAGATATTTTAAGAAAGTCTCAGATATAACAACCCAATAACCACCCTAGCTTTCCAGATTGGGGACTCTTTTAGCCCAACCCTTGGACTCAACAACTAGGATTCGAGGAGTTGAGAAGGAACAACAGGAACATCCCCAGTCCACCGGATTGGGGACTTATTCAAATCCTCAATCTATTTCTTGGAGAAAGTCAGACTTCTCTCGATTAGGGAAGAAGCCACAAGAGGAATTAAGTGATGAATTACCAAGAAATTCCCTCCAAATTACGGTTCCCCAAGAAGTTCCTGAGGGATCAAATCAACAAGAGGCAATGTCTATTCAAGGACATGGAAGAAGACAATATCACAGAAATACCGATATAAGGGATGCAATGCATTATGCATCAATAAATGTCATCAATGCCGTTTTTGATGATCCTCCAGAACATGAGGCTCAGTCAGAGGGATCAGAAGAAGAACTTTCTGCTCAAGAGGTTGTGCACATAGAGGAAAATGAAGAAGCTGTGCGTACACAAAACCAAAGGCTTGCTTAGAATATAGGTATTCCTTCAAGTAACCAACTTCCCCCTCTTCGAAAGGAATCCTCCAAGGGGAAGGGAATGAATCAGGTTACATTCAACCCTCCCTCTGGAGAAGGAAAATCACTCTCACTAGAGAAAAGATTTTCACAACAGGAGGAATAAATGAAGGAATTAAGGAGGATGAATGCATAACTACATCATGATAGTCTTCCTCCTAAGCGTGCTGGAGTCAGTCAGCCAAGGGAATTTTCTGTAGCTAATGAGATGGATCAAGAGTATCCTACTTTACCAGTAAAACCTCATAGGTCTAGTCCTATGGGTCATGCGCAATAATAATCGGGGGTGCTGCCATCAGTTGCAGTACCAGCCACCACACCTATCTAGGCTCCAGTTATTTCACCTCCTCAGGTCCAAGATCAACCGAATGTTTCTCAAAAGATAATAACTACCACTGAGTCATTAACAGCTTGGTTGGAAGCTATAGAGGGAAAGCATGTAGAAATTCTACCAGAAAAGAGAGCTTTCCCTGAATGGGATGATTCAATTACTCCCCCATCGGATTTTGAAAGTACCACATTCCCAGTCTTTAATAGTTCGGGAGACCCAGAGAAACACATAACACATTTTGTTTCTCGTTGTGATCCTATGACTAGAACCCTTCAGCAAAAAGAATCAGTTAATCTCTGGTGTTTTGTACAGTCATTAGAAGGGCTTGCTTTTGTCTCGTATACAAGTTTTCAATCCCGGTCAATTACCGGGTGGGAGGATCTCCGTCAATGATTCCTTCTTCAATTCAGCTCAACTTTTCCAAATACAATATTTTTTATCTTAAAAATTGTATGAAAATGGATAATGAAGGAGTGTAATATTTCAATGCTCACTAGAATGGATTAACATATTCTCTAAGAATAGCACTCTCTCAAGAAGATTTGTTACTAATCTGTGTGGAAAATTTGCATGATGAATCATGCACACCGTTGATCCCTATGAAATACACAGGAAGGTTTAGAGACCTCACTTTGATTGCTCAGAAGATTTAAGTCTCTCTTACAAAGACTAAGGATAAAACTCCTGTAATTCCATCATCTCCAGGATGGAGATTGGGTAATGTAGATACTGCTACAGTTACACTTACACAAGCACCTGTACATGCTTATACCTCAAAACATTCATCTTATCGAAGTGCTCCACCTCTCGAGCATCAACAACATAGGTCGTTTTGTCAATATGATAAATAAGACCAATGATGGAATCAATTTGATGATTTTATGATCAAAGTTTTTTCTTTCTAAAATGAACAAGTTCCTGGTTACTTCATTTCGGCTCTAGAAAATAATTTTGTTCAATTGCCAAGGCCCAAAATTCCAAACAAGGAAGGAGATGAAGACCATCCCAACTGTTTCCCATTTTATTAGATGTTGGGGAATCCCATTCAGGAGTGTTTTGTATTCAAAGACCTCCTGCAAAAAATGGTGGACTCGGGACAAGTCAAATTGAAAGGTTCCTCAGCTCAGGTTGCATGTGTTACTACTACAGATCTAGAGGAAGAAGGTGAGTGGCAGGAAGTTAATAACAAAAATGCCCAAAAATATGGTGATTGGATGGTCAGAAAAACGATCAACCGAACTCATTCCATTTTTCAAACGCAATTGAAGAAACCAATTGTGTCTTCTACTATGAATTCCATATCAAAACTCTCTTCATATGAGGGATAATACTCAATGAAACAACATAATTCAAAGAAAGAGGAACAATCAGAAGAAGATGAGATCGTTTAGAAGCCCAAGTTGCCTTTGAAACTAGTAGATTTTATGACATATAATTCATATCCATGGGCACCATCCCACCAAATGTCAAAACCTCAATTGGCTAATCAGGAAGAGTTTTCATCAGATAAAGAGTTGATCTTTGGTTCTATTAGCATGATTCACTTAACATATCCTTTTCTCGGTCACAATTTCAATCATGATGAGCCTGAGTTCCCTATATCAAATAGAGGAATTAGAGGGAGTTCCATAGGTTTGGGATACAGAGGAAGATGTGGATATCCCAGATGAAAATACTACAATTCTACCCCTCCTAGAACTGTGTATGCAGTAGAAACTCATGGCAGAGCCCTTCATCGAGCTCAACAGGAACAAGAATGTTCTTCCATGCATGGCAGATTCAGTCATGGAACAATTATTATAGAGGTTCGATTGGAGGTTACACCTTCTTCCTCTTAGTATGTATATAGACATAGTCTGTCTAATCTTTCAAATCCAGGAATATTTCCAACTCCTACCCCGATACAAGAAGCGTCAACTTCTAAGGCACCTGCAAAACCACATGTTCCTTTTGGGAAACGCAGAACTTTGTATCAGAAATATGATATCGTGAAAAATTTGGCCAATGTACCGTCCATGTTATCAATTATAGATGCCTTGAATTTATCAAAGGATCTTTAGGAGGAAATCATTGAGGCCTTTTCAAGTCCTCAGAAATTCACAACAGAAATTGTTACAGCTGAATTCTACCATGTTGAGAATGATCCTGCAGAATGCCATGCAGTGATATCATTTACAGATGAAGATGAAGATGATGTTGCACATGGAAATATTATACCTTTGTACTTATCTGGTAGGGTCAATGATGTATATATCTGAAGAGCATTCATTGATAATGGTTCAGGAGTCAACCTCATCCCCATTCATACAATTCGTTGATTGGGCCTCACCGAATCTGATTTATCTTTTTCTACTTTGATTTTGCAAGGATATGATAAAAATGAACAAGAAACTATGGGTGAGATTACAATAAGAACTCAGTTTAGATATCTTTTATCCAATTTAGATTTCATGGTTTTTCGTCATGACATAGCATTCAACATTTTTAATGGAAGACCTTGGCTACATCAACTTACGACTATCCCTTCATTATTCCATCAATGTATTAGATATTATTTCAATGGACAAATTGGGACATTGCATGGTGATAAAGACCCTTTCAAAACATGTGAATCTTAATACATTGAGGCAGAATTATATCACATGGAGGGTAAGCAATAATCCACCACAAGGGAGGTTACCAAAGTTAATGCTCCATATGGTTTGGAAAAGATTCCAGTAAACCCATTCAAACATGTGAGTACATATTATGTGTTTCCTGTCAGTCAAATTGATAGGATAGACCCAAATCCAAATACTCTTATGGAAACTTCCATAATGTAAATTATTGAAATCAAGGTAGAAAACATGAGATAAATTAGTGATTCACTAAGAAATGATGAAAGATCAAATGGAGATGTATTCATTTCATCCACTGAAATCCATAAAGTCTATACATTTCCAAACAGATCATAAGAAGTTATAGCTATGTCAAAGGTGAACGATGATGTCGATTCTCAATCCATCTTCTCCTCTTTATTATCCAACAAAGACCATTCACCGTCAATAGGGTCAGAAATGGATGATTATTCTTCAATATGTTCAGATTTTAAAAATACTTCTAATCATGGAAATTCTGCTTTATCATCTACTATGAAAGTAGAAACAGAAGAAATAACACATGTTGAAGAAGAAGAGGAAGATCTCAGGGATTCTCCTCTAGAATTTGAAGAGGGTATCTCTACCACTGTGGATGAACTCATAGAAATAAATCTGGGTACAAAAGAAGTTCCACATCTCACTTTAATTAGTGCGACCATGACTCTTGAAGAGCTAGAGTTGTATATTTCATTTTTAAAGAAAAATCGAGATATATTTTCTTGGAACTATATAGAATGTATAGGGTATGATTCTGATGTTTCTACTCATCATTTGGGTTTTCTAAAAGAACATCCAGGATTTAAGCAAGCCGTAAGAAGAACTCACCCAACTTATGCTTCCAAAATTTAAGCTGAAGTGGATAAGCATATCAAAGATAACTTCATCAGAGAAGTTCAATATCCCAAATGGTTGGATAATATTTTCCCTGTGAAAAAGAATAATGGACAAATTAGAGTTTTCATTGATTTCAGAGATCTTAATCGGCATTGTCTCAAGGATGATTTCCAGTTCCGATCATTGAACTCTTAATTGATGCAACAGCTGGCTATGAAGCACTTTCCTACATGGAAGGATATTCTAGGTATAATAAAATCTGAGTGGCTCCAGAATATGAAGAATATATATCCTTTAGAGCCCCTCAGGGTGTGTTTTGCTATCAGGTAATTCCCTTTGGCCTGAAGAATCTAGGCACAACATATCAGTGTGCCACGCATCGTATCTTTAAACCCTTTTTAGGGATGTTTGTTGAATGTTATGTGGACGATTTGGTGGTTAAATACATAAAACGTTCTAATCACTTGGCTGATTTGGAAATCATATTCCACAAACTTCTACAACACAATTTGAAGATGAACCCCATAAAATGTTCTTTTCGGGTAACAACAGGAAACCTTCTTGGCTTTGTTATATGCCATCATGGTATCGAAGTTGATCATTAAAAGATAAAGTCAATCATTGGTTTATTACCTCCCCAAAACATAATGTAATTGAGAGGAAATCAAGGAAAATTATCCTATATTCAGCATTTCATCGCCAATTTGGTAGGAAAAAGTTAACCCTTCACCAAATTGACGAAGAAGGGAGTCACTTACCAGTGGACTGAAGAATGTCAAGAGGCATTAAATATTCTCAAGAAGTACCTCTTGAGTCCACCGGTATTAATGCCACATGTTGATGGAAGACCACTTATTCTTTATTTTTCTGCTCTAGAGCGATCATTGGGTGCCTTCCTTGCCTAGAAGAATGATGCTGGGAATGAAAAAAACCTCTACTATCTCAGTCAGACAATGATTGAAGTAGAAACCCAATATTAAAGTATTGAAAAGTGCTGCCTAGCATTAATATTTGCAGTTCATAATTTGAGACACTACCTACAACATCATGTGGTCCAATTGGTATCTCGCAATAACCCGCTCAAATTTATCCTTAGTCGTCCAATGCTTACAGGGCGTCTGGAAAGGTGGGCAGTTATTTGGAGAAATTTGATATCAAGTATGTGTCTCAAAAGGCAATATAGGCCCAAGATCTGGCTGATTTCCTTGTTGATCAGCCTTCAGTAGAAGATATATCTTTAGATACTGAACTTCCAAATGAATAATTCTTCTTTGTTCAACATAATCTTCAAACAATAGAAATATACTTTGATGGTGCTTCCAGAAGACCAACATGGAAGAAAATGGAAGATCGTAAATTCAAAAATGTTGTATTATGAATTGTATTTATTTCCAAGGAAAAGTTAGTGCTACCCTATTATTTCTTATTGTGGGAAGGTGGTATAAATAATGAAGCAGAATACCAATCTCTCATCGTAGGATTGGAGTTGGCACTTCAGGCACAAGTGAATCACTAAAAGGTGAAAGGTGATTAGGACCTGGTAATCAAACATGTCAATGAGGATTATGTCATCAGGAATAAATATTTAATCCCTTAGTATGATTATTTTAAAGATTTAATGTCATAATTTACCTCAGAATCGACATTTTCTTATCTCCCGCGATCACAAAATGCCCAAGAAGATGCACAAGATAATATAGCCACAGCTCTGGTAGATCGAAATCGGGATGAGGCAATCATCAGTATTGCCCACTATCGTACAATTTCACCTTATATTCAAACCAGAACAGAGAAAATAAATGAAATTAGTCCCATTTCGGAACCATATGGTCCCACTACAGGATGGATTAAACCTATCCGGGAATACCTTCAAAATGGAACACTTCCACCTGATAGAGTCGGGAAAGAACAAATCCATCGATGTATGGTCAATTTTACTATTTATGATGGCCCAGATCACTAAGAGAAAATTCTCTACAGAAGTGGGTTTTATGGAATTCTCTTCAGATGCATTGATGGTGAAGAGATAATGGCTGTCATGAATGAAGTGCATGCAGGATTCTGTAGTGCCCATCAGTCTGGACAAAAACTATCTGATCAAATTCAAAGGCTTGGATACTTTTGGCCTTTAATCATACAATATTGTGTTGATTTCATGAATAAGTGTCATTCATGCCAAGTATGTGCGAATTTCATTCATCAACCCCTAGAGTTTCTTCATACAGAAAAATAGTCATGGCCATTTTCCACATGGGGAATGGATATAGCGGGACCTTACCCTTCAGCTACATCCAAACAGATTAAGTATATTCTTATTTCTACTGACTTCTTTTCTATATGGGCAGAGGAAATACCACTCAAAGAATTTAATTCTAAAAGCAATGTTACTTCATCATGTCTAACATCATTACCAGATTTGGTGTACCTTATACCATATTGATGTACAATGGAACCAACTTCTGTTCATCCGAGTTAAGGAAGTTGTATCCAGAATATAACATCAAATCCAATCATTCATCTCGGTATCATGTAGTGACCAACGAACAAATAGAAGCCTTTAACAAGACTCTTTCAAACATAATGCAAAAGATGGTGGATAAAGATAAGAAATAATGGCCTGAAAAAATCATTCTTGCTTTATGGGCTTATCAGACCACCACCCGAACTACAACGCGGTCAACTCCATACACATTTGTATATGGAACAGAAGTAGTCATCCCATTGATGTTCAATTACCCTCGCTCAGAGTAGCCATTTGTGATCAGTCATCTACAGATGAAAAATCTCAAAAGCGATTGGATGAATTGGAACTATTAGATGAAAAAATAGTGTGCACCCTACACCACATAGAAGTCTATCAGAATCGAATAGAATGAGCTTTCAACAAAATCGTTCATCTTCATTCATTCATACATGGAGAATTGGTATTGGTTCTCAGAACTCCAATTATACTAGGAAAGAAACCTCCCAAGATTGAGCCAAAATGGGAAGTACATTACTCAATTTATAAGGTCTACTCTAATGGAGATTATTTCATAATCTTAATGGATGGAAAAATCATCACGACTCCAAAAAATTCCAAATTTATGAAGAAGAATTTTGTATAAAACAAATAAATCATTCTGGTCTATGTATATGACCATAATATATTAGAACCATCGTAAAACATGACGTTAAACTGTATTGTTTCCCAACATCCAACATGACATTAAACTATGCCATCATCTAACATAACGTTAAACTGTACTGTCCCCCTTACATCCTAGCTACATGACGCTAAACTGTACAGTACCCCAACGTCCAACATAATGTTAAACTGTGAAAAAGTCCCTAATACGTCCAACATGACGTTAAACTATGTCACCATTGTGCTCACTGCAAGACATTAAACTGCATATCCATACATCCTAGCTACAAGACACTAAACTGTACATCACCTGTCCTTGCTATATGACATTAAAATATGCATCCCCTCTTTTGTCCTTACTTCATGACATTAAACAGCATAGTCCCCCCCCCCTAAGTCCTTACTGCATGACATTAAACTTCATTGTCCCCATTGTCCAACATGACATTAAACTGGGAATCGTTAGTTTTCTTGATACCTCTTGTTTCTCACACTGAGTATGATTCACATGAGATTAGAGTAAACTCCATCCATAACACCCTCCCTGGGATGCTAATCATGCATAAGTCCCTCCACTTTCATTTTTTAGATGGTTGTCCTCAAAAAACAACTTTATCACCAATTCATTCTTCAATTGAACTATGCAGACTTTCATCATTACCTTCTAGGCTGGGTAGGTAGGCAACCTTCTGAGGTTCAAGCCCAAAATCAATCTCTTCACATCGGTTCACCTCCGTCTCATATGATGTTGATTTGTGGAACCACCCCCATAACCAATTTTTTTACATTGGTTCACCATCGTCCTTGCTATATGACGTTAAACTATTCACGATTCTATCCTGTACGACAATAAACTTCAATATTCTTTGGAACCCTCTCCTGAGCATGAATCATTATTTACATTTATCTCCAATCATGTTATATTCCAATGATTATTTCCATACATGGAAATGCCCAACCCTTTGATATTGGGACAAATCATCATTGCAATAAAGTCCACTTTCACCCTTCACTTATATGAACCAAATCTGTAAAGAGGGTATTTCAAGAACTACATGAGGCTTGATTCCCATCCTTATGGGATACATAGGAACTTTTGAGCATCCCTCGAATCCAGCCCCAAGTCTTTGGGCCTAACACCAAATTCCACTTTCAGTCCTTTGGCTGAAAAGCCCCCTATTGAAAACATGAATGTGGTATGGAAACCCTGGTCTTCATTACCATCAGGTTTAAGAAACACACTACGTACTCCTTATAATGGTCTGAGCTCTATGGCCCTAAACTAAGATCTATTAGAGTCTCTTCTTACATGACATTAAATTGTATTTCAAGGACTACATCTGGATTGATTCTCATCCTAATGAGATATGTAGTGAAGTCCTATATTTCAATTTAGGACCCAACCACCACATGATTATGGCCATCGTTGGTCTATGTATCTCTTTGATACATTATACAATGCCCATTTTTATATGTCATAATCCTAACCTTAAATACTTTCATATCTTCATAACCCTTTTCTTGATTTCTAGTAACAAAATGTCAGATACCTAAGCGTTATTTTTCTTGACTATATAGCACATGCCCTTAGGCGGCTTTGAATAAATAGTCTACATAACAGACCTGTTATCCAAAAGACGCAATTATTTGACTATGCAACCAATGCCCTTAGGTGGACCTGCATAATTTAACCCCCTTACGATTTTTTCAAATAATGGTACTTCATTCTTGGGAAAAAAACCTCATTTTGTCATTATTTGTCTAAATGAAAATATCTAGGGATCTGGAAAAATAGCCATCCTTAACATATTTGTCCCATACTCTTTTTCATGGTCTGAAATTATTAAAGTTTATGTTTTATATTTCTCTTCCCTATGTTTTGGTCAGACCATCATGGGAGTGACATTCATCCAATTCTTTGAAAATCTTGATTGGAAATATCCTATCCATATTCAAGTACATCTCTCCATATAGCAGACTCTATCCTTCAAAAAATTTGGATCTCCATAAACATCCACTGGATTTTAAGCAATTGAAAAGTAAAATTTCTGAGTGTTATTTTTCTTGACTTTGCAGCAAGTTCCCTTAGGCGGCCTTGCATAAACAGTCTACATAACAGAATTTTCATCCAAAAGATGATATTATTTAACTATGAATCCAATGCCCATCGGTGTACCTACATAATTCAGCCCCCTAATGGGTTTGTTAAATAATGGTAACATCACTCTTAGGAAATACTTCTTCTAATGCCTCTTAGTTATTTTTTCATATCATTTCTCAGATTCAAAATTTATTAAGTCATAGTTTACTTTTTTTCCTCCATACTTGAGTGTGGTAATATGTTTTCAGATAAATTATCAAGGAATTGAGTCAATTTTAATCCATTTGGTCAATGCTATTTCAAACTTAAACATTAGCCTTTTTTATGTCTGATGTGAATGAATTTAAACTACTCAAAAAAGACAAGGGAACTCTGAATAAAAGTCAAGTATACGCTCACTAAACATAAATTTCTTATTATTTAGGTAATATTGAGCAATAAGAATATTCAATGATTGTAGGGTTATTTATAATAATCCTAGAAAAAATCAAACAATTCTTACTAGGCCCATTGGATTAGGTAAAAATTTAAAGCAGGTAGCAAAATAAGGCATGCACAAATGATTGAAGATGAAAGTATTTTCCATTTGATGCCCAAAAGTTAGAAGGATATTCACATATTGGAGTCTCTTATATTTTTTCAGGGATTACAAGATTCTTTCAAAATAAGTCTTCATTTGATTTACGGCATCCCAAACTTCATCAACAACCACTTGATGTTCATGAACTCGACCAGCTTCACTCTTTTCAGCTTGATGGAGTGCATTCCTGGCATCATCAATGGATTTCATACCATTTTTTTGAACTACTTCAAGTGAATTGTTCAGCTGGTCAAGTTCCCGAGTAACAACATCTTACTATTTCTAAAGGTGCATATACTCGACAACTTTCTCCTTGATCTTATGCATTAAGTCCTTCTACTTGGAAGCATGATCAGCCTTATCTCGGAACACCACAACCACAAATTCGCTGATATTGGCTGGCGACCTTACTCTGTTCAGGTCTTCACGATACCTTTTCTCCTGCTACCTTTATAAGATGACTTGTTTCACCGCGACATGGATCTCTTGATATCCAAAACCACCATGTCCCAACATGACAAACATGGATGAAAGTCAGGGAATCATCAATGACAGCTCTTCAAGAGGCACTTCAGATATGATCTTCCATATGTTCTTCCATGCCTTGCGATGTGAAATTTGGAGCGCCTTTTGTACATCCGGATCTGACTCAGTATCACTGTCATAGGGGGGATTATAATCTAGATAAATGAACTTAATGAAGTGCTATGTTCTTCTCCTCCCCCCTGATCCTGGTCACTTCACTTTCTATTCCCGTTGGGGCGGAGGCTGAGGCTTCACCTCCAGATTTAGCCACTGAAATTGACGACCCGACATAGTCAATTGAAAGTCTTTGGTTAGTCTCAATGGACGAAAAAAGTTGATTAAGATTTCTTTCAATTTAAGCACAACCACAAATGTTGTTATCTATTACCCAACAGAACATCAATAGCAAGAGAAGGATCCTCCCTATCTTTCCAAGATTCAAGAGGATTTTGAGGACGAGTTTGAGGAAGCTCTTCTTGGTTCAGCTCCACATGAGCCAGTGTCTCTACAATAGTAGGGTTGTCTGTACCCCCTTCAGGAATTGGCAGTTCGACAGCTTGTTCAGATGCAACTGCACATTTGAACCAATCATGATCAGAGATGTAATAATATGTTATTTTAACAGGATGAAGGATAACACTCACATCCACAATCATCTAAATTTCATGGTAATTTAACATGATCTAAAAAATCATCAAAGGATGCACCATGATTCATCATTTAATCCAATGTTATCTCAGATTACTGATCAGTATCACCAGTGGGAGCATTTGATATGTCTTCTTGGTGACCTTTGTGTCGTGGCCTCTGTCCCCGGACAACGTCTTCAGATAAAATTGTGGCGTCAGTTGTAGTGGCTGCTAAATGTTCTGGTGAAGGGGTTGAACCTAAAGTATCATAGAATGGAAGTCAGTTGATGTTTTCATTCATCATCTTATGAAGCATTGTTAATTTACCAGAATCATGCTCTTCTCTCCTTACAGTAGCAGCAGGAGTGGTACTGGGAACAGACAATGGATCCTCTTCAGGAGAAACCATGCCAGCATGGACTTGTGACTGTTCACCAGTACCCTCCGTTGTCCTCAAAGGAGTGTCAATAATCTCCCTCAAAGTGTAAATTGAATAATCCCCTGCAATCCCAAGAAGTATGAGCAATCTTTTCATGGGTTAAGACTAATGAATATCTGAAGGACTTACCACTACAGATAAAATTTTTAGTTGTGGACTTCTTCCTTCGTTGTCTTTGTTTCATCAGCTTTTTGGGAGTGATGACATAATCATATCAAAATACAAGAATTGGAGAATGAAGAGCCATATAAAACTCCTCTTCCAACCTTTGGATTGATCCATCTAAGAATTTCAGAAGATCGAAGGATAACAATGGGGTTGCAGCTCAGGCTTGTGAGGTTTCAGATCTGGGGCACAAGGGCTATGCTACATTATGTAGGCCTTCTCAGCTATTCAAGTATTTAAAAATTATCCTCCACTTGAGATTTTTTCTGAAGAAAAATTGGTGTATGTTTGAAACCAAGAATACGGAAGATAATTCTTTGCCTCTGGAATGTTAACTTGTTGCAGATGACCATGCCCATACAGAGGCTAGTAGATGCTATGTGGAAATTTACGATGATACATATTCAAGTAATTTTCCATATATGGGAGAGTTTTTTCACATATATCATAGTAATAATGGCCAACAATGTTCATAATGTCGTCAATTCTCTTTCTACCTAGTTCATCAGCCATTCCAATTTTTCTAAGAGCCATTTAATCTGCACAAAGGTCGAATAATTAACTCTTAAGTGAGTTATTTTTTCATAAAATTTTTTAAGAAAAGAGAAAAAATGGCTAAGACATTTAGGCACACAAGTCCAATGTTGGCGTGAAAGTGTAAATGTGTCGCGTAGGTTTTGGTGCGCAAGTATCACAACGCAGGTGAAAATACCTCTGCAAAAGCGTGACACGAACAGAAGCAATGAAACCACAGAAAATCAACAACCTGCACGACGAGAGCAACCTATGATATGAGAGCTCAAAATCATTCAATTCTGGGAACTTTTCACGAGACTGAGGCGCATATTTATAGGCCAGGCTGAACCCCTGCGCGTAGAAGCCAACACACCTCTCACCTGCGCGCTGCTAACTGCGCGCTCAAAACATGCACGCTGCCCTTCCTTGGTTTTCTTCTTTACCTCAGAGTCACATCCTCCTTCCTTTCAGATCCAAAAATGAGCGGGGGATTTTTTTTATGCTCCTTTATTTCACAAAGTCTATCGAATGAAAATGGAAATACCTTAAACACAAAGTGATTCATCCTTTGAAGAAACATAAATAATTGACAAAGGCATGAACAAGGATTTCTTTATGAATGGGTCGCGCATGTTCCAATATGGTCACACATGTATACCTACACGCCACATATTGGGCACGCAGGTGACCTGCACTCCATATTTTCTTTTTTCCCAAGGTCTTTAGTTGCCTATAAATACCCCTTCTAGGCCCCCCATTTCAGGGACAAAAATTCCAGAAACTCATATTTCAGCTCTTTGCACCCTAGTCTCTTCTTGAATACTACCAAACACTTTTAAGTTAATTTCTTACCTAGAATGGAATATATAAAGAGGGGGAACAATGCCAAAGTTTTGAAATTCATTAACACCTGCATGCCTAAGTGTCTAACCCTTAATGAAAATGGTCACAACTACACGTCGCGTTATCCCTTCAATAGAACATCCGCACCACCCTTTTGCAAGGATTTATGTATAATACTAAGGGATTGAGGCAAGGCTACCCCATTTATTACCCCATTGGATAAAAGGCTCACACGTACACCTATGACACACAGGTATACCTACACGACCAGGACCTGCATGAGCAAATAGGACCTACGCACCTACATTTGTTTGGGTGTCCTTCCTGTCTATTCATCTAGTTTCTTCAAATCAACATCTCCTCTTCATGATTTAGCCTTCAGAACCCTCTTCAAATCCCATTAAGGAATGATTCCTTGGTTTTCATCCTTATCTGAAAGGAATTTTGTGGAACATATCTCAAAACCTAGTGATTTACATAACTTCATGTCACTAAGGTGAGAGATTACATTCATTAAACCTCATCCATTAAGATGCAAAGATCATTAACATGGGCCTCTTTTAATGAGTATGACCCAATCCATGTTCTCTTAACCTGAGACTACTTTTCGGGAGTAAGCCCCAGTCCAAGATCTCTTAACCTGGGCCTTCTTTTTAGGAGTAAGCCCCAGTCCAAATTCACTTAACCCGGGCCTTCTTTTCAGGAGTAAGCCCTAGTCCAAGATATTTAATCTGGTCATCCTCCTCATGAGTAACCCACAAGTTCCCAAATATGGGCATCCTCCTCAGGAGTAATCCCCAAGTTCCAAATTCCCTTAACCTGGGCATCCTCCTTAGGAGTATGCCCTAGTCATAAATCACTTTAACCTAGGTCTCCTTCTCATGATTAAGTTCCAGTCATAATTTCCCTTAACCAGTATTAATTTCTATTTATTTGGACATCCTTCTCAAGAATAAAACCCTATCATAAGTCCCCTATAATTTTGGCATCCTTCTCAAGATTATGTCTGAAGATAAGTATCCAAATCTCTATAAAAGAACATATAACCTTAGGGACCTTGTTCTTGAGTTTCTTCCCTGAAGTAAATCCCAATCCTCGTCTATCATGGGAAGTCATACATATATAAGCCCCACATTATTTCTTATTATTGCATATTTCATGGCACAATCGTCATGTTTTACAGATACCTCTTGTTTCTCACACTGAGCATGAATCATGTGAGCTTAGAGCGTAAAAGTAATTATGACATATTTTCAATGGTCCATCAACCATGCATAATTTACATAATTCTTCAATCGAACTACGTGGGTCTGATTCTTTTTTTAAACAAGGATACGTAGGTTTCCCATCTGCGGGTACGATCCCAACTTTGAAATAATCTATGTCCTTATGAATTACAATAAACATCAACTGCCCCACTGTGTGGCTTTAAAACTAGCATGGTTATCATAGTGACCAAGAGATCTCTATATAATGTATTGAAGAATACCATTGACTATGAATCTCTAAAAAATACAGATGATTGTCTATCGATGAAGAACCTCAAATACATATAAAAGATTCATCAAATCTCATACATATCAATCATTGATTGTTAGATCTAAAGGAAAAATCATTTTCATACTTGGTAATTTAATAAGGATTCACGAACATAACATAAATCTATAAAGAGTGTCCTGGAGTTGACAATAATTCCCCCAAAAAGGTGTGATGAGTCTATCCTCCCATACTCTCGACCATTGCAAATTCTTAAGCCTTATCAGTTCACAACTAATGAGCACCTACCTTTAGAATGTAGGTCCAAATGGATATAGAATCATTGGATGTTTACGGTTCTACGAACAAACCCGTTAGAACCAGATTGGAATGTTTGAACCTTAAACAAACAAGGTCATACCCATTTCAGGAGGAAAAAATAATAATTCCTTATCAAATGATTCAAAAACCCATACATATGTATGTTAAAAAATGGGTTTCTTTCCACTTCATAACTCATAGGGAATTCCATTTTACCCTTTACTTGGTACTCAGTTTAATGTGTATGCTTTAGTTTGTAATGCATTTTCCCAAAAGGATAATATAAGTTCTATATGACTCATCATCAACCATACCATTTCTAAAGAGTTATGGTTATTCCTTTCACTAACAAAATTTCACTACGGTTTATAAGGTTGAGTGAGTGGAGAAATAATCCCAAACTCTTGTACAAATTCGATGAACTCTTGGTAATGTTATTCACCACATCCATTCATCCATTTCTCAAATATAGAATTAATCCCCTATTTTCGTTAGATCCCCCACATCTTGGTAGAACTAGAGTGCTTGGACAAATCCCCAAAACAATCACTCTAAATATTAGAAATCACTGAGGCTTCCTTTTTATTGAATTTGACCATTATTTCATTATTTAAACATAACTGACCATTAATGAACTCCATCAATGGCCTACTTTTTTGATCATTGGGTCTGTAGAAGTCAGCTATGTTAGGGATACATGACATTAACAATATCATAGTTCTATTTTCAAATGAAGATGATATTATACACACCGAGTCAAGAATAGCTTGTACATGGGATGCTCCAATTTTCTTCCCTTAAAATGGACATATTGTTTTCATATGAATCCATATTCCAAGAAAATGGTTTTATGGATAGGATTTATGGAACTCCCACTCCCCTTTCAAAATCAATAAATCATATTTATGATAGGGAACCTTTTAAGGCATTATCATTTTTTAGATAGTAGGACTATTGTATTGTGTCACTAAATTTCACTACGGATATGTGTATCAGTTGATGTGTCTATGTTTCCTTTTGAGTCCTTATGGATTGTTATAGGTGATGAGTTTCGATATAATACATTGGCCATTTTTTAATCATGATCTGATTTTAGATCATTGAGAAAGAAACTGGAGAATAACTTGGAGGTTTTCAGGTGTTGGAAGTTGATTCTTTGAGGATCTGGTGTGGGTGAAAAGTCAAATTAGACAAAATGTGGTACTTTATTTGATAGTTTAAAGCTCCTAGATATAGACTGTAATGATTTAATTTATGTTCCTTAAGTAGCTATTCAATTTTTTCGATGACGATGGTCCTAAGAGTTTGGGGGAATCAGTGATGCAAAAATAAACACCGGTGTTACATCACGATCTGATGGTCACATAGATTTTTGATAGGCCAAAATAGGAATTGAATGTGGTAATCCATTCAAGATAAAGTGTTAATAATGGTACTCTGGTAGCATTAAGTGGTAGTCCTAAATAAGAGATTATATCCACAGAAATTCATGTCCTTCGGGTGACAATGATACAGTAGGGGATGCACATACTGGTGCAATGGTGGAAGAAAATCTGGATATTCAGAACTATTCTCTTAACCAACATGAGGTTATTGAAGTGAATAATTATGTGTTTTCTGTTAAATAGGTTTTTGATGGATCTTATTTTGTAATTCTAGATGACAATAACTTAAAATGTTTGTTTATGTGGCATGGGATTATTTAGGTGAGAGAGACAAGCATGCGAGGATAGGACCTAAAAAGGGTGATTTTTCCACTAAACAAAAACATCACTGATCTGGTCCTTGATGATTATAGGGCAATGGAAAATTGTCCTCCCCAATTTCTAGGTGTTTATAATGTCCCTTTCAAATATATATTTTTCCATGTAAGGAACAAATTTCTTGAGAGTGAGGGCTTCATATCAATCCCCTCAAAAATAAGGTTGTGGAAGGACTTCTCCAGCATGCCAAATACTATATCTACTATATCCACCTCTATGGTGTCAAGGATGGTCAATGATGATATTAAAAAGATCTTCAATAATTGTAATTCTCAATCATAATGGGAAACAACAGATGAGTATGCATATGGAAATGACTTATCAAATTATGAAATACAGTGTCACGACCCGCCATCACCAAAAGGAGGGAATGGTCAGTAGATTGCCAGGCCCTTCCTTATTTAAGTTGAAAGAGAGATAATGACACATGAAACCCACCTTCAATAGGTACTGGAGTTCCGACTAGCACCAAGGGTATATATTCTCACAAAAAATTTAAGGCATCACCTTTTTTTGTCTTTATAGGATCGAGAGATAAGATAGAAACCTCAACAATACCAAAGTTGAAAGTAAAGGGATAGCAAAAAAATAACCCATTCCTATATGCATGTTCAATAGTATATGACACAAGACACAAAAACACTGAAGGTAAGGAAAAAAGAAAAAATAAAACATCAACAGCAACTGCCCCAATGTCTGAGCTAGTACGGTCCAACATGATCGCTGATGTCCTCCTGGAAACCTGAAAGCAGTTTTATATACGTAGGGTGAGCATACAAGTACACTCAGTAGGGATAACCAAAGACTCTCGTGCACAAGTGAAGAGGAATTCTAATGCCCTATGAGAAACGAAAAAAACCAAAGAACATAGCAAGGAGAAAACTTTCCACACAAGTCTCACAAAGGCACACTCCCCAAATAACACAAGGCAAGTAAAGTATAGTATTAACACAACGATATTTGGGTACCCCGCACTACTTTCCCACTGGTTATTGAAGACATCCTATGCATCGAACCAATCCCGCCATTATCACCACATTTCCACTGCCAAACCCTGCCCACACACACCTGGGCCATAGCCTCACCACAGTCCCACTGCCAAACTCCGCCCGCACACACGTGGGCCACAAACTCACCGCAGTCCCACTGCCAAACCCCGCCCGCACACACCGGGGCCCGAACAACTACTGTCACACCCAAAGACACCTGGGCCAGAAAATATAATTCCATGCCTGAAGACACTTGGGCCAGAACAACTACTTCCATGCCCAAAGACACTTGGGTTTGAACAACTAATGCCACGCCTGAAGACACCTGGGCCTCATACCGAAGACACTTGTGAAACAACCTACCCGCTGACCCCTGGACCAAATACCACAACTACCCCACCCAAAGATTCTCGAGCTCATAATGGACCTCAGGGCATCACAGCCTGCATGAAGAGTCTTGGTCTATTCAGGAAAGGGAGTAGAAAAAGAGCTAATAACCAGCCACTAATAGGTGTGTTGGGAAAACACCCTCCCCATGAAATGGGGTGTTTGGAACTAAGTTCTCAACTTGGGTGGAGTGAAAATAAGAAACATAAAAGATACATATATAAGTATAGGTAACAAACACTCATCTCAACCTAGGGGCTCCAAAACCTAATCACAAACACCCTTGTTACTATTCATTCACAAAAGAAGCCACGACACTCACGACCAAGACACAACTCATTCCCAAACTAATTCCCCACTTGAATATTCTTGTTATCTTGTTCAAGTGATCCCATTAGGGTGAATTATACACTACCAGGAAACTAACAGGCATAACCACAAGCCAAAAAAAGGAACAACCAAACAACAATTTAAACATTCACACTCGGTTCTCTTGAAATGTTGCACCAAAAAAAGGGATTAGTGAGATCCCTAAAAGTACTGGAACCAAATAAAACCTCACAAAAGGGATAAGTGAGATCTCTCGAAGTACTAGAAACAACGAGGACCCCAAGACATAGACCCACATCCCCCAAAACAGGAACCCACCAGTTCTCAAGGATAGAGGATTCCACCCCAATTTGTCATATAAGCAGAGCAACCACAACCCCAAATTCACAACCAACTACCGTACCACATCCGAGGATCCCATACTAACCGACATAGCCCCATATTAAGACAAATAGAAAAATTCCCCTCTTACCAAAATAGAGTGGAGAAACTCTCATGTTCAAGAACATCATTCATTAGGTTCTTCTTTCTGTATGTTAACCAGGGTGGTCACATATGGATTCTTGTTTTACTGAACATCCATTTAAACCAACTGGGTTTGAATGATTAAACAATTTCCATGTTAAGTCATTTAGTTATCATAGAAGACAAAAGTTCATTAGTGCACATGGAAAGACCACCAACGACCATGATTTTCAGTGAGCATAGGCTCGCACAATTCACAACACATACAACATAAATGTAGTGCAACAGAAACATCGATCACACCCCCATTCATTCTTTAAAAGTCCACTCATCATCTTCATTAATTTTTGTTTCATCAATTCCCATAGAGGAAAAACCGTACCCACCCAGCATGATACATAGAAAGGAGAGGCGAAGGAAAACCCTACTTGATTGATCAAAGATCAATGTTCTTATACACGAGCCAAGAATCATGGAAAAGTGTGACTTGCATGGGAGGGACGTCAGGAACTCCAAAAGTACAAAGAAGAAAGGAATCCAGCCAAGATGAAGAAGAAGGAAGAAGAAATTACCATGTGATATATAGATAATATCCCGTTTTTACAAGATATGGGGATTTGAACAGTATTAAATTTGGATCGTGGTTCTCGATGCGGATGGGTGGTTACACACGACAGAATTAATTTTTATTTAATTATCCATTGAGGAGGTCCCTCAGGATTTATTTGGTATTAATTATGAGATTTTAAATGGATTTTAACCACTTGAGAAAAAATTGAAAATCCCAAAGAGTTGTTATGGGAAGAACTGTAGAAGAGAAACAGACAAGGCTGGGTGACACCGATCGGTCACCACGATCGGTCACACCGATCGGTTGCCCTGATCGGTCACGCCGATCGGTCGCCCTGATCAGTCGTACACCAAAATTACGTCCTACCACCAAGATGTCACCCCTAGGATCTGAAATTTGGAAAAGGGATGGACCGTGAGGGTCCGGATCATCACATTAGATACCTCTCAAAGCATTCTTGCCCTCAAGAATTTAAAACCAGACTGGAAGAAATGAGGGGTGGTCCGAACAACCTCCCCAGAAGATACCTCTCAAGAGTGAACCCAAACAATTACAATCACCGTAAAACAATGGATTAAACTGTCTGGTCATGTGGAGAGGGGTTTCCCATCCTCCATGTTAAGATACTATCCGCTTTGGGCGGATCCAACTCACCCGCACGGGTTTAGGCGCATCCACTCTAATGCATTTTAACTAAGAATTAGGTCCTCCCTTCCAAACAACTCAGGATACATCACACACATCCATAGAAAAGGAAAACCACACATTCCATAGTTAATAAGATAAAGAATTCCGTCAGAACAAGTACAAAATAGAACAACACAAAACTCAGCACAACTCTGGGTACTAGGCACAAATCTGTGCTTCCCGTTCTGAGGTACTTTCCTCAAGCCCACCATGAATCCAGAACACACTAACCAAAGGAATGGTTCATCCACGAAGCACCTTCACCTCACGATCCTCAATCGCCACTTGTTACTCCACGAACATTTCATTTTATTCGATATCTATCTCTCCCCAGTCAAGGATGTTTGAATCATCATGAAGATACGGATGGAGCTGGGACCCATGGAAGCCATCATGTATCCTCAGTAGAGGTAGTGGTTACACTAGATGACAAGCCACTTCTCCATCCATCCACAACACTTCAAAGGGTCTGATGAATGTGGGATATAACTTTCTCCCCCTACTGAACCTCAGTTGCCCACGCTGAGGGGAGACCATTAAGAAAACGTGGTCCCCGACCCAAAACTCCAAGGGTCTCCTCCTATTATACGTATATGACTTCTGTCGATCCTGTGCCTCCATCATCCTTTTCTATATAAGTTTAACCTTTTCTGTCATGCTCTGCACTTAATCTGGGCCATGAACACTCGCTTCCCCAACTTCAATCCAGCACACGGTTGAGCGACATGGCCTCCCATACAAGGTCTCGAATAGAGCCATGCCAATGGTAGAGTGATAGCTGTTATTGTAGGAAAACTCTACCAGAGGCATGTGTCGCACCCACGATCCCCCAAAATCATGAATACATTCCTGTAGCATGTCCTCCAAGGTCTTGATGGTGTGATCTGTCTGTCCATCTGTCTGGGGATGGAAAGCAGTACTAAGACGTAGCTGGGTGCCAAAAGCATGCTGCAATCCCCTCTAGACTCGTGAGGTAAACCGCACATCCCTATCCGAGACTATGGATCTCAGAACTCCATTAAACTACACCACCTCATCTACGTACCTTTGTACTGAATCATCCATTGCACCCAACTCCTTGATCACCAGAATGTGGTCCGATTTCGTCAACATATCCACCACTACCCAGTTAGCGTCGCAGCCTCCTCGAACCTTGGGTAGCCTTGTGACGAAATCCATCCAGAAGTCCTCCCACTTCCACTCGGGGACATCTAAAGGTTTCAACAAGCTTCATGGGACACGGTGTTCATCCTTCACCTAATGAAACACTAGGAAGTTTGTTACGAACAATTCTACTGCCCGTTTCACCCCGGGCCACCAAAACTATCTCCTTAGGCCTTGGTACATCTTGGACACTCCTGGGTGCATCGCTAGTGGTGAGTTTTGGAAATCAATAAGAACATTCCCACACAATGCCTATGGAATAAAGATCTTTCCTTGAAAAAGCATCAGGTTCTAACCACCCTCCATCCACCCTTCCAATGCATTTCCCTTGTCAACTCGGTCACACATCACTTTGCTTTCTGAGTCTCCCCATTGGGACTACTCTACCTGCTGCAACAGAGAAGATTGCCCCATCATCTGATACAGGCAACCTATACCACCTTCCATCCTATCATCCAGGTGTAGGGAAGCCAACTCCTCCATCGCCTTACAAGTATCTGCTGACCCTCAGACTCCATCCTTCTGCGACTTCCTGCTCAAAGCATCATCCACCACATTCCCCTTTCCCGAGGTGTATGATATCTCAAAGTCATATTCATGAAGGAATTCCATCCACGTTCTCTACTGTAAGTTAAGGTCCCACTAGGAGAAGATGAAATGAAATCTTTTATGATCTGTGAAGACCAAGAAGCGCTCCCCAACGAGGTAGTTCCACCACAACCTTAGTGCGAACACGACCACCATGAGATCTAGGTCATGGGTGGCATAGTTACACTTATGGGGACGTAACTACCTAGACCCATAGAAGATCACCCCTTGTTGTTGCATCAGTAAACATCCGAGTCCTTTCCCTGAAGCATCACAGAACACCTCATATGATGCCCCTTCTTCTGGAAACCTTAGCACTGGGCCACTAACCAACTTATCCTTCAGATATCCAAAGGATGCCTCACACTGCTCGTCTCATACGAAAGCCTGTTTCTTCTTCGTCAAGGATATCAAGCGTGCCACAACTCAAGAGAAGTTGGGCACAATACTCCAGTAGTAACCTTCCCACATGAGGAAACAATGAACCTATACCACGTTCTTAGGTTCTTCCCACGAAACAATCGCCTCGACCTTCGATGGGTGCACTAATATCCCCGGCTCGGACACCACGTGCCCAAGGAAATGCACTTCTCGCATCAATAACTTGCACTTGGACAACTTACCATAGAGCTGGTGCTGTCAGAGGACCTCTAAAACCATTCTCCATTGCTCAGCATGATCCACTTCTGATCTTGAGTAGATCAAGATGTCGTCAATAAACACGACTACGAACCGATCCAAATTTTCCTGGAAGACTGAGTTCATGAGACCCCTGAACACGGCTGGAGCGTTTGAAATGCCGACCGACATGACCACGAACTCAAAGTGGCCATATATTCACCTGAAGGCCGTTTTTGAGATGTCTCCCTCCTTCACCCTCACTTAGTGATATCCAAACCGTAGATTGATCTTCGAGAACCAACCTACTCCCCTTAGCTGGTCAAAGAGATCGTATATCCTTGGGAGAGGGTAGAAATTCTTAAATGTCAGCTGATTCTGCCTTCTGTAGTCTCTGCACATCCTTAGACCACTATCCGCCTTCTTCGCAAACAAAATAGGAGCACCCCACGGTGACGCACTGAGCCGAACAAAAACCTTCTTCATCAGATATTCAATCTGGATCCGCAACTTCCGCCACTCAGAATGGGCCATCCGATTGGGAGCCACCTGAATCGGATGGGAACCAGGTTGCAAGTCTATCCCGAACTCAACATCAGGTCGACGAGGAAGAGTTTCCACCTCTTCAGGGAATATTTCCATAAACACACTGATGATCCCTGGGACATCCACTATTTATGCATCCACCAACTCCATTGAATGATCAGCCTTCAAGAAGAGGAGGGGTCCCCTTGCTTGCTTCTTCCATGGAAACTCTGCTCACCGATTAAAGTCACCCGTCAGCCTCCCAAGTCTGAAAACAAAACCATTCCATGGATGCAGTCACTGACGGCACATATTGAGAACACCCAGTCAATTCCTAGGATGACATTGTATGGTTGAATCTATAAAAGTAGAAGATCCCTGACTGACTGATGTGGCCCTATCATCAGTCTGCACCCTCGACAAACATACAACATGTCAGTCTATCCTCCAACTGGTGTGCTCAGCACTAGGGGCACATGAAGTCTCCCATCATCTAAACTCAGAGCATGGGCTAGACTGGGTGTAACAAAGGATTGCGATGCTCTTGTCTTGAACAAGGCATTTGCAAGAGTACTAAAAATGTTGATCATACCTGGAACGACCTCTGGCCCTACTGGAACTGCTACCTCCGTGGCGTGGAACTTCCCAAAACCAGATCTTCTACCTCTCATATGTCGGCCACCTCCTTGCCTATGCCTAGGTCGAGGTACCTAAGGAGCACCCTGAGGTTAGCCTCCTCCTGCAACGTCTACCCTTGGAGGGGCGGGAGCTCGTTGCCCCTTCTGCTGCTACTGAAAGGGCCTAGCCAGGAACTGCTGCTGCTGAGGTGGGTGTTGGACCTGCCCACCCCCACCGTATTGTACTCTGTTTGGGAACTTGTTTTGAAGGTGCCCATGGTTTCCACAGATGAAGCACCTTGGTCCCGGGCCCAAAGGGAAAGTGCAAGGACTGGGAGGTCGAAACTTGAACTGTTGTAGCCTACTCCCTATTGATCGGAACCTAGAGGGACCTGATACTAGAGGAATGCTACTGACAACCTTCCCCATTGATGAGCCCAACCGGATCCCCTCTCATGACACACCTCCCAGTGTGTGCATCCTCTCCACCACTTCAACCTTCTTTTGAACCTCTAAGTATGTCGATAGGGTGAATGGGGTAACATCGTACTGAAGAGAAGGTCAGAGTGCCTCCTCTAAACGTCTTGCCTAAGACTGCTCATTCTGACAGATGTCTGGAGCAAAGCAAAGGAGATGCTTGAAATTGATCCCCAACTCTCTCACTGACATACTTCCCTAATGGAGGGAGATTAGCTGCTACCTCTTCTCGGCCTTCATCGTGGAAGAGAGGAATTCTGCCCGAAACTCCTTCTCAAAATCAACCCAGGCAACCTCACCTTCCCTCTTCTCTCCAAGATAAAGTGTTCACCACTGATGTGCTACTCCCCACATCTGGCTCACAACCAGAGGAACCCAATACTCCTTCGGAGCCCAGATCAAGCTGAAAGCTATCACCAGCTCCACTAGCCAGCTCTCTATCTCCACATCTGAGGTGCTACCCTTGTACTTACCGAGGGTCTATCACTAAAAAGCCCGAAGAATCATCTACCAATAATCATCATCCTCCTCTCGATCGGTCCTCTACCGAATTCCAAAGTCAACCTCCTAGGCCTCGATCGCCCGCACAACTCGTGGTCACCTCCCAGGTGCCATTTATACAATGTAAACAATGAATTCCTCAGCCCGAGTAGTGTCAAATATTGTTCTTAAATTTTCCTAGACACCTTTATTAATTTTGATTCCCCAAGACACCTACGAAAAAAATAACACAAGTCATTATGATGAGTGTACCAATCCTAGGGTCTCTACCCTGGAATCAGTGTATCCTCACATGGTCATTCGATAGGTCCAATGTCCTTGCATCGGATCACAGGGGGACCTAAAATCCCATGTCATAGTTGGTCTTCCCTAGCATAATTCACTCACCAAGGTCACCAAACACTGTTTCCCAACCACCCCATGAAATCCTTACTATACCTAACTCCAGACTCCATTTATCTCTCAACCGAAAACCTGCCTCTGATACCATTCTGTCACGACCCACCTTCACCAAAACGAGGGAAGGGTCAGAAGAATGCTAGGACCTTCCTTCTTTATGTTGAAGGAGATATAATGACCCCCGAAACCGGCCTTCAATCAGTCCAGGAGTGGCCACCATCACCAAACACTATTTCCCTACCACCCCATGAAATCCTTACTATACCTAACTCCATACTCCTTTTATCTCTCAACCACAAACCTGCCTCTGATACCATTCTGTCACGACCCACCTTCACCAAAACGAGGGAAGGGTCAGAGGAATGCTAGGACCTTCCTTCTTTATGTTGAAGGAGATATAATGACCCCCGAAACCGGACTTCAATCAGTCCAGGAGTGGCCACCATCACCAAGTGTATATAATCTCACACAAAATGGAAGAAATTACCCATTTTGTCTTTATAGGATTGAGAGATAAGATAGAATCCTCAACAATACCAAAGCTGAAAGTAAAGGTAAATCCAAAAATAACCCCTTCCCATATGCATTTTCAACAGTAAATGATACAAGACACAAAAAATCCAAAGGTAATTTACCATGAAAAAGGAAAACGACAACAGAAACTACCACAATGTATGAACTAGAATGGCCCCACACGATCCCTGAAGTCCTCCTGGAAACCTGAAAGAAGTTTTATATGCGTAGGGTGAGCATACAAGTACACTCAGTACGGAAAAACAAAAACTCTCGTGCACAGTTGGAGAGGCATTCTAATGCCCTATGTGAAAAGAACAAAAACCAAAGAACCTAGCAAGGAAAAACTATCCAACTAAGTCTCACCAATTCACACTCCCCAAATAACGCAAGGAAAGTAAAGTATATTAATAGCACATCGATATTTGGGGACCCCGCGCCACTTTCCCACTAGTTATTGAAGACATCCTACGCATTGAAACAATCCCACCATTCTCACCACAGTCCCACTGCCAATCCCCACCCGCACACACGTGGGCCGGAGCCTCACCGTAGTCCCACTGTCAAACCCATCCCACACACACCTGGGCCATGTCGTCACCGCAGTCCCACAACCAAACCCCACCTGCACACACCTGGGACATAACAACTACTACCAGGACCGAAGACACCTGGGCCAGAACAACTAATGCCACGCCCGAAGACACCTAGGCCATAACAAATGCTGCCAAGCTCAAAGACACCTAGTCCAGAACAACTAATGCCACTTTTGAAGATAGATGGGCCTCATACTGAAGATACATGGGAAACATCCTGGCCACAGACACCTGGGAGAACAACCACAACTACCCCGCCCAAAGATTCTTGGGCTAATAATGGACCTCATGCCATCACAGCCTGCCCGAAGAGTCTTGGGATATTCTGGAAAGGTAGTAGAAAAGTTGGTAACAACCAGCCACTCATAGGATTGTTTGGATTAACACCCTCCCCATGAAATGGGGTGTTCCTCACTAAGTGCTAAACTTGGGTGGAGTACAAATAAGAAACATAAAAGATACAGATATAAGCATAGCTAACAGACACTCATCCCAACCTAGGGGTTCCAAAACCTAATCACAAACACCATTGTTACTATTCATTCACAAAAGAAGCCACGACACTCATGACAAAGTCACAACTCATTCCCAAACTAATTCCCCACTAGACCATTCTTGTTTTAATGTTTATTTTATCCCATTAGGGTGAATTCTGCACTACCATAGAAATAACAGGCATAACCACAAGACAAAAAAAGGAATAAACAAACAATAATTTAAGCATTCACACTCGATTCTCTTGTAATGTTGCATAAAAAAAGGGATTAGTGAGATCCCTCAAAGTACTGGAACCAATGAAAACCTCACAAAAGGGATAAGTGAAATCCCTCGAAATACTGGAATCAAAGAAAACCCTGAGATACAGCCCCACGTCCCTAAAACCAGGAACCCACCAATTCTCAACAATAGAGGATTCCACCCCAATTTGTGATATAAGCAGAGAAACCACAACCCCAGATTCACAACAAAAAATCGTGCCACATCAGAGGATCCCATCCTCACCCACATCACCTCATCGGAAGAAGACCGATCAATTCCCCTACTACCAAAACAGAGTAGAGAAACTCCCAAGTTCAAGCACATCATTCATTAGGTTCTTCTTTCTGTTTAATAATCGGGGTGGTCACACAAGTATTCTTGTTTTCCTGAACATCTATTTAAACCAAATGGGTTTACGTGATTAAAAAATTTCAAGGTTAATTCATTTAATCATCATATAAGACAAAGGTTTATTCGTGCGCAAGGAAATACCACCAACAACCATGATTTACAGTGAGCATATGCCCACACAATTCACAACACATGAAACATAAAAGTAGTGCAGCAGAAACATCGATCATACCCCCCCCCCCCTTCATTATATAAAATTCCGTTCATCATATTCATTATGTTTGGTTTCATCAATTCCCGCAGAGGCAAAGGTATACCCACCCCGCATGATACACAGAAAGGAGAGGTGAAGGAAAAGCCTACTTGATTGATCAAAGATCGAAGTTATTCTCCACACGCCAAGAATCAGGGAAAAGAACGACTCATAGGGGAGGGATATCAGGAACTCAAAACCTAATAAAAATAATGGAAGCCATCTAAGTGGAAGAAGAAGGAAGATGAAATTCCCGTATGATATATAGATAAGATTAAGTTGTTACAATACATGGGGATTTGAACAGCTTTAAATTCGGATTGTGGTTCCCCACATGGTTAGGCGGTTACACACGATGGAATTAATTGTTATTTAATTATTCATTGAAGAGGACCCTCGGTATTTATTGGGTATTAATTATGGGATTTTTAATGGCTTTGAACCACTTGAAAAAAAGTTGAAAACCTAAAAGAGGCGTTATGGGAAGAACTATAGAAGAGAAACCGACAAGGCTGGGTGACACAGATCGGTCGCGCCGATCAGTCGCCCCGATTGGTCGCATGCTAAAATGGCGTCCTACCTTCGAGACGTCACCCCTAGCATCTGAAATTTGGCAACGGGATGGACCACGAGGGTTCGGGTCATCACATACAACTTCCCTTTTGATAGATGTGGGTAATTGTTTTCAACACTGCCTAATCTCATGGAATACTATTTCAATTTATTAAATTTATAGTCATAGGTTTCAGCCATTGACTGTACATTCCTAGTAATATTAACCTCTAAATTATACTAGAAATGTTCCACACACATTAGTGCTTACCAATCCTAGAATTTTTGTTTTTCTTTCACCCTATCCAATATATTCTGGATTGTTCAATTTTCCTTGTTAATAATCATTGCATATATCAAGGGGTTTTAACTCTCATGATTCTAAATAACCATCTTGATAGATTATTTTCAAATGCATTTCAGTATCGTTACCAAGACTGTGATGACACAACTGGGGTTATAAGAGTCTTATGAACATGATTTGTTATCGATTTACAACACTTGGTATTCAAAATTTAATACATAAAGACTATTTTTTAAATTCATCATACCATAACATATATTATCCTTATAATATAATAAAAATTTATTTGAAAATTTCAAAATAAAACCACATGTATCTAAACATGACACATCAATTATGCTATTAGAAATTGTTGGTACATAATAACAATACATTAAAAAAAATACCTCGTGGAAATAAATGGTGGTATTTTCCAATGGCCATAGCAGCTGACTTGCACCATTGGCATCTCACATATCGACCTCTACTATGGATATATTTCCTAATCTACTTAGTTCATACATTTGGATATAGATTTGGGAAACAGAAGATGTATCTAATACCCTTGGTCTGATAAATATTATGGAGGAATGGATGACCAAGATTTTGGGTCTGCTAGGAAATAATAAATAATGAATATTAATTGATTAAAAATATTTAATTATAATTCAAATGTTAACTGCATGATGGGAACTAATGATATTATTAATATTATTTGGCATGGGGTTTCACAGGTATTAAATAAATAATTAAGGGAACTTGTGATATTAGTTTATTTTAACCCTAGTGATATATAACCCCAGTTATGTTATTTTCCCAATCGACAATTCATATTTTTTTTTGTATTTTTACAATGGAACTAGAGAATTCTCAAAAGCCTAGATATCTATATTCTCTAAAAATTCTCTCATGAAGAGAGATGAATCCTCTTCCACCAAATCATGGAGAATTATTTAGAATCTTTTCTCAATGTGATCAATGTCATTGAAAAATGCACAAGGATCTTTCAATATAGAACCGAAAGACTCATTCAGTGACATTTGGTGATTCATGTAACACATGTGGATCACCGCTAGAGAGAATATGAACTTGATTCCTACAAAGCGACAACACAACATTGCAGATCTGTTACCTGATTCATCAATAAAGAATGATTACAACTAAGGAAATTCATTAATTAATTTAATTAATTATAAATAAAATGTGACAATCATCCCTTTTGTTTAGGAATAATTTCTATTTTATATATAATTGATTTAACTATTTTGATCATGATGTTAAATGTTCTATTAAAACTCATATTAATCATTAATCAAGGAAAAGCATAGTTAGGAACTGCCCATCACACACTTTTGCTCAACCTGGAACCTACAAGTGGTATCAACATGATCACATAATTATTTTTAATTATTAAAATACCATTGGTGATTTACATATATTAATTTTGTTTTTCAATTCCAGATTTCAAATTTTTTAATCTGATTTGTGATATATGATTCTTCCTCATTTGTTTCAAGTAAATCAAATCCAATCAATTAATTTTATGATTAAAATATAATCAAGGAAATAATCTAGAGGAACTAAACTTTCTATTCTTAAAAAAAGGATTACATGCCTTGTAATTTTAATTGCACGTCATGTACTTGTGTTTACTGCACTAAGAGTTAGCTACCCAATTACTCAAACCATGGGCATTTATGGCATGCAGTGTAGTTAGTTCTTACACTGTGTGTTTTCTGTGATAGACTGGCACATGGTCAACCAAAGTACATGGTGTGTAACACGTTTACATAGAGTTTAGTATTTATTAGTGGAAGATGGGTTAGGTATTTCAATACTCAACCTACCTAACTTGTGATCATATAATTTTGAGATAACATAAAATGTATCCCATTGGACAAACCATGTACTCCAATTTTTATTGTATGATTCACATGTTGAGTCCCTAGTTGTGTACCTCATATAGATGATGGGAGATATACATGTATTTTTTATCTGATTCAAACACATTGTATATATACCATGTTATAAAGATTTGAAATTTATTTATTTTACTTTATAAACCTTGTGACAAGTACTTGCTTGTGGTTCTAATAATAGATCACAGGATGTGATTGGTTTTAATATAAATAATAATATTAATGTTTAATTAATATAGGTGTAATGTTATGATCTCCATCATGTATGATTCATATGCCAAGTTTTTAATCTACATGAATTTATGTATAACATATTGTAAAAAATCATTAAATTCTCTTAACCGTATGTGAAGTACGCATCATGAAAGTACATGATAATTCATGTCTGTTATATTTAAAAAATAGTAAACAATTATACTAGTATAATACATGTTGGGTAGGTTAGGATAAGTATTCATCATATTCCCTTCAAGGTACATTTATGTACACAGTTAATTTTATAATAAATTATTTATTTTTTTTAAAATTATATTGGATGACATCCTTAAAGAAATTTGAATGAAGATTAATATAAAACTATTAATTAATTAATTATGATAAATAACTGATTCGTGATTTATTTCATAAATAAGAATGATTAAGAATTGAATGATTTTTTTATTAAAACATAATTCATTTCATGTGTGGGGTTGACAATGAGATATACTGGACTATTGTATGGGATTGGTTTCATTTAATTTATCATTAAGTTCTATTGTTTTCTATCATTCCTTCTATCTATTTATTATAGAGGGAAAATGTGCCCATATTTTCATTTATGTAAAAACATTTACCCTCACCAGGGTGTGAGTAAAAGCATATTTTATTGATGGATCTCCAAATATAGTGGAGGAATCTCATGTTTGGAGCCAAGATAAAAACATTACATAGTTGACAGGTCGAACGCTACAACACAAAACTTAATTAGTCCATGATTTTTCCCAATGTCAATGGTTATCTTTTCAACTACTATGTAAACTAATCACTAGAAAAAGAACATAATCATACCATTTTTTTATTTCTATCAATTTTCTTAGTTATTTCATTCTGGATGTTTTTTCGTCATAACATAATCAATGAATTAACTAGCATGAAAGATAGATCTAAAACAAACTATCCTATGCATAAATAATATCTAAGACATGGTTAATAACTTATGCAATCCCATATAATATTGAGAATCATTTGATAAAAAATATTTATTAAAATTGTATTATAAAATACCTCAATAAAATTTTATTCTTGTATAGCCATCTATTTTTCGGTTAAAATTCGACCACAATTCAATGTTCTTGACCATCCAATGTTTGGGGGCCTTCAATTTTCAGATAATTATAAAATGAGGTTTTTCGTTGAATTTAATTTGTTCACATAGAGGGTTGACTGCCAAAGCAGGTTTTAGTGTAACTTATAGGTAATGGTTGAGGAAACTCAAATAAAGATTTCAGGATTTGGGAGTCCACTCAACATATGAAGGTACTGTGACATAACATTCAAAATTATGTGTACTTGGTTGTCACATACTATATTATATAGAGGAATAGTCATGACGTATTAAGTGTCATACTAAAATTCAAAATTATGTGTACATGGTTATCATAAAGTACAAATAAGTTGGTTATAGGGAACCAACTTAAACATTGTGCGGGTAAAATTGTTGTCAAGAAATGATCACAAGGATTTTCATGGGTATAATAACTGTTAATATTTTTAAAAAAGGTTTTTTATATGTATAATTGCTGTATAGTTATGATTAGAAGGTTGTGAATGAGTATAATTCTGGTTATGTTATTCCCACATGTCTATGTGTCTCTCCCCATGCCTTGATAGTTATGGTCATTGAGGAACACCTCCCCCCATGGTGGGGGAGTGAATTTTATTCTCCCTTAAGGGGTCGTTGTCCCATTCCTTCTTATAATTTTCTATCCTTTACTATCTAACTTCCATCCCAGTGATCTCATTTAGCCCTAAAGTCCAAAATTTATCAAATGGATTTCTACAATGTTTAATAGAATCTTTCAAGACTACGGATACCTCATCTCTTTTGAAATTTCACTGATATCATGGTTAAATTAACTTCTTATATAAAAGGATTCGTTCAACCCACTTATTTTTGGATCTTTGGGTTTACAAGATCAAGTAATAGTGTTTATCTCGATACATACCCATAGGGCTTAGGATCACATCATGGAGAGATTTGGTTCTATCCTAACGCAACACTCCCTGCATCCACAATAGATCCCGATTTAGCATTTTTAGGAGGAATTATAATTTATACATGAAACATGATACACTAACCAAGGATATTTGAGTGAAATTCCCCAAAACCCACTTTTATTTCAAAATCATTTGATTCATAGAATGTTTGGGATTCATGAAATTAGTTATAATTGCTATGATAATAGAACAATATAATTTTAACCCAATTTATACTTGAATATATGTTGAAGTGGATGTTTTATGATTTCTATTTGAGTTTATTCAGGTTTCTGTTGGATGATATTTTTGTTTCAAGAATTCATTTGTTTATGAGTCATGGTTTGATTTATATTATTTTTAAAAGAATATGGGGGAATCATTGGATGTGTGAAGTTATGTGAATGAAAATAGTTATCGTAATATTGTCATGGCATTAGGATGAATTGATAAATAAGTTCAACTGGTTCTTGTTGAAGTCATAAAGAACAAGTTCTAGTTGGTGTGTTAATGGATCAATGTAGTTACATGGAGTTCATATATTATTGAATAGTTGATGTCATGAGAACAATAGGGTAAATAATCTATGTCCATGTTCTAGATCACATGGTTTAATGTTGGACATAAAATGACATCACCATCTAGAAAAGGTCAAAGGGTTTTCCTACACATCTGAATTTTGGTGACATTTATGGTACATTGAACTATGACCTGGAGGGGGTGTGTGTAATTGGGAATGTGGTGATTCTACCAAGTGAATATTTTAAGGATTAATTGGAAATGATTGTGGAAATGGGTGATAGAGTTTATGATAGTAAGGATCTATATCATGAAGGGGGAAATATTCATTATTTTTCTTAACTATGGGACGAAATGGGAATGTGGTTCTTGCAACATGTAAGGAGAGGTCATGAATCACCCACACAAAAATTCACGTTAGAAAACAATTTGTAAATCTAGAGTATAATGTTTAGGTACAGGAACATGGGGATGAGTCACAAGCTAGGAAGGGAACCCAATCCTCAATAAAAAAGAAGAATATCTCGGATGATCAATAGTTTTCAAGGATAGATTCAAAGGATGATATATCTAGCAATTTTTTGTGGAAAACATTAATGGAATGAATGAACGATGTCTACACATAAATAATACAAGGAAGGGGAGAAATGAAAAAGGGATTCTTAGAGTTTAATTATGTTAAAGGGAATGAAGTATAATAAAGGTGATGACTACTCTAAGCTACATATGCTGATGGAAACATGGTCCTCTAAAAATAATAAGGTAATGGATACTGATTTCATGTGTCATCATAATGAGGGAAATTAAATTAGGTTTATTGAAACATATATGAAGGAATATGCAGTGGACATGGAAAAAAACAAGGTGGTTTCATGATGGTTGATTTCATTCATGAGAATCTGGTTCATAATGGTAATGTTAGAGATGCTGATAAAGAGGATGATGAAAAAATGAAGTATGGGATCTCTTCTCCAATTCCTCTAAAATAATTTTAAAAGAGGAATTTGAAATAAATGCAACACAGGAGGATTTCAATATAATAGTTGACAAAATAAATCAAGTGGACCTCAACGAAGAAAATTTTGTATGGATTGATAAGTTAAATTTTATTTTGACACATGGATTCAATGGAAGGAATATTAGTGTGAAAGAGTTTATACAAACATGGGACAATATAGACTACAAAATTGAATTCCTCATCAAGTATGATCCAAAAATTAAGTCTAGTGCCCTTCAATGGAGTCTCTATAAAGGTTTGATTTCTTATAAGATTAAACTTGTTTTCTGGAATTATTTTTCTTATGGTTTCAAATGATATACTTTCCTGAATATAAATTGTTTCCCACTACTTCCATAAAAATGATTTTGATTATAAAAATGTCATTTCTCATCAAATAATTCAGTAATATATATTTTTTCATGTTTATGTTTATACCATATTCTAATTCATATTCTTATTCCTATTCTATAATATCATGAAATTTTTTATTGAATAATGCATCTGGAACTCTTGATTCAGGTCTTATGTTATTCCATGTTATATTCCATTCCTCGTGATTTATATACTATAATTTTTAGAGTATGATTTTTATGTATCTAGATTATAACCATATGGTTATCAATTAATCAAAAATTATGTTTTACTATTATAACTTATCTTTACCCTTACTCAGTATTAAAGAAAATATCATTCTTATGTGTACATCTACTGTGTTATGAAGTTGATTTCTATATATGAGATGTCTAGAAAGGATCTAGTGTGGTTTTATTTTGGAAAATTTTTCACAAGTTTTTTAAAATAAGTTTCTTTGTTATTATCCAATAAATGAACTAAACCTTCCATTGTAGAGAGAGTTATATGTAATTATATTATTATAGAAATGGTATAAAATAAATATATGTTTCTTTTGTGTCTCTATAGTTGGGATACATGTTTCGTTTATATATATTTTATGATTAGATTAGTTATTTATGTGTATTAGAATGAGATAAGAATACTAAAAAAACTTGGGATACATCTACAGAACAGGTCTATGTATTAGATAACATTATGAAATTATGGTAAAGTAGATATTGTGTGGTTATCTTAGAAATAAAATTCCATTATGGATGCTATAAGTGGATTAATGATCTATTATAGTTGTAATTAATGGAAATAAAAGAAAAAAGTTGTTTTAGGTATTAACCCAATTAGTATATGGTGACTGAAAAAGAGGTCCAACTTCACACCCAATTTTATACTCATAGGATAAATTTTTAGGTAAATTACATTCTCTTTATTATCTATTATGATGGTTTCATTTCGAAATTACTCTAAGTTACTAGGATAATATTTTCAAGAGAATATAACAAAAGAAATTATATATTTATGTGAACATAACATAGGAATAAATGAAGGATTCATTATAGAGGAAAAATTAGGATTGTGTTTTCTTATTCATTTGATCATTTAAAATGTTTTTATTTCTAACCCTATTGAGTTTTAGTAATTAGTTAAAACCATACCCCATAAAAAATCTGAAGACGGCCTATATTTGTAAAATTCTAAGACATATAATTGAATAAGGGGTAATTATTAGGTGCAGGATAATCTTATTATATTTATATGATGATAGATAAGGAATGATTCCTAATATTACCTATGGTACTAAGGTAGTAAATTATAATGGAAATTTATAATGGGTACTCTTAGATATTTCTAATAGTGAGTTATATTTTCAATGATATTATGGAATATTGTAAAATTTATAAGCATTATGTGAAACATATAAAGAGTATTCATTAGTAGTATTTCGTTAAAGGATCTGTAACATATATTAAAACGATTCAATATCCTTGAAAAGTTATATTATGAAAACATCATATTTTTCTGGATATATATTGAATAACCCAATATTGATAGATTAGTTAGGTCAAATATATGATTGATGTTGATGTAATAACTAGTTTAATACAATTTAGAAATGTGAGTTTGATAGTTTTGAAAACCTTGGAATTTATTATTGATTTAATGAAAAAGATATCCATTATATTTTGTGTTATCTTTAGCGTATTCTTTAGAATCATGATATACATATGCTAGTATGGGACTATTTTTACTGGTTTATAAAGAATATAGTTTATTTTTAATGAATATTTGATTTATCTATGGTTTAATTTCAAAGGGATTCAAATGGTTTTATTAAAGGTATTTTATTAACATTATAAGATTATGGTATATAAATAGGTGATTATATAATTTTTTAAATGATTAATGTTCTTTTACAAACGATAAATATCTTTATATAACCTATCAGAGTAATGTTGATTTCATATCCATGTTTAAATTCTCAATGATGAATCTATTAAAAGTACACAAGTTGTTTTAGCAATGATTAATACTTAAAATTGTGAGGAAACAATATATTTAAGATAGTATAATATAAAGAACTGGAAAATTTGGACTGCTTAAATTAATATTATCTTCAATACCTTGTGCCAAATGCAGCAAAAAGCTCACAAATAAGGTAAAATCTGATATATCATGGAGATAAATTAAAAAGATAAGAGATATATTGACATAAAACATGCACAACACTGAATAGAGTGCCATATTTGTTACCTTACAATCTATAAGGTTTAGTATTGTATAGTTTTGGATGAATTGTTTATGAATATTATATATTTATCACCATATTATTTAAAAAATTCCATGTGTGTCCTCTCCACCACATAATAAAGGAAACTCTCTATCCTCCCCTCATAAAATATCCAAATCCATTTTGTTCAACTAGAAACTACCAAAGAATATTTCATAACACCATTCACAGAACCTATATTTCTTTATTATATTATAATTTAAATCTAATAAGGCCTTTAGTTATACATATTGAGGTCTCCAAAACACGAGGAAATGTTTTTAACTATGTATTTTCATATTACATCATCTTATAAATACAGAAAATATTTTTCATATATGATAGTGTAATAAAACTGGTATATAAAATGAATTGAAATGTTATTATTTTAAATAAATTACATATATCCATCTCTTCTTCCATAAAATGAGAAACAAAATCGTTGATTGTGTGTACGACATATTGAAGCCTCCCAAACAGATGTAATTGTATTTCCATAAATATCATTCAATGAGGGATAAAATGATATAATTAATGTATTTATATCATATTTATGAAAATATTATACTCCTGTAATTTTTATATCTCATATTATTTCTTACTTTTAATTCAATAGGGGATATGATAATAATGCTCTAGTGTATAGAGGACTACCGCCTCACGAAGTGATATGAATTTTTTAAAATTATTTTTTACATAAAAGGTGGAATGAATAATGTTAAATAATATATGTGAAATTTGTTACCAAAAAATACTTCTAGAAATATATTATCTAATATAACTTCTTATCTTCTAACCCTTTGGAGAAACAATTATGTTTCTTGTGCCTACGGGTGGACTATGCCCTCTATCTAGTGATGAAAATTTTATTTATTTATTTATAAGATGGATTCTAATAAGAGTGAATTGTATTGATAAAAACATTACTTATAAAATTATAGTTATTAATTATCATATAATTAATTTTAATTTTTTATTACTTATATCGAGAAAATGGAAATAACGTACATATGTATGCATGATCTACTATCACTGTGAATCGTGTAATCCATTTTCTATCAGTATCATTAATTTTTTTTATAAATGCGTATATATTGAATATATTTTATATTTGTATTGTGTTTAAAATTATAATGATTATGAAACCATTAGAAACATAATAAGATAAAAATTTATGATCCAAAACATACATGACAAATGAAGAAATTATCACATGAAACTGTGATTTTAACAAATAAATGTTAATAAATAGGTCATAGAAGGCTACATTTAAAACAAATTTATAATTAAATATTTGAATATATTTCTATAAAATATTTAAAATGAATTTATTTTTTATAGTTGTTTTGGAATAATACATGTAAATTCAAACATTAGGTAAGTGTTTATCATCTCACATTTACATCCATGAGAAATATTCTATATTCATCAATTATTTCATTTAATGATGGATATACCCCCCTATTATATTTTATATCATAATTCTATTTATATTCAATGTCTGAAAACATTCATTTTATTTTATTCCTTTCATGGGGGTTATGATTCAAATGTTACCAAAGTGTAAAGATATTTATGGATCAACGTAATTTTAATCTAGGGTATTTACACCTGAATTTATATTGATTGAAATTATTTGATAATTATATGCAAAAAAATAATTATAATTATACTATATTTATTCATTTATTTTTTATGTATCAGTGTCATATTCCTATCTTTGGTTCTAAAAGTGACTGTGAAAATGTTTTTAAGGAAATCTGACATCATTTCACTTTCCGATCAAAAATCCATTTTCTTCTATATCTATAGTTTATAAATATGTTTTCAAATATGTTTTTATATTTATCCAAATTATTTATTAATAAAATATATCCTTGTTTTATCATTCTAAAACCTTTTTTTGAAATTAATCTCATGATTATTTTCAAAACAACACCCATTGGGATTTTACTAAATTTTTCAGACGAATCGTTATTTTAACATGTACAGAATATATTGAATTTCCTCCATCTTGGAAGATAACATTTTTTAATGTATTCATTATAAGGTGAAATTATTATTTTCAATGAAAATTATTTTCAAATTATTTTCAAATTATTTTCAAATCATTGAGTTTAAAAAAATATTCAAATAAAAAATATTGTTTTGCTAATTATAATTTTTAATTACATTTTTTATTTTATTTTTAATTTTCAAAGACATCAACCCATTATAATTATTATTATCCATTGGGGATATTTAGTAATTAAAACATCCTTTTTATTTCTCCAGATGGTTTATAATAATTTTTATTGGTGTTATACTGGTTTATTGGAATTCATATTTCTCTATATATTCAATGATTGTGTTTATTGATTTGGGTAATTGTTAATAGTTTGTATGATACTGTCATTGTACACTTGTTTATGCTTATTATGTTTCAAAAATTTTATACGAGGAATTATTATTTTTACATATTATATAATGGAAGATGATTATTATATTTATTCTATGCATCAGTACGTCTCCTGAGACAAAATACCACGAGTTATTACATGAGGGATTTCCCATTTATATATGATTTCTAGTCACAAAAACATGATGGTGTGGTAATGATGTTGGAAATTATATATTCCCTCATTTTGGTATTAGAAATAGATTTTTTAATTGATTATTTGATTCGAAATTATATATATAGATATTTTTAAAGCTCATGTCATTAATTATATGTCATTACATGATCATTATACATCCTTTACATATTATTCTCAAGTTATTGATTGAATGGAATGTATTTCAATAATTTACTATTTTAATATGTATAATTATTTATTTCTATATATCTTCCAATTTACTCATATTATTTCATTTAATTTAATCTTATCCCTTTCTAATTTTTCTATCCCCAAGACTACAAGGTTTGTATTATGATTTTTTAGTGTTATGCTGAAGGAAATAGTGATTCACTAAAAGAATATACTATATAGTATTATATGATTCAAATTTGAATGTTAGATTCATGAATGTATCTAGTTTACCTAGATTAATAAATTGTACAATCTTTTTGGATGTGATTCTATGTATTATATGCCAATGTAATGAAGTAAGAAATGACTCTAGTATTCAATGATGGAGGTCATTAAAATTGGTTCAAACGACATTTAGAATAAACCAGGGGAACCAGATTTGGGGAAAAAATTTTAATGTAAAATTAAACTTTTTAGGAAATGATGATATGTATAATAAAAATCATAATGATTTTTAAGTTTTTTATCTATAAATAAAATTCTCAATTTATACTACAAGTGTATGTGGTTATATAATAGATGTCCTATGGGAATAACTCAGAAAAAAGTGTGTGAGGCTTAACATAAGCATTACATAGTTCAAAAAAATGGGCCTTATAGTGATCTCAGGTAGACACTCTTAGGGATATGCATTATTTAATTATCCTTTTATATACAAACAATTATGATGGTTTTGTAAAAAAAATTTGTATTTGAAATTTTTTCAAATGAATATATTATTTGACTCTTTTGATTGATTAAAATTTTCAATTTAGGTTATTTGTTTAACTTTTTTTGGGATATGAATAGTATTTCATAATGTTATGTTCCATCCTAGTGTATCGTATTTTTTTGGAAGTGGGGCCTAGTGGAAGGATTTTGAACCATATAAATGCATGTTCCCCAAGTAAGTATTTCCCTCATTGTAAAGATATTGAATTTAGAGCTAGAACTACATCTGAAACAAATAAAATTATAACTATATTCAGTATGTTGAATCAGGTTCAAGGTAATAAACTTGATCGTCTAGAAAAACTGGATGATCAACTATGTAGTTTGAAAATGTTAGACATCTTTGTGCATCAACAACTCTCATCATTCAATGGGATGGTAAAACTATTGTTAGCTGTGAAATAGATATGTTCTTTTGGAGATTATGTTTCTGACTCTTAGTATAATGAAATGGATATGGTTTTCATGGTAGTTTATCATCTCTTTGAAATACATATAAATAATGGATGTTTATTTAAAACACTAATGATTAATAATAAAATTTAAAAAATCAAATGGAAGGATTTCAAAGTACTCTTCTTGTGAAAATTATTTTTCTTTGTGAGCAATGAGTAGATATGAAAAGAAAACTCTAGAAACTATGGAAGATGGAAGAAGAATATATTTATATGTAGGAAGACAATATTACAAGAAAAAAATGAGTTCTTCAGACAACATACATATTCCAAATAACATGAATGACCATTTAAATGATGGGATTAAGCCAATCGTTCTATAGGAACTAGTGACTTAATCATTCTCATCATATAAGGACATATTATCATTTGACATCATGATATATAAAGTATTCCATATTTATTATGTATTCAATGGGAAGAAATAGAAGAATAAGATAGAAAATTAAGTTTAAGATAAAGTGAATAAGGGAAATAAGCTTCTTCCCCATGTGATAATTTTTGAAAAAAATACTCTTCTACATGCATGATGATAATGGGAGTTTACACTATGTGTGGAAAGAATGTACAACATTATTGTGATGTTAAAGTAATTAAAGAGGTTTCCAATGTTTGATGATTCAATTTTATAGATATGGGAATCTATGTAAATGAATGTCACAAGAATAAATGTATTATACCAAAAAAGATATTAGGGATTAAGGTCAAGCTTATGTGGTTACTACAAAAAACTGGAATAATATAACTGTTATTTTGGATCAAATAATTGGATTTTATAATAATTTTTTTCAATTATTATATTGTTAGAAGAATCATAGAATGTATAATGATTGTACTATAATATTTGTTTCATTAAGGATTCTAATGATTAGGTTGAATGGTACCAATTACCATGAAAATTGCATCAGTGGAAAGATAGTCTTTTTGAAAAATGAATCATTGAGGGAAGATAACCATTAAGATGTTCTCAATGTTTTCATAATAATTATAAAGAGGTGTTTATATGAACATATTTTGACCTCGATATAATAGAGTGATTTAATATTTTATGGTATCTTTATGGGGGGTTTTCAACATTTTTGGATTTATTATATATATTATAATATATGATATATCATTTTTGACAAATGCATGTTTTCAATAATGTTTTATGGTGATAAAGGTAATATCATATTTTCTATGTGACCATAAGAGTAATATTGTTTTTATTGGGGAAAATAATTTTTTGTAGAATTTTAAATTAATATAACATACCTTATAATTTTTACACTTTCAGTTTGGTCATACATATTTTGGGAGAGTTGTAAGGTAAAAAATTTAATAAATGGATTTTTTTTACTTCAGGTTTTTTCTTAGTATTTATAAATTACTTTATTATTGGATAACTAATTATTAGCATTTCATTATTGTGATATACCAGGAGATAAGAGGAATTACTTGTCATTCATTAATGGGCCTTATGATCCATTAATAGTTAATGTTAGAGCATCATGATTAAATAATTCATTTGGATATGCATTTACTATAGTATGATATAAATTTTAAATTTATAAAATCACAACCAACAGTTGAAATGTTTCTTATAAAATTGAAATATATCATATAAGTACATTTCATTAAATGCTTCAATAGTTAAATAATTCTTTATATTTAAGTAATGGATTTTGATAGAAAAATGATATGGTAATATCTCCACATAATATGAATCAAATGGTCTTATAAATCATCAAATATTAAAATCTTCAAAGTTATTAACATTCCATAGATCAATAAATTTCTTGAGATCAATGATCTATACCACTCTCAAAATTTATTTATGATTTTATTCCAGGATTGTTTCATCAATTCCCATAATAGTTTTCCTAATTCAAAATCTTGTAATGTGTTATTATAGATTACCTTGGTAGTTCCCTTACTATATTTTGAAGAGTATGATTTAATAAACCTTTGTGTTATTTTGGATTTTATGAATGTTGTCTCAAATTTCATACAACCTATTACTCAGATCAAGATTATTTTTTTATAATGAAAATTTTTAAGGGGGTAAAATGTAATGCCATAAGATTTAAAAAGATAAACCAAATATTAGATAGAATATATGACAAAAAAAAATCATATAATAGATAGTAACACTATTATAATTTACAATTAGGTAATTTTTAAATAAATTCAATCACATTAATATCTTGTGATGCATAAAACACTGGGTTTAAACAAAACCTGAACCTCTATTAAAATATTATTATTTAAACGTTACCTTTATAACATAGTTGTTATGTTTTCAGGAATTAATAGTATTAACTAAATTATAGAAATTATGCAGTTTACCAATATATAAAATAAATTTAATAGCAATATATTGACTTTAAATCAATAATAACCCTTTCATATAAACTTAAATTTTTTATGAAAACAACTATATATTTTTAAAGGCAGTTTTGCCTCAATTTTCACACATAAGTATAAATTAATTTTTAAGACAATAGGAAAATTTATTTCAAAAAATAAAATTCATTTTTTAAAACTACATTTCAAAATTATCTTTTGGTGAGATTTGAGGAATTTTCTAAAAAGACTAGGATTATAATGAATAGTGAAAAATTTAATAGTGTTATTGGAAACCTGGTTTTCATTTATATTTTTTAAAAGGATAAATTATATTTTAAAATTTTTATATAAAATTAGTTAATGTATATTATATTTTAACTAATATTGATCATTGGAATGAGTTTTATATGGAATTTTGAAATAACAAATTTTTAAACATTTGGATGTTTTCTTTGAAAAAATGATTTTTTCGACATGCCTACAACTTTAATTTTATTTAGGATTCCACCAGTACAGATAATTAAATTTTGAAAAATGGATTCATTATTTGAAATAAGAATAACTTTTATTATCTAATAAGTTAAACAATATATTTTATCATAATGGATAACAACATAGTAAAACATTAATTTATACTATTAAGTTAATAACATATTTGTTGGGGGTTAAACTAAGATGACAAGGGTTAAAATTATCTAAATATTTTATAAAACAAATGTAATGGAAGTATTTAAATAGTAGAATCTCTAAGGATCTATAAAGAGAAAATGAATATGATTTTACTTAAAGAAAACATGTGTATCACTTTATCTTTTCACAAATGTTTATAACATTATAAAAACAATTCATTATATTACATTTTCCCAATGATTTACTTTTTACAAAATGTTATTAATGTAATCTTTATCTCATTTTATAAATAAGTCCCATTTATATTTTTCCATAAATATAAAAGTAATATTTATTTTCACATGTACAAAATTTATATAATCATGAATAATCAATGTATTAATCATTCCATTATATTTTTAAATGGTAATATTAAAATAAAATGACATTAAAAATATTTGTTTTAACTTTTAGTGATACAAATAGTCTCAATTTTAAGAGGTAATTTTTTTCATTAAAATTTAGTGACATTTTTATTTTATTTCTATTCATCAATTACATTTACCATTTATTGTACTTTTTTTCACTAGGGATAGTTTTTAATGATACCATAATTATTATTTCTCCTAATGATTTATGATTATCTTTAATTGGGATATACCAATTTGATAATAATCATATTTCTCTATATGGTTTCTAGTTTCCTTTATCGATTAGGGTAATTTCTTTCATTTCATGTATAGATTTCAAAATTCTAATGTTTATATTTATAATGTTTCACCCCTTTTATATGAGGAATGAATCGTACTTATTAAGTAATGGATGGGATCCATTATAACCCCTTGATGCATATTTATATATCATGTGACAAATTTAGTTTATTTTTAGGTAGATGTATGCACATTTGTATAAGATGCCTTTGTAGTCGTACATAACGATATGGTTATTATTTATGGAGTTATGAATTCTCTCATTATGATATTAGTCATTGATAATATAGGTTATTTTGAAACTACTATGAATGTACATGGAAATGTATCAATATCGTGAGATATCATATATAGAATTATTTTATCAATATTTATTACATCCATATTATGTTGAAAATGTTTTAACACAATAATTTTCTTCATATATTTTATTATCTAAAAACATCACCATTTTTGATACTAATAAAGATACTTTTAACTATGACTTAAATAGATGATATTCTTAGAATGTTTATTTTTACTCTAGAAGAATTCATAAGTCATTAATCAGTGGGATGATATTTTACTATTTATTCTAGATGTGTTATGAAATTAACCAATAAACACTTTTCATAACCTTCATTTGTAAGAATAATGTGAATTCCTGGAACCCTACATTTGAAATTGAAGGTATGGATCACGTACCTCATTCTATTAGAAAATTATAGATAAGAATACATTCTTTTTTAAGAAATCATACATTTGAGGAAGTAACATATTGTACTTAAACCCTACTTTTTTAATCTATCAAATATTATCAACCATACTATTGATGTTTTTATCTAAAATAAGGAAACATTTGAATGAATTAGTTAATTATATAGTATTAAATTTAATAATTGTTTCCTATTTTATACAACAATTTCATTGGAAGAAAATATTTATTTAAAAATACTTTATGATTGACTCATTGGCACATACTCAATATATTAAATAATTCACATTTATACAGAATTTTATGATTGTATCTTGAGGATTATAGTTCAAATATTAATGATTTATTATGCGTTATTTTTTGAATTGGGTTGAACTATAGGTGTTCGGTAATAAGGTCAAATACTAAGATATTAATATTCAAAATATACATATATTCATTGAAAATAGAGTGCATTTTTTTTGAAAATTATCGTGTGTCATTGCCTTTAGAGCTACACTTTGGGGAAACATATATTTTTATGTAGTTTATCAACTCATTGATGTTTTTGTCACCGTTGATGTTTCATTTTTTCGAATCTTCTTCTGCAAGTTCGATAGAGCATTTTCGAAGATACAAATTAGAGATATACATATTTATTCATCCATCAGATGTTTTACCTACAAATATACAAAGTATAGACTATGCAATTTTAAATTTATGTTTCTAATTTTTGGTGATCTATTAATGATAAACACATCTATCTTTTTTTGTGATAAATAATAAAAAAACTTTTTTTTTCAATCAAATCAATCTCTATTGGTTTTTCAGAGTATCATATACCCAAACTTAATCATAGGGGATTCTCAAAATCTCTAGATAAGTTGTGGATTTATAGTTTCCAATAAAAGAACATAATTTATTGTAAAATACTTATTGTAAAGGTATCCACTTCACGTACTCAGTTATAAAATTCCTTGTTAAAATTACATTCTTCTAAGAATCCCCAAACTCGTGGAGAAGGTGTAGTTGTGGTGGACTAGGTGATCTTTTTCCCCAAAAAATTATTCACCTATGTGTTGTTTTATTTATTTACATATGATGCCAACACATATTTAAGAAAATAATAAATTATCCAGGAATATCATGAGGTTAATTTCTAATTTTTTGATGTTTTAAAAGGATACCAATTCACCCCCGCCACATGTGTATTTTTTATAATCATTCTCACTTAACAACTGGTATCAAGGGAAGGTGTTTATTTATATATTTCTATATTTATAAATCCATGAAAAATATTTTATTACTATCTGATACCAATAAGAAAAATCAATATTCGATTTCATCTCTTACAAGCCTGGGTTAATGATTAAGATGAAGAAAAAACTCAAGACCACTAATCTTATAAGGCCCCAGCCTTAAACCTTACTTAATATTGAATTAAAAGAATAATTCACATTGAGGATCTTTTCAGGTTTAGAGTTTTAGAGAATTAGAACATAACTATTACATCTCAAAAGATTACAAAGTAGTCACTTTATACTAAGTTTCCATAATAAAAAAAACTCTTGAAAGAAACATGTCTAGTTCCATGTTTTATATAGCATGACATTCCCTTGATCCCATCCTTGACCTTATTCCACATTAAGTCCTGTGAAAAACATTTCAAAAAAACTTGGGATGAGCATAAAAATCTCAGTAAGGGATACAGAAAGAATGAAAACTGTTAGTTTTTCAAACATCAAATAAACCATATATACTCTATCAAAGTAATACCTTCACCTTCATGAAGTAGTAAAAAATCTTCACTGAATAAAGTATCATTACTTACCTTTTTGTAACCAAAGTATTACCATAAAACCCATATAAAGAACACATAACATATATAAAGGTAACTTGGGACATAAACAAACTTAAGTGGAATAACCATACGGTCGAATTCCACACATATCACTTAATGGAATAGCCATACGGCCAATTTCCATACATACTTAATGGAATAGCCATACGGCCGACTTCCATACCCAATGCATTGGAGGTTATAACGTAACCACCCGTCCTGGTATTCATGGCACCACCCGTCATATGGTTTATAACGTAACCACCCGTTAAAATATCCAAGTACCAGTATAAAATCATAAAACATAAATCCAATATAAAGGAATGATAACATTTCCACATTTCAATCACAATATATCATAAATATATTGACATAATAGAATCCTTTTTCAAAACCATTTTCAATACCAAAATACATAAAAGAGTATATGGTATTTATTTTATTCTAAAAACATTACGGCTTGTTGAGAAAGCCAAAGACCAAATAATACTCGCGTCGGTGGAAAAGGTCGTTGTCGCCGCGTACGTTAAAAGAAACATTCCTTTTTGTCGTTTTGTAAAACGCTTCGTAGAAAAAGATTCCTTTTGTATAAAAGTAAAAGTCAAAGGGGTTTATACACCGTATAAAAGAAAGTTGTGTATAAAATGAAATATGCCTCAATGAAAGGAGATTGAGACGAAGTCCCTTACAAAGATCATTTTTGAAATAAAATAGATCTATTATGTGTATTCACTATAAGTAAACATAAATAAAGTACAAATACATGATAGGAAATAATAATATCATGACATAATTTAAAAGTTGGAGATTAACCCAAAGAATGGAAGTTGGGTTAAGAAATTCCATTACCTTGGGTCCGACTTGACTCGATCGTTCTTTAACGTCCTGAATAATAAACTTGAGTTAATTTATACTTGATTAAGAACTTTTTTAAAGTTCATTATTCCTTTTATATCACTTATTTCCATGTTATAAACATTATGTAACCATTTAAGTTGATAATGTTTGTTTTGTCAATATTTAGTTCTTAAGTCGAAAGTTGACTTCTTACAATTACATGTTGTTCATGTGGTCAAAAGTTCTTTATATCCAGAATGAAATTCCTGATTTGGATATCATATATATCATATATATCCAGCATATACATGTATTTATAATATTACATAATCATTTAGAGGTATGAAATGAAATGCACCGTTCATGGAGACGGTAAGCCGTACGTACGCATGAACGCTACTTTCATTTCTTTGTCATATTAGTGGAATTAAAAATAAATGAGAGGTATGTATATTTTAATTCCAGAATTATATTCATCATTTAGATATTTCATTAATTATATATATCCATTATATACATGTACTTTTAATAGTACATTACATTTGGGGATAAGAAATGAAATGCACCGTTCATGGAGACGGTAAGCCGTACGTACGCATGAACGCTACTTTCATTTCTATCTCATACTTTAATGGAAAGAAATCATAATTATATAGAGGTATATTATAATTCCAGTATAAAATCATATATAATAACTTTAAATCCATCCTTTACACGTCCCACATATGGCATTAACGAATCACATCACTTTGAGGGGGCGGTAGTCCGCACTTCTTTAAATGAAGATATCGTGTTTACCCATAATGGAAACCATAAAGGTATGCCAAAAATGAAAAATACAGAAGCTTAAAGAAAACATAAACATATTATATATCATATATAAAAATAGTGACATCATAATGGCCACCCTTGAAGGTGTTAAATGAGTATTGAACAATCATCGTTTCGGGAGGCAGAATTTCGCCATCCACGGAGACCGTATGTTCTTTAACCATTTGATGTAGTTGTGTGAGAGTGTAGCTCAAATAAATATTATAACAACATCCTAGTATATTGAATATACTGGCGTTGTTACAAAAGAAGTAAATAAAATGAGTTTAGAGGGTTGGAGAAGCAAAATAAAACAAATGAACAAGAGAGAATGAATTACCTTTAAAAGTGTAACTCCCTTTTGATTTGAGCCTAAAGGCTTCCTTTGAAAGGATTCTGCCCAAAGGGAATCCTCTAGGCTGAGGAGAGGGATGTGCAGAGAGTAATTGGGCTGGGGTTGGCCGAGACAAAGGCTTGAGAAGGGTGTGAAATGAGGTAGAGGTGGGGGCCTTTTATAAGAGGAGAGGAGGGGCACTTTTGGAAAGTAAAGAAATATTACATTATTTAAAAATGTGTTTCGGTTTTAAAAGGTCCCACATTGATATAATTTGTGGCTAAGGTGATAAGGGTTCGAAATCCACTCACCCAATAAGTTTTGGACATGTGTAGTTCATAGATTTTACATTATCTTTCCATTTTATTTAAATCGTTAAATAATGAGGTCATCGCTGCATCATCATGATGTCATAAAAAATTTAATTTATTTAGTGTCTAAAAATTATAAAACAAATACTATGATGTAGGAAATCTTTTTATCTTTCCAATGACTATTTATAATCAAAATGTGGACTTGTATAACCCCACTTAAAAATTATTTTAGTAAAACAATTTATGTTAGTGTCATTTTCACTTTAACATTAAATAAAAATATATTAATGTCATTTTCCAACTAAAGTGGCTCCATGGGGTCCCCAAGTTTGCTCATGGCTTTTCTTGGTCGGCCATGACTCACCCAATAGGTGTAGGAAAAGTGTCATGGTGTTTTCACATTCTTATAATACCATTTTTACCTTAAACTACACTAATTACCTCTAATCGCGATTAATGAAAAAAAGTTACTATTCACCAAAAAATTATTTTAATCTCATTGAACCACATTTTACTTCTTAATGACAACCATGTATGTCGGATTTTCAAAATTCAATACACATTAGTGGTAAACTTTCATTTAACTGAAAAATCAGTTTGCTTGATTACCACTTAGTGGTTTCACTATTCATCCAAAATTGAAGTTTTTCAGAAAATTACCAAAAATTCACCCTAAGCTATATTTGATATTCCGAATTCAAAAATGAAGTCCATTTTACAAAATTCAAAACATATAAGTCAAATTAATTAATTTAATAATTAATTCCTGCTGTCATGACAAATAGCGTGTTTTTGTGAAACAATAAGTATCAATGGATTGACACAAGTTTAAGTCCAATTTCAAAGTGAAATTGATTCCAATGACCACCATTGGATTAAATGGTAAAAATATTTTCTAATTTCACTTTAAAACCAATTAAAATAATAATATAATCATATAAATAATTTAGATTAAAAAGTGGTTTTGAATTAAAACACAACATTTTACACTATTCATAAAAAATGAACTTTATCAGAAAGGTACCAAAAATTTACACAAAGTAAATTTTGATGTCCCGATTCTAAAGAAGAGTTATATTTGGTCCAAAATAATCTATAAGAGTGATCAAAACTATATTTAATGACGGTTCTTCGTCAAAAGGTGATAAGTGGACCTTTCGTGAAAATTAGGGTATAAATGCCCGTAAAATTGAACTCTTTCCCGTATTTTAAGATTTTATCTTTTATTGGGTAAATGTATAAACATTTAAAAACATATCTAATCATATTTTAGTTATTTCTATCCATTCCCACCAGTACAACGGCTACTTGTTAACTAACATTTAAAATAATATTATTTTATTACTAGTGTGCTACGTAAGTTTCAAAGAAACTCATCGTTGCGTATCGGGTACGCTATCGAACATAGCAACCCCTTTAAAATAAAATTAATATTTAATTCGTAAATATTAATAAATATGAAAATTATTTATTCTTTATTTACCTGGGATGTTACATCCTTCCCCCCTTTTGGGAATTGCATCCTCGCAATTTTATTCACTTATCAAAATAAGTGGGGATATTTATCCCTCATAGCATTTTCAGATTCCCACGTTGCCTCTTCAATCACATGGTTTTTTCACAAAACCTTTACCTGATGAATCACCTTATTCCGTAACACTTGCTCCCTGTGGTCAAGAATCTGGACCGGTTGTTCCTCATAAGATAGGTTCTCTTCCAGCTGAACTACCTTTGGGCTCAAAACATGAGATGGATCTGGCATATACTTTCTCAACATTGAAACATGAAAAACATTGTGTACCTGAGATAAAATCGGAGGTAAAGCCACCCGGTATGCAACTGATCCAACTCTCTCCAGAATTTCATATGGTCCAATAAACCTTGGACTCAACTTTCCTTTCTTACCAAATCTCATCACGCTTTTCCAAGGAGAAACCTTGAGAAAAACATGATCACCTACCTCGAAAGATAGATCCTTCCTCCGGTTATCCGCATAACTCTTCTGCCTGCTCTGAGCTGTTCTCATGTGCTTCTGAATCAACTGAACTTTTTCTGCCATATCTTCTACCAATTCTGGTCCCATCAGCTTCCTTTCAACCACTTCATACCAAAATGCTGGAGTTCGACACCGCTTCCCATATAATGCCTCAAATGGTGCCACCTGTATACTGGAATGAAAACTGTTATTATAAGAAAACTCAACCAAAGAAAGATGTTGGTACCATCTTCCCTGATAATCCATAGAACACGCTCGTAGCATATCCTCCAATGTCTGAATTGTTCGTTCTGACTGCCCATCTGATTGAGGATGAAAAGCTGTACTAAAATTTAATTCAGTACCCAACGACTTCTGAAGGCCTTTACAAAAGTTAGAAGTAAACCTGGGATCACGATCCGATACAATGGAGAGAGGAACTCCATGTAACCTGACTATCTCTTTAAGATACAAATGGAAAAGTTGATCTAGAGAGAAAGTATCTTGTATAGAAAGGAAATGAGCAGATTTGGTCAAGCGATCAACAACAACCCAGATTGCATTATTAGCTCGATATGTCCTCGGTAATCCCACAACAAAGTCCATGGATATGTTTTCCAATTTCCACTCTGGCACTGGTAAAGGCTGAAGCATCCCTTTCGGTAACTGCTGCTCTGCTTTAACCTGTTGACATGTCAAACACTTCACAGTAAAATCAGCAATGTCTCTTTTCATTCCATCCCACCAGTAATACTCTCGCAGACCTCTGTACATCTTAGTACTGCCAGGATGAAAAAACAACTCATTCTTCAACTGTGAATCACAAGGCACACATAACCTCTTCACAAACCTCAAAACACAAACACAAACTTATCCAAGAACTCATGGAAAATTTTATTCATAAGGTCCATGAATACAGCAGGTGCATTGGTTAACCCAAAAGGCATAACTACAAATTCATAATGGCAATATCTAGTACGGAACGTAGTCTTCGGAACGTCTGCTTCTTTTACTTTCAACTAATGGTACCCCGACCTCAAGTCAATCTTCAAAAAATACTGAGCTCCCTGGAGCTGATACCACTTCATTCGATGGCCCAACATCTGCTGAAGTTGTTGCAAAGGATTTCACCACCCCTTTCTGCTTGTAGTCTGGCTGCATTCCCCCAGTTGTGTTCTTCGTTGGACACTCGTTTGCATAATGACCCATTTCATTACACTTAAAACATCTTACCGTTGGCTTTTCATTTCCTGCTTGATCATCTTCCTTACAGTTACGAGCAATATGACCAGACTTACCACACCGAAAGCACTTACCAGACTTGGATAAACATTCTCCAGGATGCATTTTACCACACTTCTCACAGGATGGATATTTGGTTTTCTTACCTCCTTGCTTCTTTGATGAATTCTTCCCCTTTTCCTGCCAACTAGACCTCTTATTCTGTTGTTTGTCATAGAACACCTGATCATCAGGAAACTCCATTTCTACCTTCTCCGCACATTGAACAAGTTTTTCATAACTTTTTAATTCACGAGAAGCTAAAGCCCTTCGATACTTTGGCTTTAACCCTGAGTAAAAATGGTTTATTTTACTATCAAGATCTCGTATGAAGTTTGGAGCATACCTTGCCAATCGAGTGAACTTTTCTTCATAAGCGGCCACTGAATTATCCTCCTGCCTGAATTCTAGGAACTGTTTTTCCATCCTAAGACGAACCACCTTAGGAAAATATTTCTCAAGAAACATACCTTTGAATTCGTCCCAGTGAAGATCCTCAATCTCATCACTATCCCTTATATTTTTCACCATCGACCACCACTGATCAGCTTCACCTTCAAAACGGTAAACATCAAGACTAACCTTTTGATGTTCTGAACACCCCATGACATCAAAAATCTTCTCCAGTGCTTTAATCCACCCTTCAGCTTGCACAGGGTCAGATGATCCTCTGAATGATGGGGGATGTTGCCTCATGAAATGTTCCACCACTGACATGTTCCTCTGCGGTTGATCTGGCTGATCTCGTGCATGGATACCACCACCATTTATAGCCTGAGTCAACTGTGCCATCACTACAACAAACTGTTCAGTTCCGATTCCGACCATCTCAGGTTGCTGATTTGGAAGGTTATCTTCCTCCTGATGTCGTCCCAACATAGCTACTTTGTTTCCTCTGCGGAAAACCATTCTGAACACAGAAATATCTTAGGCGAAGCAACATGGTAATCCATAAATGCTATATCATTTCAATCATATTATAATTTAACACTTTTCTAACTCCTAAAGTTGTCTAAACCGTCCTTTGATACCAACTATAAAGCCCCAGCCTTAAACCTTACTTAATATTGAATTAAAAGAATAATTCACATTGAGGATCTTTTCAGGTTTAGAGTTTTAGAGAATTAGAACATAACTATTACATCTCAAAAGATTACAAAGTAGTCACTTTATACTAAGTTTCCATAATTAAAAAAACTCTTGAAAGAAACATGTCTAGTTCCATGTTTTATATAGCATGACATTCCCTTGATCCCATCCTTGACCTTATTCCACATTAAGTCCTGTGAAAAACATTTCAAAAAAACTTGGGATGAGCATAAAAAGCTCAGTAAGGGATACAGAAAGAATGAAAACTGTTAGTTTTTCAAACATCAAATAAACCATATATACTCTATCAAAGTAATACCTTCACCTTCATGAAGTAGTAAAAAATCTTCACTGAATAAAGTATCATTACTTACCTTTTTGTAACCAAAGTATTACCATAAAACCCATATAAAGAACACATAACATATAGAAAGGTAACTTGGGACATAAACATACTTAAGTGGAATAACCATACGGTCGACTTCCACACATATCACTTAATGGAATATCCATACGACCAATTTCCATACATACTTAATGGAATAACCATACGGCCGACTTCCATACCCAATGCATTGGAGGTTATAACGTAACCACCCGTCCTGGTATTCACGGAACCACCCGTCATATGGTTTATAACGTAACCACCAGTTAAAATGTCCAAGTACCAGTATAAAATCATAAAACATAAATCCAATATAAAGGAATGATAACATTTCCACATTTCAATTACAATATATCATAAATATATTGACATAATAGAATCCTTTTTCAAAACCATTTTCAATACCAAAATACATAAAAGAGTATATGGTATTTATTTTATTCTAAAAACATTACGGCTTGTTGAGAAAGCCAAAGACCAAATAATACTCGCGTCGGCGGAAAAGGTCGTTGTCGCCGCGTACGTTAAAAGAAACATTCCTTTTTGTCGTTTTGTAAAATGCTTCGTAGAAAAAGATTCCTTTTGTATAAAAGTAAAAGTCAAAGGGGTTTATACACTGTATAAAAGAAAGTTGTGTATAAAACGAAATATGCCTCAATGAAAGGAGATTGAGACGAAGTCCCTTACAAAGATCATTTTTGAAATAAAATAGATCTATTATGTGTATTCACTATAAGTACACATAAAGAAATTACAAATACAAGATTGGACATAATAATATCATGACATAATTTAAAAGTAGGAGATTAACCCAAAGAATGGAAGTTGGGTTATGAAATTCCCTTACCTTGGGTCCGACTTGACTCGATCGTTCTTTAACGTCCTGAATAATAAACTTGAGTTAATTTATACTTGATTAAGAACCTTTTTAAAGTTCATTATTCTTTTATATCACTTATTTCCATGTTATAAACATTATGTAACCATTTAAGTTGATAATGTTTGTTTTGTCAATATTTGGTTCTTAAGTCGAAAGTTGACTTCTTACAATTACATGTTGTTCATGTGGTCAAAAGTTCTTTATATCCAGAATGAAATTCCTGATTTGGATATCATATATATCATATATATCCAGCATATACATGTATTTATAATATTACATAATCATTTAGAGGTAAGAAATGAAATGCACCGTTCATGGAGACGGTAAGCCGTACGTACGCATGAACACTACTTTCATTTCTTTGTCATATTAGTGGAATTAAAAATAAATGAGAGGTATGTATATTTTAATTCCAGAATTATATTCATCATTTAGATATGTCATTAATTATATATATCCATTATATACATGTACTTTTAATAGTACATTACATTTGGGGATAAGAAATGAAATGCACCGTTCATGGAGACGGTAAGCCGTACGTACGCATGAACGCTACTTTCATTTCTATCTCATACTTTAATGGAAAGAAATAATAATGATATAGAGGTATATTATAATTCCAGTATATCATCATATATAATAACTTTAAATCCATCCTTTACACGTCCCACATATGGCATTAACGAATCACATCACTTTGAGGGGGCGGTAGTCCGCACTTCCTTAAATGAAGATATCGTGTTTACCCATAATGGAAACCATAAAGGCATGCCAAAAATGAAAAATACAGAAGCTTAAAGAAAACATAAACATATTATATATCATATATAAAAATAGTGACATCATAATGGCCACCCTTGAAGGTGTTAAATGAGTATTGAACAATCATCGTTTCGGGAGGCAGAATTTCACCATCCACGGAAACCGTATGTTCTTTAACCATTTGATGTAGTTGTGTGAGAGTGTAGCTAAAATAAATATTATAACAACATCCTAGTATATTGAAGATACTGTTGTTGTTACAAAAGAAGTAAATAAAAAGGGTTTAGAGGGTTGGAGAAGCAAAATAAAACAAATGAACAAGAGAGAATGAATTACCTTTAAAAGTGTAACTCCCTTTTGATTTGAGCCTAAAGGCTTCCTTTGAAAGGATTATGCCCAATGGGAATCCTCTAGGATGAGGAGAGGGATGTGGAGAGAGTAATTGGGCAGGGGTTGGCCGAGCCAAAGGCTTGAGAAGTGTGTGAAATGAGGTAGAGGTGGGGGCCTTTTATAAGAGGAGAGGAGGGGCACTTTTGGAAAGTAAAGAAATATTACTTTATTTGAAAATGTTTTTTGGTTTTAAAAGGTCCCACATTGATATAATTCGTGTATACGGTGATAAGGGTTCGAAATCCACTCATCCAATAAGTTTTGGACATGTGTAGTTCATAGATTTTACATTATCTTTCCATTTTATTTAAATCGTTAAATAATGAGGTCATCGCTGCATCATCATGATGTCATAAAACATTTAATTTATTTAGTGTCTAAAAATTATAAAACAAATACTATGATGTAGGAAATCGTTTTATCTTTCCAATGACTATTTATAATCAAAATTTGGACTTGTATAACCCCACTTAAAAATTCTTTTAGTAAAACAATTTATGTTAGTGTCATTTTCACTTTAACATTAAATAAAAATATATTAATGTCATTTTCCAACTAAAGTGGCTCCATGGGGTCACCAAGTTGGCTCATGGCTTGTCTTGGTCGGCCATGACTCACCCAATAGGTGTAGGACAAGTGTCATGGTGTTTTCACATTCTTATAATACCCTTTTTTCCTTAAACTACACTAATTACCTCTAATCGCGATTAATGAAAAAAAGCTACTATTCACCAAAAAATTATTTTAATCTCATTGAACCACATTTTACTTCTTAATGACAACCATGTATGTCAGATTTTCAAAATTCAATACACATTAGTGGTAAACTTTCATTTAACTGAAAAATCAGTTTGCTTGATTACCACTTAGTGGTTTCACTATTCATCAAAAATTGAAGTTTTTCAGAAAATTACCAAAAATTCACCCTAAGCTATATTTGATATTCCGAATTAAAAAATGAAGTCCATTTTACAAAATTCAAAACATATAAGTCAAATTAATTAATTTAATAATTAATTCCCACTGTCATGACAAATAGCGTGTTTTTGTGAAACAATAAGTATCAAAAGATTGACACCAGTTTAAGTCCAATTTCAAAGTGAAATTGATTCCAATGACCACCATTGGATTAACTGGTAAAAATATTTTCTAATTTCACTTTAAAACCAATTAAGATAATAATATAATCATACAAATAATTTAGATTAAAAAGAGGTTTTGAATTAAAACACAACATTTTACACTATTCATAAAAAAATGAACTTTATCAGAAAGGTACCCAAAATTTACACAAAGTAAATTTTGATGTCCCGATTCTAAAGAAGAGTTATATTTGGTCCAAAATAATCTATAAGAGTGATCAAAACTATATTTAATGACGGTTCTTCGTCAAAAGGTGATAAGTGGACCTTTCGTGAAAATTAGGGTATAAATGCCCGTAAAATTGAACTCTTTTCCGTATTTTAAGCTTTTATCTTTTATTGGGTAAATGTATAAACATTTAAAAACATATCTAATCATATTTTAGTTATTTCTATCCATTCCCGCCAGTACAACGGCTACTTGTTAACTAACATTTAAAATAATATTATTTTATTACTAGCGTGCTACGTAAGTTTCAAAGAAACTCATCGTTGCGTATCGGGTACGCTATCGAACATAGCAACCCCTTTAAAATAAAATTAATATTTAATTCATAAATATTAATAAATATGAAAATTATTTATTCTTTATTTACCTGGGATGTTACAAATCTTAGAGAAGGTAAGGTCATAATAAGTATTCCCTACTTTAATGGTTATAATTTTGGATGATAGAAAGTTCAAATGTGAATTTAATCAAAAAAGAATTGAATAATAATTTATTTAATTTTTGTGAAGCATTATGAAATTCCTAAGGATGATTTTAAAAAATGGAATGATGATCATGAAAATGAATATGAAATTAATTCAGGATCAGGTAATTTTATTTTATTTGGTTTATGGTTTGATAAGATTAGTAAAGCTTCTCAATGTTCTATAACATATGAGTTAATGAATACTATTTTTGTTACCTATGAAGGAACAGAAAATATCAGACAATTGAGATACAATGCTACAATGCTACAATGTGAATGTTATCTATATTTAGAATTCTTGATGACTAGAACATCACTCAAATGATTGGGAGATTCTCTAAAGTTATCTAAAATGTTGCTGATTTGGGGGATCCAAATATCAAAATCAGACCAATAATTAAATGTACATAGGGGTTTATCTTCTAAGTGGAATGTAATATTTTCTACAATACGAAAACCCACAACAGTTAAATAATTATAATAGAACAACTAATTAGATATTATATGTTTTATGAAGTTGAGATATTGGATACATGTGAAAAAGATGTCAAAAATGAAGAATATTTTCTAAAAACTAGTATGTATGAATAATTTTATTCATGTAATATATATTCTGATAAATAAATTGTAACTATTTTTATAAAAAAAATTTAAAAAATTTATAGTAGAATAAATAAGTGATGGAAGATAATAGATTCTATTAATGAAAAGATAAAGGTTATACTATGTTTAACAATCCCTTACATAAAGCACAATTTAAATACAATTATAGAAGTAAATAAAGGAAAATTTGGATTTCAACTTTCAGTAATTATTCTGGTTCAATTTATGAATCTAATAAAAACTCTCAAACTGAGTATAAAAATAAAATGATATATATTGTAAATCATAATAATGAGGTAAAACAATTTACTCTTAAAACTGAAATTATAAAAAAAATAATTATGAAGAACGTAACAAGAATTGATTTATGAATCAAGATAAATGTTAATTATAAATGAAATATCATAAAAAAAGAATATTTTATGATTCAATTTAAATTTATAGAAAACATTTGTCAAGACAAATTGCAGATATTAAATATAACTCTGTAAAACATTATTTTGCAGATAATGAGTGTAGAACTAAATAATTATTAGATGATTTTGATAAATTAAAATAATAATCTACTATTATTTTCAACATGGAAACTATTTAAATAAAATTCATGGTAAAAATATTCATCACAAAGGAAAATATGTAATATGAAGTAATATTGAGAGACTAAATTTATATATGAAATATTTTGTTCATGGTTCAAATAAAAACAACATGTATACTAATAAATTATTATTTTTGGTATTAATGGTCATTTTTCAAGTTAATATTACTTTTGAAAACCTAAATTGTTTGGCGTTAAACCTGTTTTCATATTCATGAAAATTATTGATCTTAAATTGTATAATATCTACACAAATTAAACATATCTAGATGACTAAAACACAAATTGTTAACAGAGCTAGACCCATATGAATATGGTTACCAAAAGGAACTTTTATTTGATGTCTTTCAAGAATATACCACTAAGATAAATCGTTAAAACATAAATTGGTCATTTGAAAACTATTTGTATATAATTATTTTACCCAATAATTTATCAACTCTGAACTAATTCATTGTAAATAATTCTTAAAAATGGAGCTAATAATTCAATAAGTTTCTCATTACTATAATAAAATATGTGTTTCTCATTCATTAACTATTTATTATACAGATAGAATGATGTTTCATTCTTAATTGTCAACTCCTTTCTCACCCCTAGAATAAATCTATCAATTCATAGATTTTATAATTTCATATAAAAAATTATAACAAAATAGCTAAAATATTCTAATTTCTATGAATGAAATTTAATATATGTTTCTCTTAAAAAATGCATTTAATTTTTTTAATTGTTTAATTAGAAAAAAATTTCAATTGAAAACTATATTCATTTATTTAATATTTTAAAGCTTTTATTTAATTTTAAATACCATGTTCTTAGATTTTGTTTCATGTAACATTACTTTTAGAATGTATTTCTTATAATTTTTTTTGGGATGTTAAAATGAGAAATGATTAATATGTATTTTCGGCTTCAGAATAAGATGTGACATATTCATATTTTCAGAAAAGAAAATAATATATTCTATTTGGTACCCTATAATCTTCTTCTCTAAAGAACTTAAATTTTTTATCCTTCAACTTCAAATAATTAAATATCAAAATCTTCTAAAATAACTATGTGAAAAATAAAGAGATAAATAACATAATGTTCATAGAAATGTATTTCCCAAAATTAAAAAATATATAATCCTTCTTCTTATCTGTTAAGAGAAAATTTGATATCCAATGTTAAGGATTAGTTCAAAAAATCATCTAAAAAAGATACAGATGTTCATGATGAACTATAACATTCATTTCTCAAATTATGATTGTTGGAATTTCTTTTGAGGAGATTTTGTTTACGGTCAATACTCTAAATGAATAAATAATGAAGCTGAATACTGATATCATTCCTTATAAGAAACCATTGGTAGGGATTCAAATAGATTAAAATTTCAAAAATATTATTTGATACACTTCAAAGGGATTATCAGAATATGATGGAAAGTTTGGTTTCAAATACATTGAAGTGTTTAAAAAGAAAAATTTCAAGTTTGTTGGGGTCAATCCGAAGATATGTTATTACTAGGTTTGATCTTTTTGACATAAAAGATATTTTGGTCTATCAATTTTCATCAACTTCACAATATAAATGATCATGAGATGTTCAAATATGAATACAACAACAATCAGTAGTTTTATTATATTTATGCGAAAAAGCTAAAATTTTAGATATTTAGAATGAACTGTATAATATTTCCTAACACCCAATCTATTATTCATATAATTAGTTTATTTAAATTCAATATCATATATATATATATGTTGATTTTTTAAAATGTATGTTATAAATTGTTGCGTAATTTATTTTTAAACATTTTTTATTTTTAATATTCAATATAAATTTTTGTATTACATGTAAATATGTGTTTAATGTTTTACTATTTAAACTCAATATATGTTATAAATTAGTCTATTAATGCATATATTAATTTTTTCATAATTTTAATTAAAATATATTCTAAATTTATTATAATCATTAAATCTATTATCCTTATTTATAAAGTCATGGAAAATATTGTAATAATATATAAATTTCTATGTGACTTAGGTAGTAATTTTAAAACATGATCATATGTTTAAATATTTTACAATTATGGAATAAATTATACCATTTAATACATTCATCTATAACCCTTATTATTTTTTGAATAATATTTTATATGTTTTCAAGGATCCTTGAATTATTTTGAGTCATTAATTTAGGGGGAGTTTGTATTGATGTATTTAACATTATTCTTTTTTATGTCACCAAATAGGGGATAAATCTAGATGAAATTTATATTTATGAGAAGTTTATATTTATGAAAAATTTATGAGAAACTTGTAATTTATTTGTAATAAAACTATCTATTTTTTTAATTTTATCTTTTATTTTAATTTTTTTTATCATCAATAAGGGGGATATTTTTTTATCATATGTTGATTAAAATATTTTGTTAATTTATTTTTCATTTTTATGTTCACAAACACCCACATTTTAGTTAATAATAGTTTTAATTTTAAGTGAATTTTAGTAAGAAATCAATTAGGAACAACTGAATATCTTATTGACTTGAGTAGTTATTAGCTAATATCAATTCTACTTCTATGTATCCAAACATCACAATAACTCATATGATGTGTCAATTGTCTGTCAACAATCAAATTATAATAAAAATATTTACGATTTTGGAACAAGTTTTATGCTTTCGTTTCCGTCAACAATAGACTATAGTGATGGGATATTATTAGAAGGAGAGGGAGTTTAGGGGAAATACAGTGAAAGATTTCTTATGGTACATTCTTCACACCATGATTAGATGTATTAATTGTGACCATCTTTTGTGGATTATTTACCTCCCATATAACTTCAATTCAATAGTCTCTCACAATGATGATTTTTAGAGGGTGGATTATAAGCTGGAGAATGTTTGGGATGAATCTATCATTAATGATCTCACACAAAAGAAGAATGAACAAGAAAAAATGATCCTATAGAATGAATTCAATGCTTGAGTGCTATTCGGAATTTAGTGGTTAAGTGAAGTAGACAAAAACATAGATTTTTTCAATGATATATTTTTTGAAAAGTGTCATCAAACTATGCCTAATAGCCTCATGGAGGATGTAATTTACTCTAATAATCATGATGCGGTGGGAGGGCTCCCAGAAGAACACTTCATGGCCCTTATCATTGGCTGAAATCATCTATTTCTTGGAATATATCCAAGGTATGGTGGAATGATGTTCAATGCTACCCTATTAATATTTTCAGACCATAAAAACACAATTTATGAATCTATACTGAATGACCATGAAATTAATATGGTGGTGAAATCATTTAACCATGAAAGATATATGGGAAGAGATGACATTCTAGGTTCGTTGTACATGGGCTCAAGGAACCTGGTTAAGATAGTCCTCATGGAGTGAGTTCAAGATTTTTCCATTTTGGAACTACCCATCATATGGCATCCATAACTTCTATGCCTCTCAATCATGAAGTAAAGCAATCGTATGTACTCATGCATTACTATCCAATCAACATGTGTATCTTCCCTTATAAGGTACTAGATTGTATAATCAACCAAAGGTTATCTGGGTATCTACATAGATGGGTGTCTATGGAACAACATTGTTTAATTAAGGGTAAATAGATTCCATATTCCATTAGTTTGGGTCAATAATAGATCAGGGATGTTAATATCAAAGAAACTTGTTCCAATATTATTTTCAAGATTGATATGGATAAGGTGTTATATAAACTCGAATAGAGAATCATTTTGATGATTTCAAATAGAATGGTATTCTATCCAGTTTATATTAATCTCATGTATATGTTCATTAGATAACAATGGCTATCTACAAATTTAATGGGTGAAAATTGTGGTTCCATTAAATCAGTGTGCATGACTAGGCATGTTGATTCATTATCCCCCATCATAATCACTCTCAATGAAGAAACAAGAAGTCTCTTCATCAATAAAGGGATATTGGAATGAAAAATAAGTTCCTATCATTATAGATAAAATTAATAAGGAATATTACACCTTCTATATGCTAATGAATTGATTATTTTTTAAATTTAAGTAAGAAATCATGAAATGATATTTTCATTATTATGTAGGAGTAGTACCCCTGGCGTGGGAGAGTGTCGAATCAAGATATTGGTAGGATTTATATATCAAATAGATTCCCAGATAGATACTATATTACTCTAGATAGAATTATGGTCTGGAAAAAGATGAAGTTTCAGATAGACTATCTCGGTGAACCAATATCTTGGAACAATCCTTGTATCCACCACTTTAGTAATGTTTTTGATAGAATCACAATATATATTAGCAATTGTTTAAATTTGTTTTTTAATTTAGTGGAGGAATCAACCAAGGTAAAGGTATTTTGAATTAAATTCCAATGTAAGTTTAATCTAATCTATAAGATCCAAAAATGGTAATTAAAAATATTTAGAGAACTCTAAACTCTTTAATTTTGTATGCTCACTCTTATGGGATACATCATTGGGTGTCATCGGAAATGATGGAGAGAATGATTAAGGAGGGTGGCATCGACATAAAATGTGTCTCTAGATAGATGAATTTTTCTACATAATATAGGAATGGGAAGTTACTAAATGTCAAAAATATGTGGGATGATCATGGGGTATATCAATGGGATGAATATGGGCTCTCAGAACAAATTTTTTCCTACTTTATGGCTCACCATCCATCCCCTTATCCTAGTTCTACAAAGGGACACATAATGCGTTGTGGGAACTACTGATCCCATTTTTAGAATTCCAACTAGTCTAAAAACCACTAGGCTTTCCAAGATGTTCCATGTTGGACATGTATTTCAGGATAGCCACAGAGTACTCCAGTTTCACCAGAGCAGTCTAGGATGCATACCAGATTGAGATATTTGATCTCATCAAGATTTATTATAATCAATTTATATGTGTGTTTGTTGTGTATGTGTCCACATTTCTCCGATACGGGCTATTTTCTTCATATGACTAATCATTCTAAGCAGGATTATTGGGGTTATTAACTCTAGTTCAATGACATTACCCTAAAACAAAACATACTCATATGGAATATTTTAAATAACTCTATTTCCATATATTAATAGGTTTGATGAATATATATAATCCATATTTCAAGGTGCAATAGTTTTGGAGAACCCCAATGTGAATGATCTCGATAATTATTTTCAATAGGGAGTAAGAACAACCTATATGAAACATCTTTGGATAGTTCAATATTTTTCAATCTTAGGGGTTCTCAGAGAGCTCATTCATTGATCTCTAATTTCAAGGAACAACAAAAAATACCTTTGAAAAATGATAGATTATTTATTTTGGTAAATGGATTATTGTGTATGTAGTTGGCCATGATCAAAGTATATCAGGAGGTGATTTATTTCATGAAGGTGGAAATTGTTCCCATAATTAAAATTTTACTCATTAATCTCTATTAGTTATAAAAGGATTGTAGTAACTCTCCATCCTTCATGTTTTTTAGGAATTCCAAATCTATTAATAACACCTCAATTGGGGACTAACAAGGTTAGTGGATTAGTTGGAATTCTAAAAGATCATGTATTATGGTAAATATATATCCTTATTGAAGATAAGTTATCATGTGGGGTTGGGTATTTTCCCAAATAGTAGGGGTTCATTCATTGTTGATGTTATTTCTTTCTATTGAGCCGGTGACTCACTTTAAGTCAAAGAAAGGGAGATGCTAACATGAATTTTCCTCTATAGAAAGCGCAATATTTATCTCAGTTTGGTTGAATTTAGATCCAAAATCATCCACCATTCCCTATGGGGGCTGAACCCCACTCCTTGGTCAGTCTCATATCATATATAAAAATTTCAAATCCTCATAAAAAATCATATGGATGTTCTTCATACATAGTGTGAGGGAGAAAATCTTGTAGACATCATTACCTAAAAATCCACTAAAAAAATGTGTGTTTTCTATTTTTCTACATTAGACTCCCCCATGAAGGTACATATTTATTATAGTGATATTCCCTCGTGTATCATTTCATTAGAATCCCATGACAATATCTTTATTGTACATTGCTTATGCTACTTCTTAGGATAAATAAATATAAGATAACTTATTTAGGAATATAATATTTTTTAGAATATTTATTTTTATTTTTGATATGTACACAAGTCAATAATCCCTATAAAGATATTTTACATTGTATTCTATAATTTTTTGTAATTTAATAAAGAAAAACAATTCAAACCATATGTTTGTATGAGAAATGTATGGTTTGGGAACCCTATGTTTGGAATAAAACATATGGGTAGTGATACTTATGATTTTGGAAAAGTATGGATCAAAAACCCTACATTTGGAAGAAATGATAAATTTTAGGAAAAAAATAATCTCAAAGAACCCTACTTCTGTAATCAAATGTTTGTTTTCAACCTTAATTTTGAATATTTCCCTATATATAGGAACCCTATATATTAAATGGTTAATGATAATGTTTTAGGATTATTATATTTTTTCAATTTCTTCAATAGATTCACTGTAAGTAAATTTCTCTATAAATATTCTTTACATATCATTCAACGACTCATACCCAACAAATTACGTTATTAATATTTAAAAAAAAATTATGAATCAATTTGAATTATTAGAATTAAAATATTCATGATTCATTATGAAGTATTTATGGAAAAGGTTTTATTTGAATCTGGTCAACCATTAAGATAAATACTACAATATTTATCTTCTCAATATACATATATAAATAAAAAAGAAACAACTCTGTTATTGAGAATAATAGTTTTAAATTTCTTTTAGATATACTCATTGGTGAAATATATGTATTGGTCTAGTTAGTTGACTCACTACTATTTCTATCACTATAGATGTTGCTTATTGTTAAATCATCTTCTGGACGTTCGAAAAGTTTATTAGAGTTACACAATCTAAACATTACTTTTTATTCATTTATTACATTATTTATCTATCATTGTTTAAAACGACTATTTGCAACACTGAATATATATTTCTTATTTTTTCTCATTATTGAAGATGAAAAAAATTGATGGTTGCTGATGTAACAGTAAGGGAACATAATTTCTATCAATAAAATGAATATCTATTGGTTTATTGCAGTATCCTATACCCTTAGTCAATTTTTGTGGAGTACCATATTATCAGACAATGTTGTGAATTTATGGTCCCCGTAAAATAACAGAAAGGCCTTATAAAAGCCTTATTATAATGGTATTAACATTATCTACTAATCTGAATAATTCCATGGTAAAATTAATTAATGTTAAAATCACCAAACTCATTCAGAGAGCATTGGCAGTGTGGACCAGGGGATATGTCTGCCCATAACTATAATACATCATGATGTAATTTTCCTTATTTATATCCAGTGCTAAGTATTCTATGAAATAAAATGAAATAATAACTGTATATCAAGAGGTTCATTTCAAATATATTGAGTTTCTAAAAGTATAATAATTCAACACCATTTATTTCACTATCATAATCATCCTGACCAAACTTAGTGTGCTCATGTCACTGATGAAATGGTATGTGGTTCAGTTATTTAGCCTTTAGTATTGATTCTTCATTATTAATTCTTATATTCCCCAATACTAATACACCTAAATTTTTTTTGAGATCACCTGATACCTCAATTTATTTCCCTATGATACCATAATTTGTATTATGAATAAGATTCAGGGTTATTCATGAAGAAATAGACATTATCTAAAAAGAAAATATTGTGTTTTATTTTCATTTTTCCCTTGTATTGTGAAATTATAGTATATATTTATTTTACCACGACTAATAAACAATAATGTCCATCACGTAGATATTCCATGTATCTTATACCAACATAATAATGTTACCACTTTTTTTATTCTACTATTGTCAACGATTTTACACATTCCTTGTCAATAAAATCCCTCCAAATAAGAACCCCTTCATAAATGAGATAATCAAAGTACTGAGGTATAAATTTCTAATTGATCCTTTCACATTTATATTTTTCCACTTCTTTTTACACATATTCTCTTGCACCAAAAAAATGAAAAATTCAATATTATTATTTTTATATTGTCATTTTCTTATATTCATGGTATAATAATTAACAATATATGCTTTTTTCTCTTCTGAAAAATGACAATGTTATTCATCTATGTGTTTATATTACCGCGTCCAATAAGTTAAATGTTTATTTCTAATCACTACCTAATATTGATAGTTGAAAGTGGAGTAAAATGTATAACTATGATATTTAGGACTTATTTAATACTATTATATGTTAAATCACACTATGTTTCTCCCATGTTCTATGAAAATTAAATAACTATCCCTGGGTACGTGAAAACTACCACCATCATGGGATGAAACATTTTATTTTTCATTAAAACATTTCATGGATAGTTATAGGAATAGTCTTAAAGGATAAAAATGATTTTTATTAATTGAATAAGGTTGTTGAATTTATAATTTAATAACCTATTAATGAAATTTATGATAATTTGTTTTTTTAAAATACTCTAAAAAAGAGAACTAAAAAGGAAAAAACCAATTTATGCATACTATATAATTGTCTAGTCCATATTTTTTTTCTAATAAATCATTTCAATTACAAAATTTCAAACTAATGAACACCAAATGAATTAATCATGCTACTTTTCTAATGATATTACTACTAAATCACATCATAAACATTAATAAACCATAGAACGTTCATGGTTGGGTTGGATAGACCACATAGTTTAAGAGTGCTACCAACTAATATAAAGAATGAATATATAACCAGAATTAATATCATAAAGAGATAAAAATATTTAAATAAATATATTTTTGGTTATGCATTGGATATATCATTATTTAACTCAATTATGAATAAAACCCCATTTGTTGGTCAATAAAATCACCGTAATGTGCTTTTATTGATTTTTTCCTCATTGATAAAGAGTGAAAATCTAATAAAATAAACCTGAACATAATAAACCATTATAACTCATTAATTTTATAAACGTGAAGGATATTTTACTAATTAAATTTGGAATAATAATGAATATCAATTTTCTTCCCATAAAATAAGTACAAACATTCAAAATGCTAAATACCAAACATGTGAAAATTGGTGAATACGAATATAAATGTAGATAATTTTTATAAATGAAAATTATAGATATTTTTAATTATGATTATGGTTCTAATATTATGTAACTTATGGTAGGTATCATTGTTATAAAATATTTTAGACTGCATTCTCTTAAGCGGTGATAACATGATAAATGTTTGTTTTCTCTAATTTTCTTCCCTTCAATAATTTTTCATATTATTCACCATGTTATAATTATAATGGTTGAATTTCAACATAATTAATTAATTTTACCATATTAATAGTTTTTTGAATATCCATATCGTGATATATTTTAAATTTCATTTTATTTTAAAGTTACCAATATTGAAAATGGTTTTTCGAATTAAATATTACTCAAACTATAGGGATTTCATAGACAATTTTATTTTCATGTCAATTTTGTTTTTGAATGTTAATATATTTTTGGGTATTTTTTTAACCTGTAATAATTTTACATGGAAATTCATGGGGTTTTACATTTCATCAATAAATTTAATTTTATCATGAGTCATATTTTACTAATATAATTTTGTATAAGTGACATCATTTGGGTCTCTTATTTTCACTTAGTATCCACTATTTTTTTGTTTCCATATTCATTGTATGATTATGAAAATTTATTTATGTATGATTTGATAATATATTCAAAAAAGTTTCTACTACATAAAAATACATTAAATGTTTTAAAGAAACTATTTTTTTCATAAGGTTCATTTTCTAAAAATTACGAAAAGTTTGTATTTTTAATGCTTATGTGTGAAAATGTAATTATAAAAATAGAATTTTTTTATAGGAATATTATTGTTTATTTCTTCTTTTATTCCAAAGATATTATTTTCTCCTATTTTTGTAAAGTATATCATTTCTAATTCATTCAAAAGATGACGAATATTTCTTATTTCCAATGTTTTTTTAAAAACATCAAAATATTATTTTCAACATATGTAAATGACCATTAATACATATTATGATTGATCAAGGGAATTATAAAATTGATAAAATCAGAATTTTCTCTTTAGATAGATTATGAAATTTTATTTTATATCATGGATACCATATATCACCATATTTGTATTTCCTAGATATAATTGGTTTATAGATCAATTTTTTCTTCAAATGCATTCCCTCTATGAATTACTTACATTTAATTCCATTTTTTAAAATGTTTTTTCATCTGTTTTTACATATATTGAATGGTATTTATATACAAATTTAATTTATTTCATTTAATAGATAGTTCATTTCCATGATTTTATCATATTATGTTTATTGATTCAATTATTATTAATTTACTTATTAGAATCAATATGGGAGTGATATGAAAACCATTTTATTTCAAAATAATTCATATTGAAATTATATGTTATTGATTTTCAAGTGGATCATGTAAATACAGATGAAGGACTGGTGGGGTCATATTTCACCCTCTAATCGAAAGGTGATGCTTTTATATCTCATGAGATTATAATTTTATGAAAGAGTGTTATTTAATTTTATTTATGATCACATGGTTGTGAGTGGGAATGATTGTGGTTTATTAATGGTTATATGGTTGTACATGATTATAATTGTAGTGATACTATGATGAAAACGTTTCTTGTGGGAATAATTATGGTTTTTCTATTATCACAAGGCAGTGTGTGGGTATAATTTTTGTCAATCCATTCTCATAAAAAAGGTTTTTTATAATTAAAGTTAATATTTTATCATAAGGTTTTTTGGGTAAAATTGTTGTTAATATATTCTGAAACATTAGTTCATGGGTACAATTTTAGTTCATATTTCCTCATATGGTTTTTCATGGGAGTAATTGTCGTTTTTATGATCACATGTTGGTGTATGGAAATTATTATGGTAAATCTATGATCGCAATGATGTATTTTCTTATTTCTATTTTTATGCCACACTATTTTTCATATTCCCAGTAATATTGTATGCTCTCATGTATCATGTTTATTAACAAATGTTTCCACACAATTATAATTGACATCCATTGTTATTTTATTCCTTCTTCCAGTAAACATGAATTTTGTTTTAGGATTTTTAGGTATTAATTTCTTATGTATATTGATTATACCCATATTCTTATATTAAGTTCAATTAAGTTATTTGATTTTTATCACTTATTCTTAGCATTACCGATCTTCTAGGATCAACCATTTCTTCTGTTTCTGTCCCCTAGGTTATGATTATGTGTACACTATATATAAAAAATATTTGGGATATAGTGATGTTTGATTATGGAAAAATATTCTCAAGTTGAGTAAAAAAATTGTTTATATAAGTGACCCTCAAAGAGACTAAACCTTTAATTCATAGGATAGTGACATGTGAGGTATATATTATGGAAATCAATTAAAATAATGATATATATAGCATGACTTATAATATAGTGATAATGGTACGTCAAAGTCACACAAGTTGATGAATAAGACATGATATATTAGACAAAGCCTTCATATTTCATGTCGTGAACTATCACAGGTCAACCCTAAACCAGTAACCCAATCCAGTCAACGACATTCCCCGAGGGGCGTTCCTGATACCCACAGGCTGCCAAAAAGTTCCAGGTATCAAAACTAAACAAGGGGGAATGATTTGACTGAAAAATAAAAACCAGTAAATTAATAAGATTGACAATAAAAATGAAAACTAGTAGTGGAAATAAATTAAACTACCCATAACTCCTTGTGACCTCCTAGGTCACCATCCAACTTAGTACCATGTTCAGTCCGATAGTGATCCAACACCAACAAAACCTGAAACTAAAATGATAAAGTAGTATTGAGCACTGAAATTACCAGTAGGAAATCATCATAGAGTCCAATCCATTATTTTCTAAAAAGAATTAAGTTACTACCAATTTTAAATACATTTATAAAAATATATTTTCATACATGTTATAAATTTAAAACAAGAACATGATCAGTTTACCTCATTATTTAAAAACAAAATACCAAAATGGTATATGGAGATTGTGCTTTTTCTTTTGAAAAATCTTCTTAGAAAGAAATTTTAAAACAACTATACATTCAGAGTGATCTAAATAAAATAAATAAAAACTAGGTACAAGGAATAGAATTCTACACGACGTGAGAAATAACACTAGTAATACTCTTAATAGGAAAACACGGGAAATCCTAGGAACTCATAAGAAGTCCAGAACATACTGTACATTCGACTCAGCCCGAAGGAAGGCCCTACATAATGATGTCATAATGACCTAGCTCCTGACTGTCTCCCTACCAAGCCTGGATTATGGGCCTAATCCCATATTAATAATAATAACAAAACATCTCTTTTCTAGGGGCCATTAGACAGTGTTAAATCCAAACTAGTGAAACAATTGTTCTCAATAAGCTTTTTTTGTTATGATAGTTTCCCATGTATATTTCATAAGGGTGTGTGCCGTGAAATTCAAATAAAAATCCTCATACATATAATCAAACACACCACACAAACCAGCACCTCCCGGGCCACCGCAAGGGTCCGTCTCATGCTTCAAAATAATTACCATTCACTGATGTCCTCTACAGAGGACCCTTTGATCTCACAATAAACTAATGAGGCAAAATACCTAAATCAAGATGGGTTTTCCAAAAAAAATAAAAGATGCCAAATGGACCTCAACCAGTTTCATACATCAAACCATTTCTAAGAAAAAATACGAAAAGTTCCATTCACGACCGTATCTTTAACCATCCAAGGTACATTTACAATAACATTTTATGAAAAAAATTTCTAACAAATATAGATAACATATTCACTATGACCTTTCCATTCTACCTTTACATTTCAAATGCACACCCAAACATGTTACACAATATATATGAGGCATTATTTTATATCTTCTTTACAAAAAAAGTTTAACCCGTTGGAATGATACTAGAAGGTTCCAAATGAGCCTTTAACCCGTTGAAGAAATAGTAATCTTTAAATCAACACCAAACATGTCAGGAGTTTTCACACTTTTAGAATCAAACTATGTCAAATTGAAAATCATGAAAACATTTATCAATATAAGGAAATAATGTGGGAGTGAATTATTCTTTTTAAAATCGACGTTTGGGGAATGGACCTCTCTTAATGACAAGAGACCTTTTAAAACCATTTTAATGGACTACCAACACATCATCATCAAATAACGCATTAAAACATTCCACCAAGTGACGATTTTAATGAATCCACCAATTACGAACAAATTTTTTTTTATAAAAGCATTTCAGCCAATGAACACAACCCAAGATATCCAACAACACCATTTGAAAGTAGATGATGATTATTCAAATCCAAAATGAAAGGAATTTACATGTGCATAAAAGAAAAGAACATAGAAACCTAATTATGATCAATTCAATAAACACATAATCACTAATACAAATCTACTTATCATGAAATAAAAGTTAAAACCATGTTTTAGAAATTTTAAAATAAAACTCAAGCACCACATGAATATAAATTGGGAGTAAAGGGAATGGAAACACCTACCTCAAATAGTGGGAAAGAAAAGCTTTCTAACACAACAGACAGTTCACTCGAATGCATGCACTTCCATATATATTTATATATATATATTTATATATATATATATATATATATATACCATTAAATATAATCACATGTTCCATGAGCCATTAGGGAATATTCACTCCAAATATATATATATATATATATATATATATTCGTACCTGGAAAAAATTAGTGCGCACACCTATAATTGATCTCAACACCTTGCTATAATTATCAACAGCCAAATTACCGTGTGAGAAGGACGAACACATGACCAAGAAGTACCATGGAACCACAAAAACTAAATGATCTTAAATTGGATGATGCAAAAAAACATTATGTTCATTAACCTTACATGAAACATCAGCGGCAAGGCATGATTGCATTCCAAATAATTACCTACACTAGAAATAAAATACAATGACATCAAAACACAATTATGACACTAAATTAAATGTGCAAAACCACGTAGAGATAATAAAACCCTCACCTAGATAGGCGAAAAAGGTCTGATTACTAGCGAGGGGTTCACGCTAGAGATGCGGGTCGCCAGAATGGGAGAAAGATGGACAGAAGGAGGTTGGGGCAGGGCTATGGGTGCTCTACAGGTTGACCAGAAGTAGGGGATACCAGGAGCATATATGGTGGATGGAGCAAGCCGCTGCTCGCAAAGGCGTGTTCCTGGGAAGGTAGATCGCTAGGAGGTCAGTCGGATATGGCCAGACAGTGACCGGTGGTGTGCAGCACTGTGGGATGGAGGCCAACGAGAGGGAGCGAGACGATGACCTAAGGGCGGTGTAGGATGGTGACAGAAATGATAGAGTATGGTGGTCACTGGTAGCTGGTGTAGGAATACGGTTATGGGGTTTTGTGATTGCATGAGGGGAAAAACAGGTGGGGTGGTAGTGGTCTGGCACTACGTGCATGAAACCAAGGGGAAGGGGGTTGGTCAAGCTGTAGAAAGGAAAGGGGGCTCCCTTCAGGGTTTCACCCCAAAAAAAGAATTCTAATATACTAAACTAAAAAGGAGAACTCATTAATAAAATAATAATAATAATAATAATATAATAATGATAATTCTAATAATAATAACAAATAATGATAATATCAATAATAATAATAATATAACAACTCAACAATAAAAATAATAATAATAATATTGTTTCGTTTCATTTTAATAAATAATAATAGTAATATTTAAAAAAATATTGATAATGAAAATTTTATTATCTAAACAAAATATTATTATTTTAAGCGTCACGTAGCTACTAGGTCACCCTGGTGGAACACACAATTTCCTTTAATGGTCTGGTGTCTGTGCACGAGCCCGAAACCCATAAATATTATTAAACGTAAACGAAAATGAATAGGGATCGAGAAGAGAGTAAAATTAAGGGCATCTGAGGTCAGGGTGTGACAATTCACCACAACATAGACTCTTTTTTACCTCAAAAATTCACCAAAACAATAGTTGACACGATTAGAGACCATTCCCAGACCACACTGAAGGAAACTGCAAGCCTCAGGTTAACTGTTCCCAACACACATCACAACTGACCAATTCAAAAATAAAAACCTCTATCTACGGTTAAAGGGAGGACACATGAGGGTTCTCCCCACCATAATAATTTCACAAACATGGGATCCCTAAAATTCAAACACACTACCCCCGGAGGGGGAAAATGTGGGCACACCCATACCGAACACATTCGATTTCTCCTCGTGGAACGAACAATAATTGAGATACTTAAATAAGAACCTTACTATGAAATGACCCAACAACCTGGTGATGTGAAATTTACTAAATCCCTCCACCACCAACCAGATTAAATCCTCATGAAAATTAGATAATAGGGAATTCATATCTTGAACTCAACTCACTTCCTCATATGTAATAGGGGGACTCCACCACTAGGATTAAGACCATTACAAGGAAAATGAACACACTAAGACACTAGGATAGATGAATCCCCTAAAGAACCAAAATACACTACAGTAAAATACATGGAGAAGTTCTATAAGTAAGAAGAGGCCAGAAAACACCACCCATTAATTCATGAAACAAAATATTCCCCTAATGAACACAAATGAGACCAAACTCAGAATCAGAATGGTTCTGCTTAATGATTGGCCCAACATACCTGAAGGAATACAAATAATTTAAATGAAACACTTAAAGAAGATGACGGTGCTTGGATTTCTGTAGAACAATCTCATCACACCACCACAACAAGGATGATCTTACCACAAAGTCAAAAATATAACATAGAAACTTTTTATATTTCACTCCATAATGATGAAATAAAGATCCATACTGAAGTTCTACACACCCTCAACAAGTCATCTATCTACATGAGCATCACCTAGAGACCTTTGGTTGGGGCCCTAAATGATGAAGCATCTTCTACCTTACAATCGGGAATTCACATCCCCATGTACCCAACTCCTTCTTCCTCATGATGATTCAAATTACTACAATAGTGGAATTTTTTCAATGGGATGAATGATAATGACTTATAATGCCCGAACTGGCCACACTAGTGGCATACAATAGAATGGTTCGACAAACAGTTAGCCAATACTAATGAAGAATATTTTTTAGAAATAGGTTCTTCTAGAAGACACCCCTACCCAGATAGGGAACCTTATAAAAGTCAACCACCACCATCTACATCCCAAAACACTAATGACTATAAGATGACCATTTTCCACTAGCCCCAAATTGGACCTTAAAATTGACTAGAGATGGAAATAATATTAACACCCTTGGGAGCTCCCAACAACATAATGACGAACAATCTTCACAAACCATACAACTGACTTTCATATACATTACTTATCTTGATAAACAAGAAATGTTCGAATAGCACTGGAAATGGAAAATTTTTCCTTAGAAACATTGGGGATCATTCTGGGAGTCATATTCATAAAAACATTAAAAACAAAATTGAAACTATATTTAATCCAAAACTCAATCAAAAGAAACACCTCGAGCTCAAAAAATCAGTCTTAGATGCCAGATGAACTTGAGAAAAATCAAAACATCATTTTAAAAATCCCATTTCATATAAATTTTGAAAACAACCACATTTCCAAATGACTTTTAAAAAACTAAAACCCTCTTTTTATCCAAATTCAATTCCCAAAATTTCATTTACCTTGTTATTTTAAATACTCACATGTGATACCTTATGAACTGTCACATGGGAATTCATCCAATCCTGCTTACAACATCCATATAAATGTGCCCCCACACACTCTCTGTACATAACAACACACAAGTGACCCTCCTTAAAGAATGTCAAGAACCAAGCATCTATTTTCCATAATCCAATCACATACCAAACCTTCTAAATCAAAACACTTCCCCTTTTAAAACTCAGGTTTAACCATTTAATACAAATTGATGAAAGAACTCCCATTAGACATCAATTTTCACTTTTGATGTCCACATTCATGTTCAACACACACCCCTATCAACTGAAATCATAACCAAACACAAGATATGATAAACCATCTGAATGAAAAACTAGTGTCAATGCCTAACCCAGAGACATGGTGGTGAGACATTATGCAAGTAAGGCATAACACTAAGGGACCATTGAACCAAGAACATGGACTCCATGTGGGTAACCACCCTATATGATGACACAACATAACCCTATTCCCCTCAATTTTCATCCCTTAATCCAAAACAACCCAATACAAACTACTCAAATCCTATACTAACCCCGGTAAATCAATGATCAATGAAAGAAAGAGTTTGGGATGATCTTCTCGCACCTACCTCCCAAGTCTAGATAGTCCCAATCTCCTTCCACTGGAAACCCCAAATAAAAAATAACCTCCTCAAGTACGATTTTCTCATGAACTAAATCAGGTCAACCCTGAACTAGTCACCCGATGTGGTCCGTGATATGTCCCATGGGGTGTTCTCGATAACCACAGACTAGAAACTGGTGTCAGGTATCAAAAATAAACAATTATGAATTATTTTACCCATAAATAAAAACATGTTAATAAATAAGACTTACAATAAAAATAAAAATTAGATGAATAAACAAATAAAACTCTACATACTATTGTGTGACCTCCTAGGTCACCATCCATCTCCAAAACAAGTTCAATCTTAGAGCGATGTAGCAACAACAGAGCCTAATTCTTAAATGATAATGCAGGGGTGGTCACAATATCGGTCACTATGAAATCATCATTGAGACCACTCATTTCATTTCCCATAAACATTCATTTGGTACCAGTAGGAAAATAGTTTAGAAAAAAAATATTTTCATACATGTTAGCAATTTAAAACAATAACATGATCTATTTCCCTGATAATTTGAAAACCAAATACAAAAAAGGTGATAAAAATATTGTGCTTTTTTTACTAAAAACAATATTCTTATAAATCATTTTTAAAAAAGACACACATTCACAGTGTTCCGAATAAAAAAACCCTGTACAAGGAGTAAAATACTACCCAATAAGGGTAAAAACACTAGTAATACTCATAAGGTGGAAACATGGGAAATCCTAGGAACTCAGAAGAAGACTATAATGTACTACACATGTAAATCGTCTTAAATCAATGACCAACACAATGTTTTCATAACACCCTAATGCATGATCATTACCCTACCTGGACTGGTTAATGGGCCCAATCCCATAGAAAAAATAATAACAAAACAGTTTTTTTCTATGGGCCACTAGCCAGTTCATAATCTAAACTAGTGCAACAATCGTTCCTAGAAAGCCTCTTTGTTTTGCAAGGTTCCCATGTATTTTTCATAAGGGGGTTTTCCATGCAATTCAAACAATAAACCTCATACATATAATCAAACACTTGACAGAAACTGGCACCACCACCGCCAACTCAAGGGTTTGTCTCTTGGATAAAATTATTTAAATTTTCAAGAAGTCCCAAACAGAGGACCTGTCTATCTCCCGATCAACCAATGAGGAAAAATAAATAACTCAATAAGGGATTAAAAAACATTTCAAATATGCCAAATTTGCCTTATATTGTTTCACACATCAAACCCTTTCCATGTAACCATATCAGTAGTTCCAAGCTGACCATTAGCTTTAACCATCTAAGGTACATTTACCAAAACACATTAGAAAAAACATTTCCAACAAATATAGATCACATATTCACTATTACCTTTCCATTCGTCCTTTAATATTTAAAATCACACCCTAACAAGTTACACTTTCTAAATGGGCCTTTATTTAAAACATGCTCTACCAAACTAAGTTGAAACATTGGAAAAGATTCGTAAAGGTTCCAAACGAGCCTTCAATCCTTTGACGAAATATCAACCCTTTAATCAACACCAAACATATCATGACTTTCCACACATTTAAAATAACATTATGTCACTATGAAAAATTGAAAACATTTATCAATAGAAGTATGAGAGGGGAGAGGAACAAATTCCATTTAGAATACCATGATAAAGGAAGAGACCTCTCTAAATGAATAGAGACATTTTCTAACCATTTTTAAGCCACTACACACACACATCATACACTAAAGCATTAAAATATTCCTACAAGTGATGAATTTCATAAATCCACCCATTATAAACATAAAAAAATTTCATAAAAACATATCTACTAATGAACACCACCCAAGATATCCAACAATACCATTTGAAAGTAGATGAAGATTATTCAGAACCAAAAGTAAAGGCAATTACTTGTTCATAAAAAAGCATAGATAAACCTAATTGTGATTAATTCAACAAATACTAAATAAATACTACAAGTCAACTAAGTATGTAATAATAGCGAGAAACAAGTTTTATAAATTTAATTACAAAATCGAAGCACCAAATGAATTGTAATTGGGAGTAATGTGAATGGAAAAATCTACATTAAATAATTTCCAAGCCAAATCATTCTAACTCAAGCAACAACCTGCTCACACACACACACTTCCATATATACATACTCCATTAAAACAAATCACATGTTCCCCGCGCCATGAGGGAACACCCACTGTAATGATATATATATATATATCTAGAAACAAATGTGTGTGCGCAACTAGAATTGATCTCAATACACTGCAACAATTCCCAACACCTAAATTTTACCTCAACAAGGACCAACACATGAACAAAAAGTATCAGGGACTCACATAAACCAAAAGACCATGAAATGGATGATGTGAAACAAAATAGCATGAGAATTAACTATACCCAAAACATAGTTGAGAAGTGGATATTTCATAGAAAATAATTATCCACACTACAAATAAATTACCAGGACATCAAACCATAATTACGACAAAAAATTAAATATGCGCAACCTAGCGGTGATAAAAAAAATTATAACATTGACTGGAGGAAACAATTCAAAAATTGGTGATGGGTTCACGCTGAAGTAGTGGGTCACAAAAACGGGAGACAACCGGATAAAAGGAAGTCTAGGTAGGGGTTTAAAAATGATATTGGTCTCGCGGAAGGAGGGGTTCTTCTAGGAGCATCTACGGTGGCCTGAGCAGGCCACTGCAAGTAAATGTAGGAGTCCTGGAAGGGAGATCACAGGGTGGTCTGCTGGACATATCCATATAGCGACTATAGGCTTGCAGCAATGTGGGACCGTCGCTAGCGAGAGGTATCAACACAATAGCCTAGGTGTGGTGTGGGATGATGATAGAAAAGTGGGAGGATGACAGTTGCACATGGATGTCATAGGATGAACGGAATGTGGTGATGAGGGTGCACAGGGGGATGAACAAGGGGGGGGGGGGGGGGTTGTGTTCTAGGCATGTGAAACTAGGTGGAAGGGGGTGGGTCGCTGCCTAGGAGGGAAATAGGGTTCCATTTAGGGTCTCCCTCAAAAAAAGATTTAAAATAAAAAAAATAAAAAAAGAACTCAATAATAAAAAGTATCAATAATTATAATATAATAATTATAATTAAAATAAAAATAATAAATAATAATATAAATAATAATATAAATAATAACATAACTAATCTGTAATAAAAATAAAAATAATAAATGTGTTCCATTTCATTTTTAATAATTATAGAAAAAATATTTATAACAATTTATTAATAACGATAATGTTATTATCTCCCTAATATATTATTATTTTAGCATCACATAAATGCATGGTCACTTGGGTGGAACACACATTCAACACAAATGGTCAGGTGTCTGTGCACTGGCTTGAAACCCAACAATATTAATAATCATAAAAAAAATCAAATCGGGACTCAGAAGATAGTAAATTAAGGGGAATCTGTGGTCAGGGTGTGACATTACACATGTATACCTTTCATATTATGGGAGAGGAAATTCATTAGTTCTTCAATAACTTGTTTCTTTTAAAATTTGGTCTGTTCATTTCCTTAACCCAATTCTAGTGGATCTGATTTTTTGGAAACCATATAAAAATATATCTTCTTGGTTGATAGAAACGTAATCCTATCTTAGCATGAAATTTTCCAAAATTATGGAATAAATTCCACTAATGTGGACCTCCTTAGGTGATGAGACTCTATTAGATCATTCTTATTTATTCCATCTCAATTTGTTGGAATTTATATTAATATTAATTCCTTAACATTCAATTTTTTTTTGTACTCAATATAGGAATTCGTCTTTTTAATGGACAAGATAGAAAATTTATATTTATTTAGTGTATCATTCTTTTCAATATTTTTTAATGATAAGGAAGCCCATTTTTCTTCCAAATATGTTTTCAATCACTCCTAAATAGATTTTTTATAAAATTTTTTGTTCTTGGTCAGAAATTTGTTGAGCTCAATCTTCGTCATCCTAAAAAGTAGAACTATTTTTTAGTGTAACAATCCTTTTTTTCTTATAGAGACTCTCTCACATTATGTCATAGTTGTAGTGTAAATTTATATCAAATATTTTTCCTTCCAAGAATAATTCAAATTGAAATACATTTCTATGTTACTGAGTGTTGAAAAATCGAGAAAATTACTATAGTAACCATAACACATTTGTTCTTCTCTTTACTGATTTTTTGGAAAAGATTGTTTTTCAATATTAATGCTTTTGGGATTCTGAAAACATACTCATAAGGTGAATGATGTTACAAATAAATTAAATTAAAAAATAATTATTTTAAATATATTAAAACTCTTAGATATAATGAGTTAAGAACATACATAATATTTTAAAATAAGATCATTATTTTGGATAGCTTTTACAAAATGCAACACAAACCTAAAACAAACCGTGAAACATGTTATTGAAATATAGAGCTTATAACATAACTGTTGAAAAGGATAGTATGCATAGGCTTAAAAAATTTATGTAATATATTGATAGATGTATCAATAAATATATATTCACTTTGAAATTCTAAGTAAATAATAAATCAAATTTTTAATAATGTCGTTTCATGCTTCTAAATGATTTGTCTTCAACAATGATTTTATTTTAAATTTTACTTTTGAGAAATATAATTGATTTATAATTTTTTAAAATATTATTTAATAATAATCCTTTTAATTTGAAAATAAGAATATAAAAATTTCATTTGTGTTGAATTTTGGGATTTTTTTTAAAAATTGCAATTTTTCCGTGAAGAGTGAAAATTTTAGATTTTTCAAATTCTATTATTTGATTTCATTAAATTATGTAATTTTAATATTACATTTGGAATTGAAATTGACATAAAATTTATTAAAGGACTATTTATTTATATTTAAAATAAATAATTATATTTGAATCATATTTATACCTAATTAGGGTATATTTTTTTGGCATAAAATTGAAATTTTTTACAGCTATTATTAAATGCTTTATTTTTCTACATTTGAGTTAATGAAAATAATATTTAATAAAATTTGACTTATGCTAAATTTTTATATTATATGTATATATATATACACACAAATCAAAATACATCTCATTTAGATTTCTAGTCAACAGTTAATATAATATCATCTTGTTCTTGAAAAATGTTTTTTTTGAAAACCAATTTTATAACATGTTTTGTAGAATTATCATAAAATTATATTTCATAAATTATTGGAAGAAAATTTTTAAAAATGGATTAAATATTTTTTATCAGAATAAGTCTCTATTAAATAAAAATTTTAACTTTTATTTGTCACCATGAATATTAAAAACATTACAAAATTAATTGTTTTAGTTAAGGATAAAATGGATATATCATGTGTTAAACTACAAATATAATATTCTAAAGGGCATAAACCTTTTTCTAATACTAATTAATGGAAATATTTATACCTTATAAAAATTTAATGTTCAATAATAAGACATAGTATACCCATTTTTAATTTTAAAATGAAAATAATTATATATTATTTTAAAAAAATTCATTTGTGTCATCCTCCATAATTATAAAAGAGAACTCCCGCAAATAACATAATTAAACATCTAAGGCCACTTTGATTGAAAAAAACAAGAATTAATATATCCCAAAAATATTTATATAAATTATATAGTATTCATTCTTCCAAACACGAGTAACCACATTGTTTATAATATGATCTCCAAAGTGGGGTTTTATAAGAGAAGTTAATTGTATTCAAGAATCAATTTCTATTTAATTATTCATTTTAAATGTTAAATTATTTATGAAAAATTACAATATAATAAAACTAATATATTAAATATATTAATATGTTATCATGTTGATAGAATAACATATATTAATCTCCTCCTCTATCATATGGTAAACAAAGTCATCACAGGTGTGAATATCAGACTACCACCTCTAGAACCGATGTAGTGTTTTCCCACCACCAACTAACACAAAATACATAATGATAGAAATAGTGAATATGTATAACATATTCAAGATTCTATTATTAATTAAAAAAATGTATACCTTCCACTTCCTTACACCTTAACCAATTAATGAAAGGATATCATCTCTCATGCATACGCACAACCTAATATCTTCATTATGCGATGCAACTCAATTTCAATGTCCAAAATTCACTAATGGTTTAAGAAAATAATATAATATTTAAATATAATATTTATAATATTAAATTTATTATTTTTTTGATGTTATTATATCCTATACCCATGAACCACAAATTTACCGACAAAACACGCATGAGAAAAATGGAAATTATCACTCTATGTAATAATAATATCAAAATATTGTTAAATAATTAATGCTAAGATATAATAAGAAGATTATATATTTGATATTAAAAAAATATTTTATTAACGGTATAAATTATTATCACGATTAAAATAATTATACACATGGTTACAACATGTTCGATTAAGTCGTAGCGTGAGGAAAGGGACTTTTTCTCAATATTCTTTTATTAAAGAATATTATAATGATTTACAGCTAATTTATTTTATATGGTGTATATACATCCAATTTTATGTGTAATATCATGAATTATTTATAATTCATTTTATTTTATATTTAAATTTTAATTATTTAATCAATGGGGATTTTACATGACAATATCCATGTGGTAAATAATTTCATAACTCAATTTCTATTCATTCAATTATATTATATTTTCATTGAATTTTATAATATAAAATTATGTGTGTAACTTTTTTTAATATTATGTGTTTTTTACACATGTTTTTTGTGGATATTAATTTGATATAAATAATGTATTCATTGATTAGTTCTCAGTTCAATGTCATGAACATTGTGATGGTTTCCCATGACAAATTGACTTCTTTGGGAAATATGATATATTATAAACCTATATTATTTTATAAGGGGTCTCTAAAACATTATTTTTATTTTATCTTATAAATATATTTATATTCATGATACATAATGTTACATTTTCTGTTATTCAATTCATGGGTATTATGATTCATAAGTTTTTAATGTAGTAAGCAATTTAAATTTCAATATAATTTTAATTGGGTATATTTATAATTTTATTCAATTTGATGGTATTAATTTTATCTATTTATAAAATACCAAATTTATGTAATTCTCTTATAATTATTTATATAGTTTTCTATTAATAATATAATTTCCTAATATTTTTAGAAAGATATATTTTGAAAACATTTTTTATTAAAATATGACATTTTTTTCTCCTTGGTTAAAAATGATTTTACATTAAAATCATTGTTTTTATTTTTTTAATTAATAAAGTTTACAATTATTTATTAAAATAATTTTTATCAATAATATGATTTAATTTTTTTTTAAAAAATAAATCATCATATCCTTTACTAAATAAGGTACTTTTGAATTTTTATACTAAAATGTGAAAAGAATATTTTTATTGACATAATCAAATTGAACAGATACTTTCCACCATTACAGATAATAATTTTTTTAATATTATATTAAAATCGTACTATTTAATATGAAATAATTTTCTCCAAAATATTTTATATATATATAGTTTTCAAAGTGATTATTATTTGGAAATGCTTATTTCTCTAAACAAAATTAATGATATGTTCATGGTACTTTTACTACTCAATGACAAAAAGCCATTATTTTACTTATTATCCACTGAGGGAATGTTATAATGAATCTACACTAATCCATTATTTCATTTTTTATGATCAATTTGACCATTTCAAATATTTCAATTCACTATCTTGATAAATTTTTAAATCATTAACATTCCCTTGGAATGTTCATTATCTTTTGTTCATCAAATATTAAATCTCTGTTAAATATCTATCATATTTATCATGGATGTGATTATTTATTAAACCATATATGGGTTATATAATGTTTGTTTTAATTCTATATTTATCTTATTAACTAGGGAAATATTGATATTTCATATTATTTTTCCAATACATGTATTTATTGATAAAGAACATTTTTCATGAATTAAATTGATTATTCAATATATGAGGAATTCATTAAAACTATATTGATGTGTGGGCCTTAAAATTATATACCCCATCAATGTATTGATAGTATTCGTAGGTGAATCGGTAACATATAATTAAATGAATTTTTATTCTTAGTTATTATCCATCTTCTGAATGATCTTAAAGGTATAAATATAAGGATTTCTAATATCATGACATCCAATATTATGTTATTAATTCGTTAAGAATTCAGTTACTATTATTAGTGATATTATTCCATTGATATTATCCATGGATGCATTTATTGTTCATGTTATTGACTAAATATAATGATTTTTCGTTTATTTACCTTGCCATAATGATTTTGACAAATCAAGTTATGATAATCTTGTTATTGATTAAAAATAATCTGTGTAATATTATTTACCATTCAATATTAACTGTTTCATTTTATTATAAATTATTTATTTATGATATTATCAAATTTACATAACTCTTATTTAGAATCTTATCTCACCATTATATTAATTAATTTACATATTATTTGATTAATAAATCATTAAATATATTTAAATATTTTTTTTTTCTATTTTCACTATGTTGTATTTCAAGATTTAAAATGTATTTAAACACTCATGTATATATTTAATTTACCAATAATAATAAACTGTAATATCCTTTATGATCTGATATATTATATCTATCACCAATTTAATAATGTAACCATTAACATTAGGAAACTAGGGTTAGGGAATTTATAGTTAGTATCAAAGGATTCTTGGTAGAAACATTAAGAACAATACATTGAAAAAACAAAGAATTTGTAATATAACACTTCGAGATACTTTAAGGATATTTTTTGAAGAAAATCTTACTTTTTTGGATGGGAATATATTATGTGGTTTTCTTAGAAATATATACTTGTCTGGATACTAGAATTATATGTGGTTTTCAAATCGTTATACCTAGGTGTAATTACATTGATAATTGATAATTTGTACTTGACATGATCATCACCTGGTGCATGAAAATGGGATTTACTATGCACATTGTTTGACTCTCCTCGGGAATATGATTTAAAAATTTTACATTATCTATACAAACTGTTATAAGGGATTTGAGTACATGCTAATAAGGAATCAACATTCTTAAACCAACCTCTTTATACATTAATATATAGTGTAATTATTTAGAAATCCTATAAATGATTATATTTTTTCCACTAGATTTATTATTGACCACAATATGATGTTTTGTCATATTATATATTGGGAACCTAATTAAATATTGTTAATGGTGAATAAAATGGACAATGTGGTGATTATGAGATACAAAATAGGAATATAATTGGAGATAAAGATATTGTGATTAATTATAATTAGTAACAATTATATATGTTTAAAAATCAATACCTTAACTGAATACCAGAATCAACATGTATGGGTTTGATGTAGTTCACTAAATTAAAATGTGGTAGTGCTGATGAAGGAAACAAGTTCTTGATTTCATTTATCATAGAAATATAAGAAAGATTCCCCCCATGAGAAAGTATCAACGAAATAGTAATATTTTCTATATATAAAAAATAAGGGTATAGAGGGATGAGTTTTTTAGGTAATGTGAGGGGTTAAATAGAGAAAAATATTTTTCTTCATGAGAATACATTTATATAAGATTGTCTTAATTATTGTTAATATGGAATTATCCATGTAATTTCCCACATTTAATTGATAACACCTAGACTAAGGAAGGTACTATTATGAAGTATAATTGTTTAATTATTTATGTCTTGTGATTAAATAATTAGATTGGATAAGGATTTTTTATTAATGGAATTTTGATTATAAGAATATTGAGAAAACTAATGATTGTGTTGTTTTTTAGAGGTGCAAATTTTTTATCTATGATTAATTATAAATTTATTGATATGATCATTGATTTTTTAGTTTAAGGATTAACATATATTCAATTTCGTAAACACACCATTGATGTTTTAAATGAAGGTATTTTATCAGGATTAAGGATATTTTTAGATAAATTTATGAAAATCAAACCCATTGGTTTAATATATGAAAAAATATTTTTAAAGAATAATTACTCAATTGTTTTTTAAAATATGATTAAATATATTGGTAACCTTAAATAATATCTTATAATTTTGGTTTTATTAATTATGTATCATCAAAATTTTAGAATTTATATTAATTGAATTAATATATATTTTGGGAAAGGAAAGACCATTTTTCGGGGGACTACTCGTCCCATTCAGTGAGGTTTTGAGGCTTGTACCCACATCTGAAGGTATATAAGGTTGAAACACCTAAAACTGACCTATGTGATTTATTTTTTAGTATAAATGTTTTATTAAATAAAATATTTTATGAATAAGTATTCTGTTAATTTTTGGAATAAAATTATGAGATGAAATATTTTTTTATTTTATTTGATTAATTATATAACGAGAGACATTTTACTGGGTGTATATATATAAATATAAATATATCCATTAGGATTATATAAATTTATTAATTGGGAGGAATGAAATTAAAATTTTGGAGATTTAATTGAAAAGGTTTCAAATAACCAATGAGTTGAAAATAATCTCTAATATTGAGAATAATGGCGATAATTTGAATGTAGGGTTATATATTTGTAATCCATGTTGAAAAATGAGAGGAAATTTTATTATAAATTTTATCATTTCATCATATGAATGTTTATAAATTTTTTATAATATATTATTGTAACCATTCCATTATCTATTAATATTAAATGAAAAGAGGAATACTTAATATTTTTTATAGATATTAATATCTATTTAAGTTATTTTTTGTGATTTTTAAATATCTAAATTCAAATTTGGTATCCATTCCGTGATGTAATATGTGCTTTAGTAATGAATTGATTTAATACCAATGGTTGAAATTTTTATTCTAAAAAAATTTAGATATCACATTAGTATATTTTATGATGATCAATATCTTGATATTAAATGAATCCCTCAATCAATGAAAATGATCTAGAAAGAAAACTGCTTTGATATTCACTTTATATCAGATAAATTAATTATATTTTAACTCATTTATGATTTATTGTTTTTGGTCGATATATATCTTTGGATCATTCAATTGTTTTTGTGATTAATGATCTCTATGACTGCCAATAAATATTTATGTTTTTCTTCCATGTCTATATTTTCTCGTCTCGAATATGTTCTTCAATTTGGAAACCTACTTATTTTTTATTTAAGATGGAGATATTATTTATCTTTACATACTATAAGAGGATTTCTTCTTAACAATTTTATGATGTTGGTTTTTAATTAATGAATTTTCAAATATCAAACCCTTGTTTTTGTAGTGAAAATTCAAATTACAAGGATAAAAAATATAGAAATATGGGGGAATGTAACACCCTAAGATTTGGAATTATATTTATTTTAATTAAATTTAATATCTTATATATCTTTTGATTCATGTGTCTTCTATATTTTAAATGGAGGACATTTTGTTTGATATCATATACAACATAGAAAACACAACCTTAAACGACCGACATAATATATTATTTTACTACAACTATTATAACCAAACTATTGTATTGGATGGTAAATATTGGATTAACCATTTTATGATATATATATATAGTTTATAATCAATAAAAAATTAATTGATAAAATTTTAGAAAATAATAACAAGAACATTTAGTAAATTCATTTAATGATTCTAAAGGCATTTTATTCAAAAAAACACTTTCTTCATTTTATGCTTGGAAGTTATATATAATTTATTACTATTTTAAAAATTTGATTTTATAAAAATAATATATTTATTAAAATAAACTTATAAATTATATCTTCTTTTTTAGTTTTTTTTTGATTTATCTAAAAAGATTTTTTTTTCAGTGATTAGTAAAAATATAAATTTTTCAAAATGTTATTATTTATTTTCATTAATTTATTCATTTTTAATTCAAATTATTATTCGAATATTATTTCATGTGAAAATAATAAATATTTCAATATAATTACAATAATTAATTAAATTTAAATCATATTTATACCTAAATATTATTTATGTTTATTTTAAGTCTTGAAAATGTAATTTTTTGAAATCTGTATTTAACAGCATAATGTACGTAAATTATGATTAATTAAAATAATATCCATTGATGAATTATTTAAATTAGATTTATATTTTTAATATCTAAATATATGAGATTAAATATATCTCATTATTATTACATGTCATATAGTTATAAAAAATATCATCTTATGCTTAAAAAATTCATAAAAAAAACTATTTTTAGATATGTTTTGTGGGTTTATCATTTAATTTAACTTTTAAAAATCTATTTATCGAATTTGTTAAATAATATTTTATAATTATAATCATAATAATAAATATTATATAATATGGTCAACTTATTTTTTGTTCACATTTAAAAATTAAAACAATAACAATTATCAAGAGTGGTTGAGGTATATATAAGTTTACCTTGGGTTAAACTAAGAAGATAAAGGGTAAAATGACATAATATTTTCCAAAATCATATTTTGAGTACATAATTCGACCTTATATCTTATAATGATTGATAATGATCTATTTTGGATCCTTTTTTCTTGTTAAAAATGTTTTAATGACTTAATCTTTTTAATCATTCCATGTGAATCCACCTCCACATTTATAAAAGAGAAGTCCATTATAGCACATTCACTCTAATAAATCCATTTATCTCAACATGAATCAGATACAATATCTCCCGAACATCCATATCCACATTTTATAGGTTTTCTTCTTCCAAAAAGACCGACTTTGGGGGTGCATAATAAGAGATCAAATTGAGTTTATAATAATTGAATATAATTGTGTTCATTGTGTTTTTTCTTTTTTGATTCCTATTCTCAAAAATTCAGTTATGTCAAAAAATTAAAATATAATAATAGTATTATATTCCATATAATTATATTTTATTATGTTTATGAAATAATATCTATGTAACACCCAGACCCTAGATATCCTGAGTCGGTGAATTATTACATAACATTTCCATGATCACAAGAGGACATTTATCCAAAGACCGATTAGTTTCGTTGCCTTTGAAGTACTAGATATATACATATGTTTTATGTTACATTATGAATTAAAAAAATCAACATTTAGTCCCATTTTAACACACTCATATCCCTTAGCATATCCTTGGAGGTAAATTATAATACACTTCCTCACATTCGGGAAAAAACATGACAAAGGGGAGATCTCAGATGCTCATTAAGGATAACAATATAGCGGAAACAATCATAAATATGAATAAACATTTAAGGAAACGTATAAGACTAAATCACAAACCTTTTATACAAAAGCTTCATCATAATATGACAATGATAAATAAAATTATTACATTTAATTATTCATATAAATATTCTACTAGTTGAATAATCACTTGTAATACCAAAATCTAATTTCATAATGATGTAATTCATAATTTCGTACATCATAACCACATAGTCATGGATTTGTTCCAAGAATACATATATAAATTTTTTCAAGGCTTTATGCCAAAACACTAATTTGTCTCATTAGTCCTACAGATGCATTGATGGTCTAAAGTGGGCCATGCCCGTCACTTACTACGTCCAATTCATTCCTCATATGAAAAGTTTGAAACATAATTTAAACATTCGTATTAAAACTATCACACAAAATGTCAATACATTAACCAAAAACCATAAATGGTATAAAAATAGCACATCCAATGTCAAACATAACTCATTATATAAAATATCGAAGATTTTATTTTAATAAATCATCCATTATCAGAAATAAAATAAAATCATGGATAATGAAATAGATGAAAATAATTATTAAAACTATTTGGATGAAATATCACCCTTTCTTGAAAACATTTAAAAGTTGCACTATGTATCAAAGAAGTCATTTAATATATATTTTTAATCAAATTTTTCTATACCACATTAAATCTTATGAATGATATTTTAATTTTAAAACATTCATGTCCATAAAAATAAATCCTTATAACTATTTTTTAAACATAGACATTAATCAGAATGATTTATAATAAAAAATCATTAAATAATTTAAAATTATATTTTAGTTAAACAGTTCTTAACCACATGAATGATGCTTGAATAAAATTAATTAAGGAATAAAATTAATCAAAACAATATAAAATTAGGAGACTAAATGGATTCAAGATATATTATGTCAAAAGAAAGTATATACACCATATAATAGTTAATTGGTTCATAAAAATAATAAAGTCTCAATGGGATGTAAATTGAGATAAAATCTCTTTTAAAGACCGTAAGATAAAATTAAAGATAAATCAGTGACATAAATATTTGGGACAAATATAAATAGACTAAATATGATTCAATATTCAGTGTAAATCAATCAGAGTTCATTCACACATATTCTTGTAAAAACAAAACCAAGACATGGATGTTTAACTCTATGAATTGAAATTGATTTTAGATTACCCTATCATATTCATATCAAGGACTTGAGAATTTATCAATGAATGAATTATGTGTATCAAAAGTATACCCAAACAATCTGGAGTGGAATTTACTACATAATGAAATTAATAGTGATTTCACCCATAATCTTATTGTCAAATAATCAATGAAGTGTGCGTAAAACCTAATGAGTTGAAAATATAATTAGAAGTCCCCTTACCGATTTGGAAACTTAAGAAAAATATTCCCAATGAATTAAGGATCATAAAATAATGATGTAAATACTAATAAATTAATTTTTATTACACAAATAATACAATCATAGATCATACCAACACCACTCAAAAGGAAATAGTGGCGAACATAGCATGAATATCACTGGAAAAAAAGTGAGATTAAAACCCTTACCATGTACTTTTATATTGTTGATGGTAAGTTAACCTGATTTATAATGGTGAAATAATTGATATTAAATTAAAAAATAACCACATAAATAAATATGATATCATATATGATCATATAATATTACATTGTCGAAGATATTTTTGAAGTATCATTGTTTTAAGTGTTAACTAATTCGTTTTCCTTTATATGTTTTGTTACGTAAGTCATGATTACTATGGATAGGATGTATTTGATTCATATCCTGAATTATATTTAGTATTTTAAAATTATATCTAATTATAATATGAAAATTATTCTTGAATGGTTATGATGGGGAACGAAATCCCATCACGTCGTGGAGATGGTAAGCCAAACGTACGAACGAGGGACAATATCATTCTATTAGTGGTGAAATTGTATGTAATTTAATGGTTAAATTATATTTATAGAATCATTAACTTGTTATATTTATTATTTACATCATTTATACTCATTATCAAACCCATCCTAATAATGAAGTCCTGAATTACAAACTACACCTCGACGTGGATACGGTAAGTTGTACATACGGTTGTATGGTGACGTTTTCACTAATAGGATGGATAGAATAATGAATATGGTTTTAATGTATGTAAAATAACATATAAGAATGTTGAAGTTTCATATGATATTATTTTGGTATGGAAACAACAATGAAAGAGGAATGGATGAAGAAAAGAATATTGAAAGAGGTGATGAAGTAATTACCTCTTCTTTGGGATCTTCCTTTTGATTTGAAACAAATATCTTTAGGATGGATTTCGGATCAATGTAATGTCTCTATGATTATGTGTGGGTATTTGGGAGGATATTTGAGTAGGTTTAGTCTGGGAAAAAATGCTTTGGAGTTGTAAAATTAAAAGAAGGGGAAGTACCCTTTTATAAGAGAGGTGAGGGTCACTATATGAATATCTGGAGATATTATTTTATTATAAATTCATTTTCGGTTTATAATGGTTCAAAAAAGATTTAATTCAAGTCTAAGCTGGGTATGGGTAGAAATATTATAAACCAATAGGTTTTCGACACGTCTAGCTCACCATATAAACCATATCATTTAGAATTAATTCATAGTTAAATAGTCTATCTTTTACCACGTCTTCTTATATTTTTATATTACATAGTTAATAAACATACCATTAAATGACAAGAGAACCTCAAGAATTTTATTAATTAAATATCTATAATTATTAATTTTCTTTTTCCAAACCTTAATTTTTTAGGAATATTATATCATTTAATAATATTTTATTTCTTTTAAAAACTTTTTTATATCAATTTTGACACTATTTAGTATTTGGTTTTTCTAAAAGTCAAGAAAACTTAATTACTTCAGAATTTTTAAATTATGTCAACCCTAATATGTCTATAAAAACCTAAAAAATTAGTTCGATGCATCAAAAGCCTCAATTAACATTTATTTTGATATTTATAATATCTATTATTTTAATATTTCATTAATAAGATAAGTATTGCATCATCATTATGTCATAAATAAATTAAAATATGTAATGTATAAAAATTATAAATAAAATAACATTATTTATTAAATATTTTTAACTTTCTAATGAATATTTATTATCAAATTTAATTTATGTAGAACTCAATATTAAAAATGGTTCAGTTATTAAACCTTGAATTTTACACTTTTAAGTCTATTTTTAATAAAATAATAATAAATGTCCTAATCTAATACACGTGGATCAATGAGGATCATAATTTATTAATAAAGATTATTCTGGTCTTAAAACACATATAAAATAGAATTAGGACATGTGTTACGGTAATTATATTATCATTTTTACCATTAATATCCCAATTTACATTTAACAGTGGTAAATAAAATTCAAAAGTTTCTATTCACCAAAAAGTATTTTTATCCTATTGAACCACATTTGACATACTTAAATCAACTGTGTCTCTAAAAATTTTTATATTCAATTCATAGAAGCTATAAAATTACATTCTATGAAAATTTACAAATGTGCCAAAAGATAGGTAAAACACTAAAAAGTACAATAAAATGTTATAAATTTAATATTATTATAAAATGACACCAATGAATTACATTGAACTAATATAGGTACTATGTATTTAATTTTACTTTAAAATAAATTTATATAAATGTTATTATTATTTAAATAAATGTCCGTTTTAAATAATAATGAAGTGTTTTTTAGTATTCATCAAAAATTGAATGTTTTCAGAATAATAAGAAAACATCAACATAATCTAATTTTGATATTTAAAAATTACAAATGATTTGTATTTTACCAAATTCAAGACATGTAATTTTCATTAATTAATTTGAAATTAATTCCAATTGTGAAAACCTGAAAGTGGGTTTTTGAGAAGTAAAAACTACCAAAATAGTGACATGTATTGATATTAAATATATATGTGAAATTACATCCAATGAAAAACATTATATAAAATGATAAAAGTATAATATATATATACTCTAAAACAAAATGAGAGGATAATTTAACAATATAAATAAATTTGTTGAAAATGCAGTTTTGAATTAAAAAACAGAATTTTTCTCTATTCAATACAAAATGAAACATCTCATAAAATTACCATAAATTCACCATAATCTAACATTGGAATTATGAATTCCAAAATTAACTCAATTTAATTAGATTTAATTTATAATATTTTCTAAAATTAATTTTATTATTGTTCACAAAAGGATATAAGAAGTAGAATCTTTATCAAAATATGACTCATATTTAAATGAAACTTATAAATTTCCATATAAATATGGTTTGTTTATGTGATTTAATTATAAATGAAATTTAATTTTTTTTACTATTTTTATTATTATATTTAATTTTTATGTTATAAATATATTGTTTGAATAATGAAATTGATGTTTCATAGGAACCCAATCATCTATATAATGTATGCCAAGATAAAGTTTCATGCAGTATAAGCTATTGAATTACTTTAATTATATAAGTTACTATGAATTATTGGGGTGACACATTCTCCACTCCATCAAATAATGTGTACCTCGAAATTTAAACACGGAATAAAAAACAAGGTGTCTGAAATTTCATGACATCATTATTGAAATCCCATATCAGAAAAAGAGTCAATAAAAGTATCACATTAATAGAAAGAAAGAGAAGTATAAAGTATACATGAGATAACCCATACTAGGGTTCCATGTAGGAAAAACAAGGATATGGAAGAGAAAAAAACCATCATGTTCCAGTAGAGAGTGACAGAGAATATGATGAGGAGAATGTTAACTTCCAGAAACCCATAAACTTGTGATGGGTGAAACATTGATTGATTACCCAATAGGAAGATTAAACATACAAAATTTTGGTTTTATGTTCCTTTTAATAATGTTTTGGTGTTTATTTATGATATTGAATAAGAATTTATGTTGATATATTTACATTCCATGTAGTGTTTCATCCATTTATAAATTTCTACCAGATACTCATCTTAAATCAAAACAATGAGTTTTCAAGATGACTTGGCCACCCCAGAAGTGCTAGAATCAACTTCTAGAGAACCAGATAATGCACCCAATATGAAATATATATTTCCCTTGTCTTTTGATATTAACCAAAACCAAAATGGTTAGTAAAATATCAGATGATCCCCAAAAATGATAACCCTTTATCAAAAGAAATATTACTCTTAATCACCAAAATTAATCAAAGAATAACCAAGGTTCAACAAAGACCATTCCAAAAACGATTATCCTTAAAATTCATAAAAATAATCCAAACTAAGTATGAAAACCGAAATTCATAAGGATTTGATCACATATTCTTCAACAATAAATTTTACCATTTATCTCTAAACAACATCTACTACTCTTAAAGTAGCATACTTAAAAGTAAATAACCTAATAAAATTTTCTATATGATTGGTTTATCATTTCCATAAATAACTCAAATTGCTATAAGTCCAAAATAAAAACATACATTCTTCTAAAACAAAAATCCACCATTACTCCTCAGATGAATTTATATAGTATTCTATTTTTCATGGGAATATAGTGTTCCCAAAAGATCAAACATCTTCCAAAATAACATTTGGTACTTAATCACCAAATCATTTTCTTATACTAAGGATAAATCATAAGTTCCAAAAATCGATATATTATTGATCCAAAAAAATCATTTTTAAAAAAAATTAGTCATACTATCTAGGGACTTCATGTAGTCCCGTGGTAGGTGATAAATCCTAGTCGCACATTGGTTGTGGGTTCGATTCCTATAGAATTTACTAAAGTGATGGGTTATCCCATGGTCAGTGAATTGTCCTTTATTAAAAACTATATAATTTTATAATATTCCAATATATGGGATAAATTCATCAAAAATAACCATAACGTATTTTAACCAAATATATTATCTCATACCATGATGTTTCTTCAAATAAAGTAATAACATGTAATCTACTCATATTCAATGATCATATAAAACCACATGGTTATTTTTTAGTATATCTATAAATCAAAAGATAATTCTTCCTCAAATTGCATTTTCACATAAAAGACTACAGGGTTACACATATAAGAGAAAACTCTTCCAGAGTAATCCCATCAACTAAGAGCATTAACACTTTTATACATTTCACCATCCATTTATTTCCAAAAAGGTTCTTCCATGACATAGAGGATATCTTATAGAATGGGACATTGACCCAAGTTATGTATAAGTCCAATATATTTTTGGAAAATGACTATAAATAGAATCTTAGGAATATTTTTATTTTCATCTATAGTTATAATCATTTTTCCTTGATAGTTTTTTACTTAAAGTCCTTCTTTCCCACACCTAAAGAATTTGTTTATTACATTAAGACACTTTCATGGGGGTCTCCTTCCACATTTCCTACATGATTGAAAATGAGACTTCTTTTCTTCATGGTCTCCACTTATGGAGCTCTTATAATTCTATGGATTTCTCTTCTTTTTTGAGTTCAAGAGTTGGTTAATGTATATGATGTTGATCATATTTTAGGATAATTTATTAGGGTTTAACAAGATAGCTTTTATTCCTATCAATATTCCATTCCTTTGCTCATTTACTCCATCATTCCCACCATGTACATCAGGTTCAATGTTACTAGGACTTCCTTGGAATCCATAAATTCACTAAAACTAGAAAAAAGAGTGTATAAAATAATTCAAAGAATCTCATGACACATTATTTTCAATCTAATACAACTTAGGATTAACCACGTTTATTTATTCGCATCTTATACTAAAATCCTTCAAATCAATTTCTAAATAAAATGTGAATTATCCTAATATTATCCCCCTGGAGTATCAATACCAAGAGTGCATCAATGCTTATTTTCATCTACCAGGATACCCCGAGTTAATCCCAAAAATCTTTTTTTGAGTTTTCAGTCATAGATACATATATGCCAGATTCACCTATACTTGTTTGTATCCAGATAGGGATGTATATTCTTTGAAAACCAAAATAAAATTTACAATACCAAATTTTTTGGATGTTTTTATATTCTAATCCCCTATGTCGATCGTAAGGTAATGTTATCTAAAAAGTTTTTATCAAAATCTCGTTTCCAAGGTTTTTACTGATCTTTATATGATACCAACTGTAATGACTGAACCCTAGTTACCCAGAGTTGGTGCATTATTACATAACATTGTCATGATTACAACAGATTGTGTCTCAAAAGACTGATTAGTTTGGAATATTTGGATGTACAATATACCTATATAAGTTTTACATTACATCATGAAATAAAAAGACCACAACATTGTGTCCCCTTTTATCACACTCATATCCCTTAGCATATCCTTGTAGGTCAATCATAATATACTTCTTCACATAATGGGGAAATGAATACATAGGATAGTGGTAAGCTTAGATTCTCATTAAGGATAACAATATAATTGAATCTATTATAAATAAGTCTCAATATTTAAGGTAATGTACACGACTAAAACACAATCCTTTTAAACATAAAAATTACCATAATATGGAAATGATAAATCACATAATTCCATTTACTTATTCACAAGGATATATTACTAGTCAAATAATCACATTTAATATAAATATCTAATTTCATAATGATTGAATTCATAATTCTGGACATCACAACCACATATTCAAGGTCTCATGCCAAGACTAAAAATGTAAATTTTGTCAAGGCCTAGTTGCAAAACACTAGTTTGTCTCATAATACCTACCGATGCATCGAGGGGCTATAGAAGGCCTCTTTTCTCACTTACTAATTCAAATGAATTCCTCATATGATAAGTGAGAAACATAATCTAAACATTCATATTAAAACTAACATATGAAATCTCAATAATTTAACCATAAACCAAGAATGATATAACAATATCACAACCACAGTCAATCATAAGTCATTAAATACAATATAGAAGACTATATTATAATAAATCAACCTCAATCAAGGATAAAATAAAATGAAGGATACTAAAATAGATGAATGTAATTTGTAAAACTATTTGGGTGAAATATCCCCCTTTTAATGAAAACTTTTAAAAGTTTCACAAGGAATCAATGAAGTTGTTTAAAATAAATTTTGGAATCCAAGTGTCCCATACCACATTGAATATTTTGAAAGAAATTTTAATTTTAAAAAATTCTTTCCATATATATAAATCCTCAAAACTATTTTTCATACATGGACATTAATGAGAAATATTTAGAATAACACATCGTTAATATATTTAAAATGATATATAATGTAAAGAGTTCATAACCAAATGAACGATGATTGAATATAATTAAATGAAGGAAAAAATTAATAAAAACATTATAATATCATGTGAATAAAGGTATTTAAGATATAATATGTCAATGTATAGTATATACAACATATAAAAGTTAATTGGCACATAACAAAAAAGAAGTATCAATGGAATGTAAATTGAAACGAAATCTCTTATAAATACTATAACCATAAATTAAGGATAAATCAATTGCATAATTATGTTTGAAAAATATAAATACACTCTATATTATTGGATATTAATTTTAAATCAATCAGTGTATATTGACACATATTCTTGTAAAAATAAAACCAATGACATTGATGTTTATCTCAATGAATGGAAATTGTGTTAAGAATACCCTTATCAAGTTCATATCAATGAATTAAGAATTTATCAATGGGGTTATTATGTGTATCAAAAGTATATCAACACTGAGGGGAGTTTAAATACTACGTAAATAAATAAATAGTTATTTCACACAAAATCTTGAAGTAATATAATCAATGAAGTGTGCGTAAAACCTAATGAGTTGAAATTCATATTTCAAGTTCCCTTTCCGATTTGGTAACATAGGAAGCATACAACCAATGAATGAAGGATCATAAAATAATGAGGTAAATACAAATAAATTATATTTATTACATAAATAATTTAATAATGGGTATATATACATCCAAAATATGGAAATTTCAGCAAATATATCATGAATTACACGGGAATAAATGTGAGATGAAAACCCCTTACCTTTAATATTACTTATTCTAGGATACTTTAACCTGCTATATAATGGGGAATTTATTTTTATTAAATTATACATGAACCACATACACAAATATGATATCATATATAATATTATTATATTTCATGGTTAATGATATTTTAGTAGTGTCATAGTTTTGGGTGTTAACTGATTTGTTTTCCATTATATGTTTTGATACGTAAGTCATGTTTCTTATGCACAAAATGTATATGATTCATATCCATAATTATATTAAGTACCTAAAAATTATTTTAAATTATCGAATGAAAATAATTATTGAAAGGTTACAATGGAGAACGAAATATCATTGCATAGTGGAGATGGTAAGTCGTATGTACACACAAGCAACAATATAATTCTATTAGTGGTGAAATCATATTTAATTGGTTGGTTATATTATAGATATAGAATAATTAAAATGTTATATTTATTACTTACATTATTCATATTTATTATTATATCCATCCAAATAATTATGTGTTTAATAACAAACAACACCTCGACTTGGAGACGGTAAGCCGTACGTACACACCTATGGTGACTTTTTCATTCATAGGATAGATTGAATAATGAACATGGTTGTACCATATTTATAATAATATCAAATTATTTGGAAGGTACCAATGTTGTTATTTTAGTATGGAAGAAACATTGAAAGAGGAAGTGGAGGAAGAAAAGAACATTGAAAGAGGTGATGAAGTAATTACCTCTTCTTCAGGTTCTTTCTTTTGATTTGAACAAAAGGTCTCAGTAGGTTGGATTTTATATTAAAGTAAGGCGTATAGTATAAATTGAGGGTAGTTGGTAGGTATATTTGTGTAGGGTCTGGCCATGTCAAAATTCTTTGGTGGTTCGAAATTAAGAGAAGGGGAAGTAAAATTTTATAAGAGAGGTGAGTGACACTTTAAGTAAATTTGGAAATATTATTTTATTAAAAAATAATTATCAGTTTATAATTGCTATGAATGGATTAATTTATAGGATACAATGAGGTTGATTCGATATACTCTCAACCAATAGGTTTTATACAAGTATAGGTCAACATATTAACATTTTCATTTTTATTTAATTCTTAGTTAAATAGTTTATCTTTTACCATGTCTTCTTGTATTTTTATATTACATGGTTAGGAAAAATACTATATAATTTCCAAGGAACTTCAAGTGGTTCATTAATGACATATATATAACTACACATGTTCTTGAACTAAACATTTTATTTTTTGGAAAATTATATCATTTAATAATGTAGAATTTGTTTAAAAAACTCATTTATGTCGATTTTGACACTATTTAGTATTTGGTTTTTATGAAAGTCAAAAAAACATGATTACTTCGAAAAAATACATTAAATGAACCCTATCATGTCATATTAACCTAGATAATTAGTTTAACTCATGAAATGTCTGAATTTATATATATTTTAATATTTAAAATATAAATTATTTTAATCATTCATTAATAAGGTAATTACTGCATCATCATTGTGTAAAACATAAATTTAATTATTTACTAACTAAAAATTACAAATAAAATAAAATGATGTTGGAAATCATTTTGTCTTTATAATGAATATTTATAGTCAAATTTATCTTATGTATAACCCTATATTAAAAGCTGTTTAGTTATTAAACATTTATTTTTACTCTTTTAAATCTTCTTTAAATAATATAATAATAAATGTCCTAATCTAATCCAATGAGACAAAAAAGGATCACAATTTATTACTAATGTCTTTTTTGTCGAAAAAAACTTATCTAATATAATTTCGACAAGCATTAGGGTAATTATAATACTATGATTACCTTTAATTACACTATTTAGATATAAACTTTATAAATAAAATTCAAAAGATACTATTCACCAAAAATTATTTTCATCATATTGTACCACATTTTACTTACTGATTTCAACTGTGTATCTTGGATTTTTGAAATATGATTCACAAAAGCATTAAAATTATGTTTTATGGAAATTTTAAAATATACCTAGAAGGTGGGTAAAAGACGTTAAAAAGTTCAAAAAACATTATAAATAAAATATTATTATAAAATGATTCTAATGAATTACATTGAAATAATAAATGTATTTTGTATTCATTTTGACTTTAATATAAATTTAAATAATAATAATAATTATTTAAATAAATCTTTGTTTTGAACAACAACGTGGTGTTTTTCACTATTCATCGAATGTTGAAAGTTTTCATAATAATACCAAACATTCACCGTAGGATAATTTTGATATTTAAAATTTTACAATAATGTTAATTTTACAAAATTCAAGACATGTATGTTGCATTAATTAATTTAAAATTTATTCCCACTGTGAAAACCAGAAAGTGTGTTTTTAAGAAGTAAAAGTTATCAAAAGATCGACATGTGTTTATATCGAATTTAAATTTGAAATTACCTCTAATGACCAAAATTATATACAATGATAAAACTATTTTCTATATATACTCTAAAACAAATTATGAATATAATATACCAATATAAATAAATCGGGTGAAAATGAAATTTTGAGTTAAAACATAGTATTGTTAACCATTCATTATAAAATAAAACCTATTATAAAATCACCAAACACTAACTTTAATCTAATATTTTTTTCTAAATTCAAAAATTAATTCAATTTCACCACATTGAATTTATAATAGTGTCTAAATTTAATATTATTATTATTCATTAAAGGAAATAAAAAGTAGTTCATTTATCAAAATAACACTTATATTTTGATGAATCATATAGCTTTCATTAAAAATATGGTTTATTTATGTTATAGAATTATAAATTACCTTTAAAATTTATTTCATACTTTTCATATTACTATATTTAATTGTTATGTTATAAATATATCATTTGAATAATTATTTTGTTGTTTCATAGAAACTCAATCTTCCATATAATGTAAGCCCAATCAATGTTGCGTGCAGTATAAGAAATTTAATTACATTAATGATATAAATCACCTTGGAATCTTGGTGTTTTTCAATATATACATATCTTTATCAATCAAATAAGGAATAATACCATTACTCATGTGTTTGGCGGACTACCGCCTCATGAATCGATGAATTTTTTTCCATCACATTCTCATAGATAACATCTTAATTATGATAATAATTAATATATATAATTCATAGTATGTTATATTAATTTTTAATATTTAATATACCATGATATTACTCACCATTTCTCACATTAAGGGAATGATATCATCACTAAGTCATACAAATGGTTAATCATCTCCATGAAGTGATGCAACTCAATTTCCACATCCAATAATAAATAACAGTTTTAGAAATTAAAAAGGAAATATTTTAATTATAACATTAATAAATTTATTGGGATAAGGGAAATACATCCTATTCATAAGAACATTTTCATTAATGAGAAAACATACATGAGAAAACAAGGAAAATATCCCCAAAAAACAATAATAATAAGGTAATGTTAATAACTGGGTGGAATTATTTTATAATTGGATAATATATGATATTATAAACATAAATATGGTTATTAAATAAATAAATAACATTCTTAAATTAATTATACCACACTTTAATGTTCATTCAACAAGAATGAAGTGTGAGGTAAGAGATTTTGTTTCAATTTCCATTCATTGAGGCATATTGTAATGTTAATAACCTAATTTCTATTGTATGTTACATATACATCCCATTATTCATGTAATATAACGAATCCTTAATAATTAATTTTGTTTTATTTTTTATTTTTTATTATATAATATTACTATATTTGAATTCAAAATTTCAAAGTAGTAATGAATATCATAACACGGGGTCATTTCATTAGGTTATATTACACATTATTTTTCTATGATATTATAATATTATGTGTGTAATGAATATTGAATATATTCTGTTCTATTGAAACTTGTTTTAAATTGATTTATATTGGATACACATAATATATTCACTATTTATTTTTCATTACAATGTAATGATTATTGTAAGGGCTCCTTGTCTCAAATTGTCTTCTTTGGGACAGATGCTATTTAATACAACTGTCTTAATTTGTGATGTTTATATAATTGAAATTTGATATGTTATATCATTAATATATCTATATTCAGATTATTTAAAGATTAATTTATTGATTTCCATTTCATAGGTCTTACTATTAAAAAAATTCCAACGTGGTAAGAGATATAAACTTCAATCCTATTTTAATTGGGATTTTAAACACATTATTTACCATTGAATGAAATTATTTAATAATTATATAAAAAACAGCTTTATTTCATTATCATATTTTTTCTAATGAAATCTAAAATAATAGAAAACTTATCTTATTTTTGGTATTTCAATTGATTGATAATTGTTTTAAATAAAATCCTAATTCATTTCTCTCTTCGGTCGAATATCATATTTCATAAAAATCCATTTTTACTATAATTTTTTCAAATATTTCTTCATTATAATTGTTTAAAGTCATTTTTACCCACAATTTTATTTTTTTATAATGATCTTAAAAGAATATTCCTTTTATTTTCCAAATAATGTACTTTTGACATTGAAAACAAAAATGTAAATGATTATTTTTTAACACTCTCGATATGAACATAACCGTTATATCATCTTGATACCACATTTCATTTAATATTTTTTGAAATGGTTATATTGTTTTTTATATGATATTATTTTTCTTTAAATTTTTTAAATGTCCATTTTTAAAAAGTGATTTTCATAGTGAAATGGGTTTTTTACACATTTATAAATGATCTTCTCATGGTATATTAATTAATAATAGGCTAAAAACAATTATTGTACTTACAGTACCCATGGATATACTATTTTGATACCATTATTATCTTTTATCTATATGTTTTATGATCATTTTGGCAGTGGAAATTTTCAACATTCACTTTCATGATTAATTTTTCATTCATTAACTATATCATGAAATATTTAATTTCTTTTAATCATTGGATATTATATTTCAAATAAATATACAAATTATTTATCATTTATATGCATATTTTGTGAACCTTGTATCATTTTAACATACCGTTTTTACATTGAAATGTATTTAATGTACTAGAGAAGAATTTAAATTGATTATTATATATTCAATATGGACACCTATTGATACGGAAAAACATCCATGACTCTACTATATCATTCACTATTAGAAGGAATGCATTAGACATTTAGTGATGTGTGGGTCCCGAAATTATTTATCCCCTCAGTGAATAAATATTCTTTTTATGAAAATCATTATGCTATAATTATAGGGGGGGTTTACACTTATTTTTCATCCATTATGTAAAATGTCTTGATATCATGATGTCTAAGATCATGACATTTAATATGAAGAATTTTCTCCATTTTTAAATTAGTAATTAGAATCCATTATATTATTGAATTTATAATATAGAAGGTTTCATTTGGTGTTGTAGTTATTAACTTACTACTATTCTTGTTTAGTTATTTAGGTTTCAATATTCATTATATCATATCAAATATTGATTTTCATATTATTAATTAAATGGAATATGGGAACTGATATTGACCATATCTTATTGATTATTAAAATTCTTTTAATATGTAATTATTAATGACAGACTTTTATTTTCACAACTCTTACTAATCATTAAGTCCATCCTTGATTTTTTCTCTATCCCAATATATAAAAAAGGAATCATTGAATGAGTTCATTGTTGGGAATTTTTACATTCACAATATTGTATTTCAAGTTTTTAATTATGATGAAGGACTCATATATCTATCTTATTTACCATGAATACAAAACTATTATATCCATTGATATGTGATCTCTTCTCTCTAGAACCAATATAATAAAGTATCCATGTAACTCATGCTGCATGGGACATAGTTGTTACATCTAAATTATGAAAAAAATATAATCTCCTTTAAAAAACATTCATTTTTGTTTTTATTTTGTCCATATGAGATATAATATTATCTTTAAGTAATGATTCCTGATATTAATTACTTCTTTTATATTATACAGTAACTCAAATTTGGTAATTCAGATCTGTAATTTTTTTGTTTGTAAATATTTGGATAGTTAATGAGAGAATATTCTTCCTTTCATTAATGTTTATTAACCTTTATTTTAGTTCCATGATATTTTCCCTATTAATAGTCTCCATTTTAGAGAGCTGTTTTTTATAAGGCTTCCATATGACCCCATCTCCTCCATTCTTGTTGAGTTTTGAGCGAGTTAATGTTATCCCCAAATAATTTATTGGTGGTAAATTTCATTTAAATTTAATATATTGATTTCTTATTTCATATTCCTAGTTCTTTTTTTAGAATTTAGATATAGAATTTTGTTATTGGAATATTTTAGGACTATCATAGGGGTAATCTTCTTAGTTTAATCATTGGTTTTTACCCTCTATTTATATTCTCGGATCTTTTTGTCCACCTCCATCATCATGGAAAATAACATTGTTATTTTTGAAGTAGAATCCACAACATCTCATATACAATATTCTAGTTGAGATTTATGAGGGGTAATTATCACCCTCATTTACATTTTAGTGGAAATTTTATTTCATTTCATGGGATTTATAAACATTAAAATTAAATTTTAATTTCATTATAATTCACATTTTTTCATTTGGAATAGAATGGTCATATATTCCCTATATAGCCTTTTTATATGAAAGTCCAAATCATCTTATTCGATGGATATACACTCCTTAGAATTGAAACATTATATTTTATATTCTTCTACACCAAAATCACATATTCTTATCTTCTATATGATAGAATCATAAGTATCAAAACACATTCATTCTCCAAACCATGATTAGAATTATATTTGATAGCGATTTAATAATTTTTCACCTCATTTGGAGTGTTCCTCCTCTCTAAGGGGGACTTATTCTTCTACTTTTACTTTAGACATAATAATTTCTTCACCAATATTAATAACATATTTTATGGAATATATACCTGAAAATTTTCCATGCTTTATCAACATATATTTCGAACACAAGGAGTGATATATATAATTATGCACGTATTATTTTAGAACATCCATCAATGACCTCATTGCAAAATCCTCAATATAATAATTTCATTGATCTATCATAATGATTATTCCATGACTATCTTAATATAATAATCCCATCTTGCCACACATCTTCAATAATTCCTGATCATTCATTCAAATAAGAAATGAACTCATAAATCCAATTGGGGAAATGTTTTCCTTAAAGGAAAGGATATTTCATTGTGTATAACATTCTTATCAATTTAATTATACAAGACTACTAAAAATGGTTTTATCCTATTCTAGAGATTTAATAGTGGGAGCTAAAATTTCTGTTAAAGACCTCCTATGTTAGTGATAGAGAAACCGATGTTAAATAGTATCTTTCATATTGTATTTTAACATTGTTAAATGGTGTCTTTAACAATTTCATTAAAAAAGAGCTACTAAGGGGGTAACTATATCATCTCATTTTTACACGTATTGAAAAACTATCACACTTTAACTGACCTTATAAAAAATTATTGATAAATGGGTGGTTTTATCAATTCTTGTAAAAACGTGCTGAGAAGGGGGGGGGGGTTATCATCGGTTTTTAAGAAGCACAGATAAAGACCCCCCTCTATCAGTATTTTTTACATTCATTGAATAATGTTATATTTAAAAAAACTATATTTCATTTAAAATAATAAAATAATATATAAATATATTTCTATTTATTTAATGATAATATAATTTTTAAATATATTTTTGATAATGTTAATATGCATTTACAATTAATATAGAATATATTTAGTGAGAAAATTTTATAAATAAAAACAAATTTCTCTTTATAATCTACTAATTATTACCATGTAATAAAAATCTAATATCAATTAGATGAAAAGAAATAATAAATATAAAAAATATCTAAAATAAGTTGAAATCATATTTCAATCTTCAAAAAACCATAACATTTGATCCAAGTTTTTGTTTGCGCTATATCACATATCAAATCGATTCCAATGGGAATATATAAGCAATTTTGATTGGGGTAAGATAGTATAGTGTTTTTTAGGGACAAAAAAATTTCCCAAAGGCCTCTAAAAATGATTTTTTGGGGTACCCAGATTTTAATACATTAAACAGATTTTCAGCCACATTTAAAGGGGTATTATTTCATTTTTTAGTAGGTATTGAATTTATTACCAAGTATTAAATTCTTATTGATGTTATTATTTTGAAATTTTATCATTTCTCACAATTTATTTTTCCTTATAATAAAATATGTGTATCTATTCTTATATTTACATCTAATAAATCACTTATATTAATACATATATCAACATATTTACATACAAATTTATTTCTAAATATATGTAAAGAATATTTAATAATAATTTTATTTAATGTAAAAAATTAACAATTTTATTTACCTTGTCAATATAAAAAAATATGTATATATATACCTATATAATTTATGTTTACATAAAATAATGTTTCTCTCAGTAATTAACAAATATATATGTATATGTATATTGTAATACATGTAAATAAATACACATTCTGAAAATGAATTTAATACAATATCTAAACATTTTTTACATTATACAAATATATATATATATTGATTATATATACCTATATTTGTGTATTAATTAACAGATATATATTTTTATTACATTCTAGTACATGTAAATTAATATTATGTATATAATATTTAAATAAATATCAGTATATATAAATATATAACACATAAATTTTATGAATGAATTCAAAATAAATGTATAAATATTTGAATAAAAATATATTTGAAAAATATATATAAGTATATAATATTATTATAATCCAAATAAAAACAATATGGTGTAGTGGTAAAGGTGTTTTATCTTCAAATGATAGGTGTTAGGTTTAAATCCCAGAAGGCATGCATGATTTTTGGAATTTGAGAAGTGTGATAAAAGGGGGGTGTGGTGAATAGAACTAATAGGGGAGAACTTTTAAAGTTTTTTCTGAAGCGTTAATAAAGGGGTAGAGCTTATTGAAGTCTGGAACAACTTAATTTTATCCAATTTAATAGTGATGGCATTAACTGTGCAACAAGAGGTGGTGTTGAAGGACCTGTTTAAGAGTGCTATTTTTATAACTATTAAAATAGGCCTTTAATAGAACTTATTTATAATTGATAAAATCCTAGGTCTTTTAACCCTGATAAAATAGCCAGTGATTTTTTAGTGCTAATAGAGACTAATTCTATCATTGTAAAGGGCCACTTCTGTAGTTGTGTCAAGTAAATGAAAAAATAATGCAACAAAAAATAAAATTAAGCCATGATACCAATTGATTACCCATCAATGGGAATACATGTGACATATCTTGAGAGGGGGTACAATCTAGAATTGTTTTTAATCCAATTTTAATATTATTCCCAAAACTTCTCAAAACCCAAAAATAATGTTGACCTCTAAACATTATGGGCCACTACATTTTCACTTTGGAATTATATGTTAAAATGATTTCTTGACCAAACTATGAAAACTATTCACCCTATCACTTCATAATTGGTTATATGATGTATAAAATTTAAACAATCAACCATAAGGAGCACAACGAGTTTAATATGTCTAACCACTATTGGATAATCCAATGATCATGAAATCGACAATGTACAGATGCACAAAATCACTAATTCTCATTTCTTGTTGTCAAAGTCACTATGACTTGGCCTCACTTCCCAATAAAATGTTTATTTTAGATACATATTATCACAATATCATATCCATAAAACATATTTTATATTTTAACACTAAAATTAATTATGATCATATATATTTTTCCATGTCTAAAAATAATATAACCTTGTTTTATATTTCACCGAGTGTAAGTTTGTTCTCTTTTTATTTGGGATTTTCATTCATAATTATATTACTATCCTCCTATAGAACAATAACATAATATTTCATTCATTATTTTTCATGAACATCTATTTTTCTACATTCCATAAGAGTTCTAGATTTATCTTTTTCATCAGAAACACTGACCTCTTGTTTTTTATCTTTTATATTTTCTTCAACGAGAGAAAAACGAATCACTCTCTATTACTTCAAAACTTCAATTACCTTATCTCTCCAATGGAATTTATATATCTCCATTTGGTATGTGTTTATTAATTTTTTATAACTAATATAGGATGTTTTGTAATCCAATATCCCTTAATTTGATGGTTTATATTAATCCTCCTTTCACCTCTTTCTTGAGATTTTGATGTAGTAAAATTTGATTCCCTAGAACCTACATGAGTAATAAATATTTATTAACGTATCAAGTATACATTGATTTATACATGATATACAATTAAAATAACAATGTTGGTATTTCTAAATTCACTATATTCATTTTAATTTCCATATTTCTTATAATATTAAATGGTTATAATAGTATACATGTTGTAATGAGAAACTAGAGATACCATGAATATAGTCATAAACATATGTCCTATGGTACGGATTAATCATTATAACTGGACTCTGATGACGTGTGACCATCATGATTTATGTAATCATAAGCATTGATTCTTATTCTAATGAAAATTTCACTTGGTGATTTTTTTAATATGACTTCATGAGGACTATCCCGCCAATGGGAACAACATATGATTCATGTGTCATTGGTAGTTAATCTCAATAATCACATGTAATTTTATCCTGAATTTATATTATTATTATTATTGTATAATAATTGATCACATACTATGGTATGCTGTAAAAACTGTTTCATTTAATTAATGGTGACGTAACATGCATTGGGTAAGTCATTGGTGGTATTATATTTATTGGAATGTCAAGATAGAATGATCACTTCTGAATAGAAGTGTTGTTGTCTTAGAACTATATGATACAAATAGTAGTATGATAGCTAAATACATGGCCATTTTAGAAGATGGAAACCCCATATAGTATGGTCAATGAATAATTAAGAAAGAAAAGATACTTACAAGAAGTTTATATCATGATTTGTAAGCCATAGAAAGTCAAAGTGAGTATATTACATGGAATGGGTTTATAGGATATGTTTTCATTGTAATGCATTTTCCTTATACATTTTGGGACCATTATGGTTTTTAGACTTTTTAATTTAACTATGAATAGATTTAACTACTATTGAGATAAGGGTCTAGAGTTTCATGAGTTATGAGTATTCAAATGTCTTCCATATACCAACGAATTTGAGTTTAGGAAATTATGGGTCTCGCCACTATGGTCTAGGGATTTTTGAGAATATAACATCACTAAAATAAAGAAATTGAAATAACACATGTAATGATCTATTGGTACTAAATTTATGTAATAATATTTTTCTCAAATATCATGTGAATATCTAGAAACATATTTTATCAATGAATATTATTTTAACATTTACGTCCCATTTAATATTTTTGAGAAAAATTAGTTGATATAATTCCTTTTTTATCATATATGATAAATTATTATATTAAAATAATGTTATAAAATATAAATTATATTTATGATATATTATAAATGTTATATGATATCGTATATAATTTATTTTGTGGGTAATGAATGTCCTAGGTTCCAAGATCCATTTAGATGTATTTTATTTCTCACTAATTAAGTGGGTGGAGGATCTATTGTGGAATAGTATTCACTATATGATTTTGATGGTTAGTCTCCCTACTTTTACTTCATTGAGAGAGAGGATGATGATCTAAGGAACTTATCTAACTTTTTCTTGATGGATCAATGTATAATCATTTTAGTGATCATCATGTTATCAAATTCATACACAGATCACCATGCTACCCATACATGTCAATTTGTAATGGTCCTACAAACATTCAAAAAGTGTGTGGATGATATAGAGGGATTTGGATTTAGTTATTTTGATAAAAGATCATTGATTATAGTATAATGTCTTAGTTTTTTTCATGGAAGAAATATAAATATATTAAGGAATATTTATGATTCTAAGACATGAGTAAACATGATATTCCAAGGCCTTGGGATCACAAAAATTATATTATAAAAATTTTTAAAATAATAATTTCATGGAAGAATTGATTTATTGATAAATTGAAATAAAACCATATAAAATATGAAAATTGAAAATTGAAGGCAATGGTTGAATCTAAAACACGGGGTTTACCTAAGATGTGGTGTAAGGTAGGTGAGTGTTAGACATATGGTTGAATAAATAGTTAGTGGTGTGATTAAACGAAATGAATAATTAATATTTTCATATTATTATAAATTCCCATGACTTAATTAATTATATAAATAAGTCATTATAGAAATTCACTAGGGTTACTCACATAATAGCTTCGAGAAATGAGAGGATCTCTGGTCATTCTCAGTTGGATGATTGGGATCAAAGGACGATGGGTGATTAGATTGAGGTGACATGAGAGGAAGAAAAAACAAAAGGACTTCTCCTTTGATGGCCAAGAAATTATTCACCAATAATCGATCTCAATCCTTACTGGGACTTTGAATTTTAGTTTTCTTCCTCTAAATTATATTTTATAAGAATGGTTTATTATCAATATTTGACCTATTATTTTTTGATCCCTCAAATGAGCCTACTACCAAAATAAAATTTTATATTATGTTTTATTCTTGATTATTTCATGTTATCACTATATTTTCCCATATTCATAATTGTTATCTATGATCTTAAAGAACAAATTGGTTTCACCTTGGTTCATGTGCTTTCACTAATCTGTTTTTCATGTTCTTCATCATTAGGCCATGAGGTCTTTCTTGGATATTTTCTGGGTGAGATTGAGTGTGATCTAACCATCTAATTCATGATGGATTTGTGAATGAAAAATGGATTAACATTTTTTAGATGGAATAGGACATTCTATAGGTGATACATACTATACCTAAGATATAGAGGGGTGACATGAAATGTCATTTTCCTGAGATGTATGAAGACACTTTGAGAAGATCACCAGATTCAATTTTTTGGCTAGTGGAGGTTTGTAAATGATGATTGGGGGGGGGGATTTCCTTTAGTTATTGTTGGTAAAATGAAAAGATACATGACTGAAGGGATAGATCCAGAAAAAATGTGATTAAAAGTTTGGTTATAATTTTTTTTTCAAGAAATGCAATGTATTTCAAATAAACACATAGCATGTAGCCCCTAGTCATGACACTATGATTCTGAGCATAGTGAAGGATGTCTAATCATGTGGCTAGGACCACATTCCATATCACACTACCAAGGTGTCAAGGACATGATCAAACTAGAACATACATAGGACCACATGTGGTCAGACATTCCTTGTACCCTGATAGTACATGGGAACATATTTGAACCCATGTATGGCATTGTACACTTCTAGGTACATTGGTAAGAACCAGAGTACATATCCATATCCATCAGCACAAATGAAGAACCCTAGTTTCCCAGAAATTCCTTATATGAAAAAATTTATACAAAAATATATCTAAATAATAAGAAAACTCGGCGGTGATGTGTAGACAATGGTGATGTATACCCCAATACATGTCAGGTATTCACTATTTCTATTTCATCCTATTGTATATCCTTTTTTCACATAGATTTTGGCATATGTGTAGCCTATCCTGAGAAATTTATTATGTAAAATTTTTTGGTTCAATTCATTACGATAAAGGATATATGATGTGAGATTTTCCAAGAGAGATTGTTCTTTTGTATATTCCTTACAATGGAACTGACCAGGGTAGTACCAGTGAATAGATTCTACGGTCAGTGTGGCATGTGTTCCCTATAATGTATGTATAGGTAGTTTAGTAGCTCTCCTACACTAGGTGTGGGTCTGGTTGCTATGGAGTATGACTCCCCCATCATTGAGCTCCAATAGGGTGTGGGTACTCCATGATATATGTTCAACCCTTCAATATGGATTGTGGTTGCAATAATATTTCCATCCATTAATTTATTATTTTAGTTCTATTTGATGTCATAAATCAATGATCATATTTTGGAGTCATATATAGACTCATAATCTATGGGGAGGCTATGATATGGAGGTCCAAATTCTATCTCATATGGGATTATCTATGATAATTCATATATATATATATATATCTGTGTGTATGTGTGTGCGTGTGTTGGTATCTTTTTTCACTATTTATTTGGTCTATGATGCCTACTGTTATTATATCTCCCTATCACCACCCTTTTAGTTTTGAGGGTTTCGTACTCAGTATGTATATACATTCCCTAAATTTAGTTTCAAATCCTATGTTATGTCTTATAAAGATTACTAATTGATCGGTTGTGGTATTTGTGGAACATAGAGTTACTTGGGTACATTGACAGAGTATAGTGGCCATGATTATAGATCTAGATATGGGATCTATCACATTTATTTTATTCAACTAATTATTAGTTTGGGACACTATTTCTCATTGGGAAGGTATTTTTACCATTTACACATTGTTTATATTCGTTCATACATTATTATATTCCATAGTGTCTATTTCATGCATTGTTTACTCAAGATGGTACTATCAACTTTTATTCCTCCCCATTATTACATTGAGAATAATGGGTGTTTGTATATTGATACATTGGTAATGGACCTCCCATTTTATAATATTCTATCTTTCAACATGTCGCTAAACCCTATCATATTTGAGGTGGGCTTGGGGTTGTGGTGGTGTGGCCATCCTATGGCCACGAGGGTCCTGGTGTGTTGAGAAATTATTGAGTGGTATCAAAGAAGTGCATTCCTTAGGATGGTTTTTGGATTTTTCCCTTATATGTAATTGGATTGTAGATAAGTCAACATTGTCAATGTTTCTTGACTACACCCTTAATGATAGAGAACCTAGTGTTGGTGTGAAGATCAATATATCTACACATAAGGTCTCTGACTACCTTCTTATCAACTTGGTTTACTGGTAAATTCATTTTAGGAAATTATAATTGAATCATATTGGAATTAGACCTTATAATTTCTTTCTTGATTAATTTCTAAACATATATATACATAGTTGATGGTGTTATATCGTGATCACATTCAGGATGCCCCCATGAAGACAACCATACATGTTACTCATTCTAGATCATGATGATGATCTAATGAGTGATGAGCCCTTATTTAATGTCATATCTATGGATTTTTTCTCCCATGTTATCCTGGGATTATCACCCTCATTTATCGAGTAGTTTTTGTTCTACTAGTTCATTCTTAGGATGTGCATTGGCTTAATGCACTGCATGTGTTCAAGCATTAGAGAACAATATGGTTTCACAGTCTAATAGATCACATGTTAGTAGAAGAGTGAAATGCGTTTGTGATTTGTGTCTTCATATTGGTTTTTAACTTGAGAAATCATATTTTTAATCTTGAGGAAAATATTTTTCATTGGTAAGTAGGGAACTGGCGGAGTCTGGTAGTACAGACAAATGATGGGCCGAAAATCTCATGGAATGACATCATATGATTACCACCATAGAAGTATTGACCCTTATTCTAATAATCAGAATGGATCCATAATAATTTTGAACTGTAAAAGTGTAGTATGGTAATTTTAGAAAACATCAAAAGGTTTTGGCCATTATACGATACTCCGTTGATAGAGTACGAGAAAACATCTTTTGGGGGAGGATGTTGGAGCTTGGTCTCCACAAATTCATCCAGGACTGTGTGGTCTTCTTATGCTTTCCCATATATTCTATAGTTCTATATCAATCTCTAGTGAATAATATATTACATTTAGAGGAACATATAGTATCTATATTTGGTTATGAGCATTATGATGTTAATTCTTTTAAAATGGGTAGTAGGAGTTAAATGTTGAGGTCTCGAAAGAGGAGACATTCTCAATTTTTTACTCAGACATGTGTATATATGAATCTGGGATCACATAAAGGATCCAATTATATCATATAGGCATGATTCCCTACCTTGGATGGGACATCTAACTTATCTCATGATTTCCTAAACCGACGTGCATTAAAGGATATGCAGATAGTCAGATAACCCATATAGCAGTGGAAGCTCTATGATCAGGGATCTCATAGACATAAATATGTTGTACGTTAGATAAGAATTTATTAAAGATGACTGTGATCTAGTCTGGATGGAGGATCAGGTGGTTGAGGTTGATTTTGGGAGTAAATTGAAAAACCACCTCAAGAAAGCCCATATCAGCTCAGGGTGTTGGTGGTAGGGTTGTGGGCAGTTGAAGTTAGCATGGGGGATTAACTAGGATTCACATTGTATGACTTTACTTATGATATTTTTTTGACATTTTACATTCCTATATATTAGTCGACAAAATTGTGAGTTATTAATTCACCTCTAAAATGATAGTTTGAGAGATTAGCACAACTTATGTTGTAAGAGGTTTATATAGGAATCAATTAATTGGTATTTCGTATAATTAGGTAGTCAATGATACAACTTAGAGAAGAATGATTCATGTGGGGAAACATGTTCATCATGATGATACATTATGACTTAGTCTTGTTTATAGACTAGTTGTACCAATATTGAAGACAAATTGAATATCTTTGTAAGAAAAGTAATATAACTATTTGAAGATGGGATGCCATTATCTTTAATGGGATAGAGATGTGTCATAGTGTAATAAGTGGGTATTGGGATCAAGAAGCTATTACCCATCACCCATTAGTTGGTGAGCTTGGAAATTAGTGTAGTGGGAACACCATGAATCTATATTTCATCAATAGTGGAGTAAATTATATATATGTTCCTAAATGATGTTTTGAGAATAACTCAATGGTAGTAGATGGATCTACCTTCACCAAAGGACTATACCAATATCTTCTGCATCATATTTGATGGCCCATATCAGGTTTCAAAATCTAAAGGTCAAAATGGAGGACCTTAGTGAGAAGGGCTATATCAGACCAAGTGTGTCCCCATGGGAAATTCCCGCTTTATTCAGGGAAATGCATGAGGTAGGATAAGACTTTTGTTGGATTCACATCACATGAACTAGGTAATGATAAAGAATATATACCCTTTTTCATGGATTGAAGAACTCATTGATTGGTTTTGTGGAACAATTTTGTCCTTGTAGATCAGTGTCAATTCCTGTTACCCCTAGTTTAGTGTTTGTGAGGCTGATATTCTGAAGAAGAAATTTGTGTGTTTCTATGAACACTACTTGTTTAAGGTTATTTTTCTTAGTGTGATTTTTTATAGCTACACTAGAATTTTATACCTGGATATTAAATTTTTATATATGACTATTCAAAATAAATACTAAAAGTAAATTCTTGTTGAATATAATAATTTATCTTCATTGGAAAAAATGTACAAAGTATTCATAATTCACTATGGATATTCATAACATCCAATAATTATATTCTCATTTAGTACTCTACAAAACATATACCCTAATTAAATTCATTCTTCAAATATTGGGGAAATAAAACATAATAATGAGTTTGTTAAGATTACTCTTAAGTGTAAGCAATGAGTATACGTAATCATAAAATGATCATGGGGTTATGAGAACAAGATCATAACATTGGGAAACCACACCCTACATATAGAAGATCATAATACTGAGTCATGAAAATGTTATTAGAGTTTATAATACATGAATTATATAGGAATCAAAGAACATGATTTGTGAAGGAATACAATTTTCTAAAGAAATATATTTGTGGAATATATATAAGAACAGAAAATAATATGTCAATTATATCCACAAACAAATTCATAACATGTTAGTCTTGTTGTAACCAACTGTTTTCCTTCTTTAGATTTGGATAACCACCTACGTACCTTATTTTTTATTAGGAAAACCACCAGTGTACATTCCATTTATGATTAATCTAACCACTTGTGTAACCTATGATCTCGTAAAAAATTATAATTATCCATTTCATTGGAGGTACATAATGGTCCCACCTATCACATAATGAATGTTATATTTATGTGTTCCATAAGATCATGTAAAATTAATTATATCAAAACCCATGGTATTAAATGGGTTTCATAAACATTTCATCATATTATTACATGTTAAAAATATATTAGTTTTATAACCATTTCATCATAAAATATCCTGTGAAAAAGAAGTGGGATTCATAATAATTCTATCATGGTATACCCCATAGAATATAAATGGGTTTCATAACCTATGTTCCTACATCGGGATTTTTATACCACATATGTACCCTATTTTTTGTTCTTAGGAAACCATTCATGTACCCTTCTTTTCAAGATTCATCTAACAACATTGGTTCTCTATTTGATCATAGAACATTTATTGTTACCATGTTCATTAAAAAGAGATATTAGTCCCACCCATCACATAATTAAAATCATACATATGTGTTCCATGAGATCCTAAAACATAAAATTATATTATAAACCATTAAATGAAATGGGATTCATAAACATTTCTTCATATCATAACCTATGAAAAAGATTCATTTTTTGTAATCATTTCATTATTTCATCATATCATAACCAGTGGAAAATAAGTGGTTTTCTTAAGAATTATATCATGGTTTATCCCATGTATGATAAATGGGTTTCATAAAAATCATGTCATTATAAACATATACAATTTATAGAAATAATAATAATTGTATTCTTGTATATAATATTCTGTTAAGCATATAAATCCACAATGGATGTCATCTTAGATAGGGAATGTCTTTGAATAAAAATCACTTGTAACTTTTCCTGATGAAAATTACCTTTCTTTTATAATAAACTTTTAAAACTAAAAAATCATAAAATATATTGGAAATATTATTCTATGAAAATAAACATTAAAATTATAAATTATTATTTTAAAAATTACATTTCTTGAAGAAAATATCCATATGCCTTTGGAAAAATAATTATAACATAAAAAAATAGAAAATATATTTATTTGTATATAACCATGAAAAAATCATAAAAGAAGCTTCAAATATCATCCAAAACATTTTTTGATGATAATTTCCTTTTGAATTTGAAAAAACAATTAATATTGTCAAAAAATAATTTATATTCAAAATAAACAGGGACACTTATAATTTATTCTTTAAAACTTTTTTAGGTCATTATGATGGAACATTCCATACATGTTGTATATGTTAAAACCATAATTCCTATAAATGATTTAATAAAATAAAAATTTTATTTCTTATAAAATGATATAAAGATTCCATTTTAAATATTTTTTATAATTAAAAAGTTGGTGAAGATATATTTAATAAATAATTTTCTTATTTTAAAAGTATTTTTCAAAACACATTCACCAAACATGGATTTTGATGAAAATCAATTTCTGACTGAAAAGAGAAATAATATCAAGTTTTCTTAAATGGTTTTCCTCAATTATTTTAAGTATCAATATTTATAAATATGGAATTATTACATATATATATTCTAAATAAACAAATTATAATATAATTCATTAGTTTTTTTAGAGAGGGATTATAAGATTTTATCATTGGACACAAAATTAAAAAAATCTAAATAAACAAGGGGATTATAAGATAAATTCATTACCACATTGGTAACATTGAATATTTCGACCCAAGAAAAAATAACATACATGATTAAAAAACTATAAAAATGATATATATACTCATGATATTACCTGTCAAAGTTCGTTATATACACCTTCTTAAATGAATATTTTTTTATAACATAACATATGTCTGAATGAAGTCAAATTGAGAAAAAAAATCCCTTACCACATTAGAATTACTTTGACTTATAAGCCCCAATAAGTTATAAAATATAATGGAACATCAAATATCATGAAAATAAGGATATTAATGATATAAAAACTAAATTGTTTAATATAAAGACCACAAAAAATAAAAGTGTGGTAAATTTTCATGTGTATATTAGAAATAAAAAAGAGACTAGAAAAACCCGTACATTAAGTCTTGGCATTTATTCATCAATTTTAAATGTCCTGTATTATAAATATATATTTATTATAAATAAATTTCATAAATGTAATTATATATAGAAAAACATGTATTGTTTTTTTGACCATTTATACCCAATAATTCAATCTTACTGTTACGTTTTGGGTAATAACATTTTTCTTATTTGTATTGATTTATTATTTTTGATCCCCATAAATTTATAATTGTTTAATCATCTCAATAACATTAACCATGATATTATATTCTTATTTTTTATTTTTATTTTTATTTATAATGTTAAATAAAATTTAGTGATATAAAATGAAATACACCGTTCATGGAGATAGTGGGTCATATGTACGCATGAATGTTGTTTCCATTTACTTTTTGTATTGAAAAAATTAAAGCTAGTTGATATAAAATAAATGAATAATACTTTTCATGCCATATATATATAAAAAATGTTCATTAAAAATAAAATTATTTTCTCCAATGTAAATAATGATGGAATTACATTTTTTGTGTGGCGGTAGACCACCATACACACGAGAGACGTTATCACATTCATAAAAATGAATATTAAGAATGTATGTGTTATATAACAATTATTTAATAATAAAAATAAAATCATAAATATCATACATATAAAATATATACACCCTTATTTCCTTACCTGATAGGTGCTAATGTAAATACGAATGACAAAGGTTTGCTAGGTGAGTCCACCTTACTCATGAAGATGGTTTTATAACCCATTTTATGTAAGTGGAGATCAATTGTAGTCATTAAAATTACCTAAAAAACTAATTATATGTAATATAATTATTTTATTATATCATCATGTAATAATAATCCATGATGGAGGTAAATTCAGTAGTAAATATAAAATTATTACTGATGAATATTACATATTTTTCGGGTATCTTTTAAAGGTTTTCACTGAAATCCTTCCTGTGATGAATTTATATCAAATATAAGGATTATATTATAATTGAGGGGATGTTGGGAAGTTAAATGGGAACATATTGGATGAATAAAATATTTATTATGGTGTGAATATGGGAGGATAATGGTTGGTCGTCTGTATGTGAGGCGAGTGCAACACAAATAATTTTTTGAAAGGAATAATTCCACTTAATTTATTCATGTTACTAAGATCCAATAATGGACCATTTTCAAGAATAGAATATACAAGGAAAATATATGGATATAAAATAGGGGTTATTCATGTTTTTTGTTATTTTAAACTCATATGATTTTTAATTATCCCCCTTGGTAAATCCAATTTTAACTTAATTGTGATTTTTTTTTACTATTTTCACTATTAATATTGGTCAAAATTTATGTTCATAATATTAGATAATATAAATTATGGTTATTACTAATATGGAATCAATTATTTAAAATTACAATCATGGTAGCACTGAATTTTAATTTATAATTAATAATATAAAATAAATGTTTTATATAAAAATTGTTCAGATGTTTATAATGTTTTTATATCAAAATTCAATATGAAATTAAATCCAATGGAATAAATTGTATTATTGGATGAATAATCTGACTAATATTACATTAAAACAAGTTTTTTATTTAATTTATCAATATAAATAAACATGATGAAAAGTTAGTTTTCAGTTAAAATTTAGTATTTTATCTATTTATTTAAAAATAATTCATTTTAGAAAGATAAAAAAACTACTTTAAGACAATGGTGTCATTCTCTTTTCAAAAATTATGTTCATCTTATCCTTATAATTTTATAAATTTGTCAAAAATTATTTTTATTAACGAATTAAAAAACTATTTGATGAGGAAATAGTATTTTCAAAACATATAAATAAATTATCTACCTTTTCATTAATATGATTCATATATATAAAACAATAACTATTAATATTTAAAAATTATTTATTACAATTCATATCACTATGATTAATCCCTCTGTTTTAATGGTCTCTTTTAAAAAATGTTATTAATAATATATCATAGTTTGTTTAAAACTCATTATTGTGTGTAACACAATCTAAACATAGTGCTATGTTTAATGAAAGCATTTCCAAGTGTTGTGTATAACACAATCCTAAATCGTAGTTTAGTGTAATGAAATATATACTCAAGATTAATATAATAAAAATATAAAAATAATTAAATTTATTGCAAAATATATTTAATAAAATCTCAAGGTATTGCATTATAACCCCCTCAAAATGAATTTGACCTTTGAAATTTCTAATATTGTTACAAAAACCTAACGATTCGTCAGCCTTAATACATCATCATTCTCCCACACAGATTCCAAATTCTAGTGGTTTATCCAGAAAACATTGACCAGGAATGTATAATTTTTTCATAGAATGTACTCTATTCAATCCAAAATTAATACAAGCTATTCCTTATAAGAATTAAAATTCTACAGTGGTATGATAGATGAGTTCAAAAAATTTTATTGAATAGTTCTGTACATTCACAAGATTGATATGTTTAAAAAATGATAACCAACAACGCCAATATGATCATGTATTTTAATGGGACTGATAAACCTAGGTAATAGTTTTACATTCTTTATTCCATTGATAAATTTTTAGAAATACCTTTTTATTAACTTCATATTTTAGGTCAGGTCAAAAATTATCAACATAATATTTCTATCAATGTTTTGAAGTTATTATATTTTTATCAATGGATATAACCTTCCCTTCCAACTTGTTAGTTTTTTCTGGTTCAAATAGATTTCATTTCTGGAACTTCATTTAATTACATTTGATTTCATATATTTCCATAAATGAATTCATAAGGAAAAATATTAATGATTGGTTGAATGTTTTTGTTTCATAAAAACTCAATTTGTTAACGTTAATGATCCCAAAAAGCTTTTAAATCTGTGGAAAAATGTATTAGCTAATCTGATGTAGTTTTAATTATTCTCTCAAATAGACTATCTATCTAAGGATGCTAGATGGTGATGAAACTAATCTATGTGTCATGTGACGAATAAATAAATCACCAAAAAATCGATGTAATATTTAGATTACAATATAATACAATTTAATGAGGCACTCTAAAAAAATTTCCACTTCTTTAATCGGTATCCTGTAAAATGGATCCAATGATACATCTTATCATATATAACTAAAGTGTTTCTACTTTGTAAGGTAAAACCTAAAGGTTACCAATACCTTTATAAATATATCCATAATGTGTAATGGTATTCCTCCCCATATAATATTTTCACTATATATAATACCAAAGGTGTTCATTTCCATAAATTTCACTCTAAATATCCTTAATCCTGATAAACTACAATAATGTAAAACATTAACAGGTGTATTAATGAATTCAAAATTATAATCAATCATAAAACCATAAACCCATGAAATTTTCTATAACTCTTATATTAATCTTACCTAGGGATATAAATTATTCCCAAACAAACACAGTCCTTACATGTTTCTTGATTCATATAACCCAAATACCATTTGTAAAATACTTCTACAACATAATTCTTGAATCCCATTACATAAATAAATCGATCCTTCAAAATCAATGACAAACATGTTATAATTTATTCTTTAGTATAGAATTTAATTCTTGTATTAGATCATTGAGTTTGATAATGCTAATGTTCCCCATATATAATTCATTGACCTTCTAGAAAAATATTCAGTCTATTTCCTTTTTTTCCACAATTATAACATCTTCCCATTATTTTGATAAATTCTTCTATTTTCTTTATCACATGTTCTTAAAATGTATGAAGGTAAATCTTCTTTCCTCACTGTTCATTGAACATGAACGTTCATAAATATTCCTACTCCTATTTTTTCATACATGAAGAATATCATCAAAGTTAACATTTTTTTCATATATAATTGTAGATGAATATGAATAATAAAAATATCTATCTCCATAGTCCTCATACAATTTGGTGGGTTGTAGTCACCAAATATTCCATCATATTTTATATTAACTTGATTACTTGTAGTTCTAACCATTGACTAAAACAGTGAAGCATATTGTAAGAACCACTATTTATAATGGGAAGCGAAATGGTCATGAGAAACACATATAGGATATCTAAATATATAGAAATTAATTTTTAATCTATGACACCCACGTTTTATCCCATTTCCATCATATTGATAATCTATTCAAATCCATCATGATGGATTGAAAAGAATTATTACACTTCCAAATCATATCCCCAAGTAATATCAAACTAGGTGTGAGGAAAATATTGTTGTCATACACCAGGTGGTGATTGATTGTAGATCAATGCTCCATTTTAAGAGTTACTTCAACTAGGTTCCTCCTTACTAGAGGCATATCCTCATTTCATATCTAGACATGGATTTAATTTCGTGGTAACCGATTTCTCTAACTTGTACCAATATTCTATGATTTTTTTTTCAAATTATGAATATCCTTTATCTTATCTTATAGAAACCCATTGAAATATCCCTATAAATATCCATATGGGTCACATTAAATTATTCGAATCCATGTTTTAAAAGGATATCTAAACCTTTCCTCTAATAACAACTATCTATAGCCAGGAATTTTGTACATTTATATTACACATTTTTAGTTGAATTATATTTATAGTACCCCAACACATGTATAAAGACCATAATTGTTTACTACCTTTTGGGAATAGGTTCAAAATACTTTAACTATTGAATTACCATAAACATATCACATATATCATATCCTTTTGTAATTATAACAAATATACCATATATAAAACCCCTCTTCATTACATGGGGACATGGATAAGAAGAAAGGGTGAGCTCAGATGCTCGGTAAGGGAAAACATGTATTATACATTAGAATAACATGAACATAATGGTATGAGAACATGCACATAATATTTAAAAACCACACCGGACATATTAATGATCTTAATACTAAGTTATCAATTTTTTTTTCTTATAATAAGACATGAATCAAAAGGTAATCAATCAACATGATCCATGTGGGAATAACATTATCCAAAGACACGGGTTTTTGAAATACACATAATCATAGAAAACCGTATTTCATGGCTACCCACCATGAAATTTATATCATTGTAGGCCTGGGATAACCACCCATGTACCTTATTTGGGCTTGGGCTCACCACCCAAGCACCCTATTTTTCAGGCATTGGCTAATCGCCATTGTACCCTTATTTTTAGGATTGGACTAACAACACATGTTCTATAAGTGCTCATAGAATAGTTGTAATTACATAATTACTTAGAGGGATATATTGTTCACACCCATCACATAACGAAAATCATATTCATGTGTTCCACAATATCGTAAAAAAACATTTTTTGATAAACCAGGAAATGAATGGGGTTTTATTAAAATTTCATCATATTATAGCCTATATAAAAGTGATATTTTTCATAATAATTTCATAGTTTTATCATATAATAGACCAGGTAAGATAAGTGTGTTTTATAATAATTATATAATATTATAAACTATAGAAGATAAATTGATTTGAAAGACATCATGTCATCATAAACATAAAATATTCATATATGAATAATAATATAATCCTTGAATTATATCCTTATTAAATAATAAGTAACCCCAATGAATTTTAGCATATATAGATAACAATTTTTAAATAAAAGTCACTTGTAACATTTCATGACGAAAATATTTGTTCGTTGATCAAAACTCTTTAAAACCAAATATTCATAAAATATTTTACAAAACATTTTCTTGGAGAAAAAAATAAAAAACCTTAAAAGGTTTATTAAAAAATAATTTAAAACAATTATAGAGTAAAATATATATTTATCATTGAAAAATACCTTTTCACAAGATTGTGCATTTTTAATATAATTTTCACTAAAAATACATTGAATTCATGTAAATGAATCCTTAAAAATCATTTAATACTTTTCTTGAGGAAAATATCTTTAGAATTTGAAAAATAACACATCTTAATTTTTTTAAAACGATATTTTCTTTGTAAATAAACATCAAAATTTATAAAGGAAGAATTGAATAATGTTGAGTTCATTATGGTGGTAAATTTTGTAAATTTTGTACATGTTAAAACAAATATTCCATTCACATTTTCTATAAAATCTTGATGGCCATTGTTTGGAAAAAGAAATGAATATTCCTTTAAAAACTATTAAAAATTAATTAAAGTGTAAAACATTCATTAATAAATAATTTTTGTATTGTAAACAATATTTTTGGAAACCTTTTCAGAAAATAGGGTTTTGGAAGAAATCATAATTTTGATAGAAGAGATATATAAATTTAAATTTTATAAAAATACATTTTTTTCATTTATTTTATGTACATAAGAGTTGGAAAGGGTAATAATACATGAAAATATCATGGATTACGAGATGAGAATAAAACTATTGAGTTTATTGATAGATGGAACAATATATTTTATCATCATATAAAAAATCTTAAACAGTCAAGATTGTCGATGAGATTTCATTATAAAATATTTACCAATTTAGTAAAATTGAATTGTAAACCAAATTAAGGAATAGCCTATAAGAAACATTAAATATCCTGATCATAATAAAATTTTCGATATTTCATGTCAAAGGGGTTTTATATGAATATTTTAAGATAATATAGTATCAAGATATAACATATTTATTAATGAAGGAAAACGGAGACGGAAAACCATTACCCATTTAGTAATATTTTCAATCTTAAGACCCAATAAAGAATGAAATAAAATTTAACATTATATAGAATTAAAATAAGGATATAAATGATATTACATGTCAATGTGGAAATATATACATCACCAAAAAATAAATTATTTTTTAATTTACATAGGTCTTTCAAAAATAAAAGAGAGATTAGAAAATCGCTTACATTAATTGTAGAATTTGATAATACAGGTTCAATGATCGTGTATTAAAATATACATACATTATAGAAATATAATTATATATATAATAAAATATATGATTTTATAATGACATTTTTGTACAAATTTATCTACAATTATAGGTAAATATTTCATTTTGGCTAGTAACATCTTTGTTTTTTTTAATATATGTTTTGATATACTATTTTTGGCCATCATAATTTGATAATGATATCATCATATCTATAATATTAACCATGTTACTGATATAATTTGTATTCTATATATATTTATCTATATTAATATATAATATTTATGGTTAGAAAATGAAGTACATAGTTTATGGAGATTCTAGGAAGTACGTACACATGATCCTTCTTTTCGTTTTCTTTTCAGATAGAAATAATATAAGTCGTTTGGTATAAATCACTAAATAATCATTTTTTCATATCATTGACATATTTTCCTTAAAAAACTCATTATTTTCCTCCCATGTATATCATGAACAAATCAAATCGCTTCGCAAGGCGATATTCCTGTGAACACAAGAGCGCCATTATGGTATAAAAAAGGAATGTAAGAATGTATGTGAGATTTAATAATTAAAAAATAATAATAATTTCATTAATTACATATATCAAAAATAAATCCATTATTTTTACCTACCTCGATCGGTGGTAATGGAAAATCAAATGACCTCGTTTTGGGAGGCGGTGGTTCACCATACACATGAATGATTATTTTAAAACCCATTAAATTGATGCAGATATGGTTGTAGATAATTAGCATTACATTAAAATTCATAGTATATGTTTTATAATGATTTTTTTATTTCTTTATATTAAACTAATAATTTATATAGGAGGTGGAATATGTTAAACAAAAATGATCATTGTGGAATTTTATCTTTTCTTTGGGTATCTTCCTTATATTTTCACTGAAATCCTAACTAGGATGGATTTATATCCGAACTAAATATTTATGGATGAGATGATATAATTTTTTATGTGATTTTGATAGGTTTTTGTGGATATAATATGGTTTTCATGTTTTAAATGTATATGGGAATGGGTGGATTATTATAAGTTATGTGATCAGAACACCTGCTATTTTTTGAATGAACGAATTATGACCACATTTTTACATTTATTGTGTCTAAATTAAAAAAATATTATAAATAATGTAATTGATAAGGTAAATATATGGTCATAAAATTTGATTTTTAAAAGTATTGGGTTATTTTTAACCAATATCATCTAGGTTCACCCTTGGGTAGAGCCATTTTTACCTTCACTATAGTAATTAAATTTTAAAATTTTCACTATTCAAATTTGTCAAAAAATAAACTAACCTTATTAGATAATATTAATTATTTTTATTCCAAATATTTAATCCTTTTTCAACAATTCCATTCATTTATTTATAAAAAAATTAAAATTATTCCCCTAGATGCGGCTTGAAAGTAGGTTTTTAAAGAGAAAATAATCAAAAGTATACAAATTTTTATATGACAATTTAATATGAAATTAAAAAAGAATAACCTAAATTGGATTTGTGGATGTTTAATTGGTGAAATTATACATTTAATCCAATATATATATAACATATCTTTATAAATAAATTAGACGATAATGTACATTTTTATTAAAATTAATTATATTTTACTAATCATCAAAAAAAATTTCAGAAAATTATCAAACATTCAACATAATATTGATTCCACATGATGATTTCAAAAATTATTTGTTAGCATTTAAATTTTTTAACATATTTAATAATAAATTTTTTCATGCCCATAAAAATAAATACAAATACTTTTTTTGAGGAAATAATATTTTCAAAGCATATAATGGTTTTACCAAATATTAATTACTTATTAATAGATATTGTTAATTTATATAAAACCAATTTATTTTAAATTTTAAAATTATTTATAACTATTCATATATCTAAGTTTAACTACTAAGTTGTAATGTTTACTTTTAAATAACTGTATTTATAATATTTCGTAATCTTGTTAAGACTTATTTCAATGTGAAACACAAACTAAACTCATTAATTGAATAAAAACATGATTAATATAGTTTTGTTTGTAATGCAATGTAATTTGTTTTGATTCCTTGTAACATAAGATAAAATTAGTGATTATTATAATTAAAATACAGAATAGTTTGAATTTATTTGAAGATATATAATTCACAAAATCAGGTGGTGTTACATGAATTCTGGTGATATATTTATGGAATTTATAAAAAAAATCGTCTACTCTTGCCTTAAATATTTTATGGTAGTCCTTATGGGTGAAATACTCATTTACTCTACATAATAAAAGAATAATTAAGAGAACATAAGTATAGTTATTGATTAACTATGAGATCACCATCTTTATGATAAGTTCATGTTGTGCCAGTTTTGGGTCTTCAAGGTTTAATTTTTAGGGAACATTATATCTGATCATGGACTTCATATAGAACCAAATATGATTTTAGGAATTTATTTATTTGGATCCAAAAAAATGTGTGTTTTAGTTGAGGAGTTCAATTTTCTTGTGAAGGTACTGTGAGGGTTTTGTTCCAAGAATTTCCATTGTATAATCCCATTTAAAATCCCAAACATTTTAATTGAACATGAATATCTTGATAAATAATTTTTAGGGAGTCTTCTAGGAAGTTGACATTGAGGTTGACCAGTTTTCTTAGGTTTAGACTATTAATGGAGGGAATGGTGTACACATTTTTTTGAAATCCTATCGATATAGGAAATGCAGTATTTTGATGCTTAGTATGGGCATGATTTCAATTAGGTTGAGGAATATGAGACCACATGGGTTGAACAACATGACTAATGACTAATATGTGGTAGTGGTAGTATTATATACAAATATGTAGAGGATCTATATTATTGTGGAGATATTTTTATGTACCTAGAAAATCAGGGCCTCATTTATATTTTCACACATATAGATCTTCACATGAGATAAAGGCTTTGGTTCGAGTCCTTGTAGGTTATGACATTGGGATACTCTATAATCCTTGTATGGAAAATTTGGAGGCATATTTTCTATGTAGATGTATTTTTTGTAGCTAAAAATATTAGAAGTGAGGGTGAAACATTTCTTCATTCAATAGTGTTGACTACTTTTCTTCACAACTGTGTGCGGTTGTCTCTGTTAGGTGACATCGATTATGATGTTCTTCATGACCAAATATCCTCAAGTGATGCACCATATGGATCATATGATGGAATGAAATGTGTAATTATTTTCTAGGGATGGATGTTAGTTCTACATGAGATGTGATTGGAAGAGATTTTATACTTCCACACTTCATCTTTTTTGGTATGTCCCAATTTTGAATAGTTTTACATGAAAATTTAGATGAAATTTTGGTGAATGTAATGATGTAGACAAGAGATGAGTTCATGACTCAATGTATCACATGTCAAATAAGAAATTCATAAAATAATAGTTATGTAGATTTGATATAGCTTCTTGAGACACAAGAGTGAAAATTGAATGGAATATATATAGACTTTAAGAAAGGTATTATGTCGATAATGATAAGCCAGAATGACATATGGGCAATACTTTACCAACTTACCATGTCAGTGCACTTCTATTATATAATGGAGAAGAGTTTAGTAGAGAGTCTGGGGAAGTAATACAGATGGGATATCATTAAACTCCATGGGGAACCCTCTATAATTTTCTTCGACCATGATGTGTTGTATACAACACAATATTAGAGTGGATTTCATGAGGACTTTAGGACCTAGTTGAGGATGAGTAAATCATTTCACCTCTATAAGGATGGGTAGTCCTAGGGCACTATCTAGGTATTTGAAGACATGATGAGGTATGACATGTTAAACTTCACCCAAATATGGAAGGCTCACATTACAATGGTATTGTTTTCTAATAATAATACATATCACTCTATCATGGGAAAGTCACATTTTTTTGTCTTATATAGAAGACTCTGTAGGCCCCCTAATGTTGGTCCGATATTGGTTTGAATAATCTTCATGGGATAGAGATGGTTGAAGGGATACATGAACTTATGTGGACCGACAAGAGACAATAAAAATATAATACAGATGGGCATCATAGAAACATGTGGTTTTAGTATGGTGACATAGTTTTCATGAGAATACTCCCCTTAAGTATTTTGGATATTTGATCATGGAGAAATTCAATACCTATTATTAATCTGGTCATTCATGATACTAAAGAGAGTTAGGGAGTTTGTTTGCAACCTAGAAGATCCCCTGTAGTGGGATTAGGTGAATGATGTCTTCAATGAGTCAGAACAAAGGCGATTTGGGTATGATCCTACACATGTTAGTGAATTGGTTGAACAATAAATCAGGTATGGATCCACCTTCATAGAGTACAAGGCGGTAATTGAATATCGATATGACTGGATTCTAAATGGATAAACCATTCATTTGTTTGAATGTTGTGGGAGCATGGGAATGTTCATGAGATCTCATGGTAGTGGGATATCATAATGTGAGATTGGTGTCCCCACCTTTTTTTAGATTATTGTTTTCTGTGTAAAAAATATTAGAAGTTGGGGAGAACGTAGTGACTCAATTCTATTCTTTTAAGACATTGGATGATATTAACAAATATTTATTGATCCATTCATTCTGTTAGTGTGAGATTTATAGGCTTGGTGATCCAAGAATTGATATTCTTAAGATTTTAAATATATTAAAATCATGGTAACATTGTTTTCTTATATATTTTTAAAAACTACAAATAAGTTTGGTATAAAAAATATGAAACCATATTTGAATATTGAACAAAAAAATTCCTTAGGAGCTACCTCTAGTTTATGTTGAAAGATGTCTAGTTGAGGTAGTTTTTGACGATGTTCTTAATTATAATAAATAATTATTTTTTTATTTATATTATTTTCAAGGGTAATAAACTAATTAACTTAATTGATACCTCAATTTAAAAAATATACATTGTTATTCTTATAACCGTTTAGTGAATTTAGAAGATATCTGACCAGCCTTCATTATTTGATAGAGATCAGAGGATGACTGGTAATCAGATCGTGGTGGACCGATATGCAGCAACTACATCATGGAATATCCTTTAATTATGATCATTTAATTCACCCAAAATTGATCCCAATATATGTAGAGCTCATCAATTGGTTTTTCCACACTACTGATTAAAGTTTTTGAAGAATGAATTAATAATTGATTTTGATTTGTGATTATTTCATCCTTCGCATGAGCCAACTACATGAATTAAATTATTTAATTCCAATAAATGTTTTTATTCCATTTTCTCACCCAATTTTCTATTTTTATGTAATACGTGTCTAGGATTTCTTGTCCAATGTCAGTTTTTCCTTTACTATTTTTCTCTCCCACACCAATTTATTAAAAAATTCATCATTTGACCACATGGTCCCGATTCGACATTTCTTGTGTGGGTTTGAGAATGAACGAACCCCAAAATTCATTATTTTCTTCTAAAAGATGATATAATTAATTTTTTTGTAAATATTTAGATATATTTCATGTTATACTTCTTGGATCTATGATCAAGATTGGCGACTGGTGATGTGAGATGAAAAGGATGTGCGATAACTCTTAGAGAGGATGACCTGATTCCATTATCACACCATTGAAGGATTTTATATGACTCAAAAACTGATTTTATTCAATTAATGAACAACATTTCCATGAGATACATGTCATAGTTTTCCATTATTGTTTTCTAATAATTTATCAATTATTCATTTCTTATAACTAGAAAATTTTTAATGTTAAATTCTGTGTAATCATTTCTTAATCCAGGTATACAATTTTTCGTTCTCTCAGAAACCCCATTTTATTTAATAGTTAATTGGAAGGTTAAAACAGGAAGGAGTTTATAATTATAAATACATAATTTCAACTTTCTACTGGAGTATTTAGTACCATTATCTGATATCATTATTTTTAATGACAAACCTATTGTGCTTTATTCCATCCTCTTTAAGTAACAAAATATATCCAAATCTTGAGTCCTTTTGGACATACAAATAATACATGACATTATGGTGAATTTATTAATGAATGTGATAATTTAGTACTCTATATTTGGGTAATTATTTTTCATCGGACCATACTCATTAGTGTGAGAAAGTAGAAATGGTTACTTAATTTGAATATCAACTGTATTGTGAATTTTTCTCATTATCATACCATTATTCCATGATTGGAAAACTATATTAGTATCCAATTTTTTATTGTAAGTTTATTTTAAAACATATTATTTGATCAAATTCCCAATTTTTTCCATGATTTCCAAGTCATCTATACCAAAAAGTATTAACATCTTTTGAATCAGATAATATCTTGATTTTTCTTCCCAAACAAGAAGCAAATTTCCTGGGGTTATAATTACATTTGAGAATATATACATATATCTAATAATAATTATAATAAATAAACCAATCCTAAATATTATTTAATTTCCATCATCAAAAACATTATATACAATCAAGATATTGTTCTTTAATTAATCAAAAAGATAAAAATTGTTAGGTCAGATCTTTCCTTCCATAATATTTCTAGTTCCAACACATTTAATTTTATGTTATTTTGTTAATAAATTTTTTAAAACACTCCCATAATTCATTAAATATTTATGGTTTTTTAGATAACTAGTCATTATAAGATTTACCACTATCTGTTTTCCATGTATTCACATATTTATTTTCTATGTAAGAATATTCTAGAATATTGGTTTATCATTTTTTATTATTCTCCCCTACTGATTTCTGATTGTTGTTATATTATAATAATTTATTGGTGAAATATTAATTTATTATTTTCCTATCGTCACTATATTTCCAAATTAATCTGTTAAAAATCAAATGTTTCCTCTTATGTCAATATTCTATTCAGTTAGTTGATGAAATAATTTTTTTAGGCATGCTACAGTTGTCGTATCAATGATACATTATCTTTACATCAAATCAAAAGACATATATTATATCATTATTTATATGTTATACCCACAGAAATAAAAAAAACACTAACTATAACCCTTGAACCTTATCATTTGATTGAAGCAATGATTATATCTAGAAAATTGTATTTCTCATTTCTAGCATTGCGTTGAGTTTCTTTTACCAAACCATATTATATAATTATTTTATATATTTTTTGTAAAAATGGTTATTTTTTCATTATTATTTTATTTATATTTATGTATTGAACTAACCTAGGTTTCCCTCTTAAATGGTTATATTAACCCATTCACTACATACTCTTAGGGGGTTCTTATTCCCATGGAATGTTGACTGTCACTCGGGCATAAAAAAAACTAGAGAGAATGTTTTCACCAAACATAAAAATGATATATTGTATATAAACCCCTTATAAATAAACAAATAGAATATTGTATTCCAAAAACAATGGAAAAAGGTAGGTATATAGTCTAAAATAATCTAAACCAAACTTTTTGAACACGTCCAACTAAAAAGGATAACTAAAAAAAGAACAAACAAATTTTTATGTTATTTTGGGAAACATCTTTCCATATAACTTCCATATACAGATACGTAAATGAAATTAACGTTTCAAATTAAAAGTGGAACCATGAACTATATTTCATCAAATACAACACCAGGTCCATGTTCTCCCAAAGGGATGTAAATGTTTTTTTCATTAAAGACTCAGTGGGATCCCATGTAGAAGTTACATATCATTTATATGTTCAATAACACAAATATTCTGAATTTAAAATAAAACATGGAATGATAAAAAATTTAAAACTATATCAAAATCTTGGTAAAAAATTCCTATTTATACATAGTTAAAAAATGTTATGTAAAACCGTTTCAAATAATATTTCTACAAACAATTTACATCAGTCTGAATTTAAGAAGGAATATCAAATCCAAAACATTATAAATCCATGAACTCATAAGACATACACCAAATATCACTAAAAGATACGCTCTCCAAGACATAAATACCATTATAAATAGTGTTAACTACTTGTCTAATGAACACATTCATTGAGTCTGGGGAATATGTGAGTTATTTATAATGGAAACCCCATGACGATTCCAAAATGAATCCCCTATAACATTTTCCATGGTAAAAGAAGAAGGCCCCATGAGTGAACCCCTCGATTTTAAATTTAATGATGGACAACACTACACCCTCCACTTATATAATCAATTATTAACATGTTCTATTTATAAAATCATTTTAAAGGTTCACCGTATTCCATAAAGCCATTTTAAATGACCATTTTTCTCAAATTCATACATTGAAAACTAGTTATACAATCCATTTTATTTCTTTAAAAACCATCCTTTATTTTCATTTATAATGGAAAACCACCATTTTATAAAAAAAATTACCAAAATTTAGCAACAATCATTTATCATTCCAATTATGTAGTAAAATATTTAATCCGTTAAGAGAAATCAATGGTTTACATAAAAATGTATATAGATAGAGCCACCATCCATAAACTCAGTTGCATAACCAATACGATGGGATCCCCATAGTAGAAGAAATAAAAAATAACCATAAAATTTACAATAACCATATACAATAACATATAATTAAGTTCGTTAATAAAATGATCATCGGAGAGGATATATCAGAACATACCTAAGAAAAATCACATGCCACTCCACAACCAACACAAATAATGGTCTCCATAATAAGTTCAAAAAACATATAAATAAGGGTTCAAAGAATCCAAATTACAGTATCAGTAGATCCATAAAAAATTCCAAACATCAATTTCATAACCAATATGAATGGAGAAGAAAATGTTTTAATTAAACTATGAGAAGAAACTCAGCCTAGATGTTAACAAATGATGAAAGAAGTGATCCAGATCAAAAAAAGACTCCCAAAATCACCTCAAATGAAAATTAATTTTTCACAGAGTTGTATAGATAATAAATTAAGGGGGATTCGTGTGATATAATTGATAAAACATATTTTACATGTTGGATTTATGTTTTAAATCATAGAATTACTGCATTAATTCCTTAATTTTCATGACCATCAAAAAATTCTTCTCCTTGGGATAATTTATCTAAAGTGGTGATTTTAAGATGTAAAATATGTTGATTGTGTAAAATAATTTACCACCTAAACCTGATTTGGGTATTCATATCAATGATGATATTATGTCATAAATTAGGGACATATACTATAACATCCCTGTAGATCAAATACTAATATCATGTTGTAACAAAACCCCGAGAAAGAGACTCAAATATTTAATGAGCTTCAGTAACAAGATATTAATCATTAAAAATATCGTTCATTGTAACTAGTATTTTAAAAAATAAAAAACATAGTAATTTCTATCTATATGTTGGGTCAAGGTAGAATGGTTCCCTAGAAAGAGGTGAAACCACAGATTCATCCCTGATGATTTGTACTCTCTAGTTTCATGCATATCCAATTAATGTACCAATAAAACTCTACCACTTAGATGAACTTTACATAAAATAATTTATACTATGAATCAGTGATATCCAATGGTTTCTCTACAATGGTAACATATTTATCAAAATCCATATCCTTCACTCTATGAACCTGAGAGGCATCATGATACTTTTTCTTGAGAATAATTTTATAGAATGAAAAGAATATGTTTTATCAAAGATTTTATTGAAAGCTAATATGGAACACACAAAATATTCATAGTTACCACAAATGGACCAAAATATTTTTGAGCTATATTCCTCTATTTTTTAATCTTAAATTTCACAAAAATATGAGAAACATTCATGAAAACTGCACACCAACTGAAAATACTAAAGGATAGAATCAATGATAAACATATTATTTATATCAAATCAGGGTTATAACCAAGAATTAATGTATCTCAGATGTACTCATAGTCATATCCAAAATGATACTTGGTTTCATAACAAGGATTCTCTAACCAAATCTCAACAAAGAGGTTTCCAAAATGTGTGACTATACAGATCCTTCAAAGGCTCCATTATAATCAATGAAAAGTAAGTTCTGTTATAAGATAACTCCAACAGCCCAAGATGGTTATCCAATGATACACCAAGGTCAATGATTTAGTCATGGGTTATATCCTAATGTAATTGAATAACATTCTTGGTTTGATGATATTGGTATGGATGATATGTTTTACTCAATCTCACCTAAGTCCACATATAACCTTAGAGACTCTTCCAGAACCTATAAGTATTCATCAGATCCATGTCCACTAAAATGGAAGAGGGAACCCCATGTATCCTCAGGATATATATAATGTAAATCATAATAATATCATTAACTCTAAAAGTCTCTTGGATCATAATGAAATGTGCATATTTCATCAATTGATCAATCACCATGAATATAGAATTATTTCTTTGGGGAGTTAGTGTTCATCTGCCTATGACATCCATGTAGACTTCATACCCTTTAAATCCACCACTAAGAGAAGCTAGAAAATACTATAAGGCTTAAAATATTCTCAATTTATCTATTAGAAGGTGCAACAAAATTTCAGAAAATCGGCAATGTCTTTCTTCATATCTGGCCCCTGAAACCATCATTTCATGTCATTAAACATCATAATAGTACCCCAGTTAATGGAAGACAAGAAACTATGGAAGTAAAAAAAACTACATTCCTTACGATAACTAGGTTGAAAATGTGGTTCATGAGTTGGGGAATACTATCAAAATAGATATATGAACAAGAAATGGTATCCACAGTAAAAACGAATTCCATGATTCCTCTAAAACCATTATCTTATTGTTGAATCAATATAATAAATTGAAGAGGATATGATGATTAGTTAAAAATGGTCAAACCCATACATGAACCAACCTATTTCATATCCAATTGAAACTGGGTGAAGAGTCCCATCAGGTTAAACTCATCCATTGATTCTAAAATTTCTTATAGTTGAACATTGTTTCTAGAAGTGTTTGTGAATAAATTATCCTTCCTCGAGGTGTTGGAAATATCAAAATAAAAAATATGAAGGTATTCCACACATATTATATGTAAAATATTAAAGATATTTTTTAATAGATATATTTCCAACTCTTGTGATCATAAAATTCTTTGAGCCTCTCCCCAGAAGGATTCTGTCTCTAATGTTTAAGTGCATGAATAACTCTATAAAGGTATAAATCATGACTAAAATAATTCTTCTCATATAACCCAAACTAACAATATTTATAACCAAAAAAATTACAGTCATTCAAAAACATGAAAACTTGAACGTAAAGATATGCAGTAATATACACCAAAAACCCCATACCCTGATTAGGTAAGAGAAAAATTTATGCTGACGTCAAATGATTTTTCATCTCATCAAAACAAGACTTCAAATTCATTTACATTTTTAACTACATCCCATTTATGGAAATATAAGTAAAGGATGAAACTAATTTCGACAAATCTGTGATAAACCTAAGATTGTATTAATAATTACCTAATAATCTACAGATCTTGAAGATGTTCCATGGCTCCTCCAATGACATGATATCCTTAACATCCTAACAATCAAAAAATAAAATATATTCATAAATCATTTTCCCAGATAAGTATACGTAATAAATTTTAAAATTTCATTTCAAATGTATTAAATAATGACAATGACTTCTCAAGACATCCGAAACTAGATTCAAATTATTCTCATGTTCATGCTCAAATTCAAAATAAAATAGGATATAGTTTGAAAACATAATAACAAATGTGTCATGGTACTTATGGAATATATAGTTCAATAGATATACGAAAATAGGTGTTTTATTAATAAGAGCAATATGTATCAAAAGATAATATTAAGGGTAATACATTATCTTATGGGCTTCCTTGGAATATCTGTATATAAAACCTCTAGATGATGATAAATTTACAATATATATATATATATTCAAAAACCACTTCACCATCATTAACATATCAAACAATTCATACAAAAGGTGTGTTTTCCTAACACACGGCACGTACTTGGCTTCTCCTCCCCTGCCCAGGTCCTTCTACACGACTAACGCACGTGGTTCACCTAGAAGAATACTACACAGCGTGTTCTCACTAAACATGGCGTGTATTAAATGAGATTCACCGACCCATGTAGTTAGTGACATGGCCGGATACATGGCTCACACAACATGGAATGTTCCAGATCTACACGGTGTGTACTAAAGGATTTAAACCATCCCATGTTGTTATTTACACAGCTACATTCTAGGGATTACACTACACAGCGTGGTCAAGACTGAGACGACGTGTATTTCTTAAGATTTCATCCATCTATGCCATTATACACACAGGTGGACACTTGAATCAGAAGATAATCTTAATGGTAATACATTATCTTATGGGTTTCATTCGAATATCTATATATGAAACCTATATGTGATGATAACATTAACATATATCGATATTCAAAAACCACTTCATCAATATGAATATATCAAACTATTCATACACATTGTGAAAAGGGTACTTATTCATAATAATCACCAAAATTCATCATTAAAATTTTCTTAAAAATTGAAATGAACCATCAACCTTCTTTGAAAAAAGAAGAGGGTATTCTCATTTAGAAAATATTGGGTGAAAATGTCCCTTAAAAAGAAGATCATCCAATTGAACCGTGAACTCCTTCATCTTAGTTGGTGACATATGCTAAGTGGGTTTCAAGATAATCTTTGTACCTATCCCAAAATAATTTATAAAATCAACATCCCTCACTGGAAGAATACCAGAAATTTCAACTGAGAAAACATTTGGGTAATCCCAAACATCCAATGAATGATAAAAAAGAGGTGACACAACATCATCCTCATTTGAAATGGTAGATAACATCTTTTGATATTTATGTGGGGAGGTGCTAAAAAATAGTCATCAGATCCAACTCCCCCAAAAATAGTAAAAAATCCCATTAGAAGAAATGATTGAAAAACACTAATGGTATAAAAAAATCCCAACATGATGAAAAACTATTCAATCCATACTGATGACAACATCTAATAGATCAAAATCATGGACTTGAATATCCAAAATTGCTTCCATTTAATCTATCGAAAGAGAATAAGGTGGTCATAAAAACCAATAGCCTTTTCTCTTTCTAGGAGCCCTAACAAAATTCATAAATAAGGACATAATATCAACTATATGTTTAATAACATGAAAAAAACAAGAATATATAAATTATTTTAAGGGTCCATTATCAAATATATTGGTTTCTATAGATGACACAATGAAAATGGTACCACCCACTATCACTGGTCCCACATAAACCTCATTCAGAGACTCATAAAATTAATAATTGTAATTCGCTTTTGAATCCTATGGATTGAGAAATGGGGACTTGAAGAATTTTACTATGTCATAGTGTCCTTTGGATAAGAAGATATATAACCATAATAATGTGTACAAAAATTGTAGATGAACCTCTATAGATGGCCTCAATAGCCGCATGAATTTAAAAAATATCATGGGTGTGGGATACATATGCTTAGTGAAAACTCCAATTAAGAATTTGTGGAATGTTATCAACAATGTGAAAACAATTGTTGAGGATACCGAGGTGGTCAATAATTGAGAACCACCCCCACTATGATTATAATTCCATATCCTCTTCTTCCAATGTGTTCTACTAAGACACAAATTTCAAGAAGGATAAGTATCATAATCTATAATATAATTTAACATTCCACGATAACAACATACGTGGGAAGCTTCATCATATATACATGTGATATAATATAGGATCACATCCCTTTAAGTTAGTTTTGATCCCCTAACTAATTTTTCATCAACACATATAAGAAAAAATAACCCATATCCACAAAATGATAGGTGTATTCCAACACAAAATGTTCACTCATTTATAATGTTAGGAAATCCATGGACATAGGCATCATCAAAGACACTCAGAAAAACAATTGAAATTTGAGTGTCTCAAAATCCTTCCAATCCAATACAATGTGATTATCTTCCAATACTATAGAATCCCAGAACTACTTGATGGGACCCTCTTGTCTAAATTTCATTCACATCACCTTGATAGTATTAGGCTTCTCTAGGAAGAGCAAGATCTTATCAACCTTGTTCATCCATTCCTCTACCTCTTGGATTTCATTCATACCCTTATAAGACATGGGTTTCTTAGGTGGGATATATTGGTTCAATTCCTTGTCTCCTCCAACTCGTGTACATGCCTTTGATCATGATTTTATATCTCATTTTTAGGTATATTTCACAGCATGAAGAAACCGAATGATGGCCTTGATAGGATTCTAATATAGATGATGATAACATTGATGATAATATCTCACTACACCCTTTAGTAGAACCTATGTAAGATATATCATAGGCATATTACTATTTTACAGAAATAAAATAAATGTTTTTGAGAAGATAATGATCATAATAATAAACAGATTCTAACTTCATGAACTTATAACATGAGACACACAACCTAATAAACCCTTGTAACTTGAGTCTCCTCATGACCAGAGTTGATAAAGAACTCCCTGGAACCTGTCTCTCAAATACCAAAAATTCAATATCCCATATACCATATTTTAAAAGTAAAGGATTCAAGGTAAAAAAACCACCAATTATACTAGTTTTTAATGAACTAAACATGTTTACCCATTGAAAATGATATCAGTATCGTTCCTCTAAAAACCAATGTCAATTCATAGTCCTCATGAACTAGTTACTATAATCCATGCATAAATCCCAATCCAAAGGGATTGGTTTTTACAAAATTGAATCCTGAGAAATGGAATATACACATAATGGAAAGAAATAACTAGAATGAGATATTACATAGAAAAAAACTAATAGTACTTATAGAAACAGAATTTAGATATACCAACTCTAAGAACATATACAACTATAAATGAAAACAAATGAAAAATAACTAGCTAATCCATGTGATAATGTTGTAAATATTCCACCATCTCACCACCAGCTAAAAAAACCATGCTGAGATAAACATGCATACCTCGCTATGGTCAATCTCCTTTTCCAACATCAAAAGGAAATAATAGGTTTTCAAACTAATGAAGGGGTCAAAAGGGTGTGACATAAATATTCTTATTTGGATCCTACCTCGATGTTCCATAGAATTTCTCTATACAAAAACCCAAAATTTTTCAATTTAAAACAACATGGAATGATAAAAATATTTCAAATTTATATAAAAAACATGATAAACAATTTACCTTTTGCATAGTTCTAAGAAAATAAGCTAAATGTGTTTCAAATTATATTTCCATTAAGCTATTTTTATGATTAAAAAATAAAAATTATATATTAAATCCAAAACAATAAAATCAATACACTAATAAAACATACACCAAGGATCACAATGGTTCAATATAGCTGAACTATTCATACCACAATGACTATTTCGCACTACAATTCCATGGAACACATTCATCAAGTCTACGTAATATAGGAACACCTAGGAAAGTGTACCACCATGAAATTACAAAATCATGTCCTTATAATATAGCCATATAGAGTAGAAGAACACCCAATGTGTGATGAAATGAATATAAAATTGATGAATCGTAATACTAGACCCTACAACTAATAACACAAGGCTTACCATGCACTTCATTTAAAATAATTTCAAAGAATGATCACATTTTATAAAACTTTATCAAAGATGCCCTTTTTATCAAATCATACTTTGAGAAAACTTTTTTCAATCCAATTTAATGCTTTGGAAATCATATTTATTTTACCAAAATAATGGAAAACCAATCCTTTTATGAAATTACATTTAGACACTAAAATCAACCATCCATTATAACGTCAATTCTTTGGGAAGAAATTTCATTAAATAAGTTCAACAAATGTATCACATAACACATGATAGAGATGAAAAAATCCACCTCAAACAATGTTTTAGAAAAAATGTAATGCGATCCCCATAAAAAAATTATGAAAACCTATTAATGCCCTATCATCGATTCCTACAACTTATATTGCAATTAATAAATAAAATAGTCGACAGAAAGGATAAATCACAAAATACCTCATGAAATGCATGAATCACACCATAACTAATAAGAAGATTGGCCTCCATGATAAAATTGCACAAAATATATACAAGGGATAAACAAATATTTATCAAATGATCAATAGATCTCTAAACCCATCCCAATGTCACTACCATAACAAAGAGAAATGAAGAAGTATAATTGTTTATTACCCTTAGATAAGTAACGCAGAAAATTCAGGGATCAAGCACTAAATAAAGGGACCCTGAAGAGGGGGAGACGCCAATGATCATCTATAAGGATACTTATTGTTTGAGATAGTAAACTACATATGAAATTAAATTGTAGAATTGTGATCTACATGACAAAAACTATTAAGAATGTGGGTTTACATTGTAAATCATCAATTTATCGTGTAAATTAACCACTTTTCATGTCTGCAAAATTACTCATCACCACATATAAATTTTTCTTGGTAAACTATTATATAATTTAAAAGTTCTTTAATGTTCATAATTTTTAATACCTTGAAAATGATTGATAACAAATTCCCTTTGATTTACATACTTCATAAATTTGGAATTTATGGTGTAAATTTCTTCTATAGCCAACACCAAAAGTAGGTGCATCAAATACTCTACAAAATTACTCTAACATTCAATAGACCTGATAAATGAGTTCATAATAAATTAAGGGGGAATACCTTTTAACATGGATGTTTCATGATATAATTAGATATTTAATTCTCTTTAGAATTTCAGGAAATTAAAGTTTATTATTTTTTTTCTGATTTCTTGAGTAACCATGCCTTCTTTCTTTGATGTTCTTTGAGATAGAATTTTAGTAAAAAAAATTCCAACCTGAATATCATATATGATATATTTTTATGGGTTATACCATTCACTTTTTATACTTGTATCATCTCTCATGATGTATTAGTTTTTCTCTTATTTCCCATTTTCAACATTTTTATATTTAAATATGTCAACTTACTTATCATTAAGGGTAATATTAGAGGACCTATCATCAATATTCCTCTTATTTTCTACATTATCTAGATTCAAATTTTTTTATTTCATTACTAGGATTATATTAATAAATATGAACGTTTTTATGTTCTTTTGAATTCCTTTGGATATTACTGTTCTCGTTTCTTGACATTCAAATTTTCGTTAGACATATTTTATTTTCCATCCTCATTGTATATTATTTGGTTTAGTTTCATTCTTTATAAACATATTCATTTTCAATGTATGAGTCAACATTTGGTGCACTAGATTCTTCTATATCATCATTAATGAAAAATTTGAAGGAATTTTGAATTTTTTTCTCATCATAATTATATTTATGTCTTTTAGATATATGTTCTTAAAAATAATTGTAACTCCTTCTAAAAACCATTGAAATATATGTTTTTAATTTCAAACTATAAATAACTTTTTCATTATGATTTTCACTTAATATATAGCCCCTTTTTAGTCTCCTCAATTTCATATTAATCTTCAAATTTCAAGGGACAATCAATAGAGAAGTGACCAACTTTACCATAATAAAAGAATTTGAAAGGAATAATGACATTGTATTGACCTCTTCATTGCCTATTGAATCTTAAAAACAATATATAATTTCTATCAACAAATTATTCTAATATTTATTTTCTACTAGAATATTTCTTTTATCACAGATCATTAACTCTTCACCAACATTAAAATTTAACTCTTTTTTATTTTCTTTGGTAGTATTATGAGTATCAACATTTATAATTTAATAATTTATGATAATTATATGAATATCATATATAGTAAAATTATATTTATTTTTTGTATCCAATGATGTGTCATTAGTATGAATCTTTTCCTTAATAACTCTTCTTAGAATTTGGACTACAATAGAGTCATCATGTTTCTCCCCAAAGCATTTTATTATGATTATAATAACATTTCATCAGATAAAAAACACATCAAATAATTAGTATTATTGAATTTTTATATATGAATATTGTTTTCATCTGAGAAATATTCAATTTACATAACATTTTATTACATGTTTAGAATATATTATGTTTGTTCCATATTAGAATGATTGTATGTTGTCCCATAATTTTTTTAATTCCTTCTCTAATAATGAAAAGAGTATATTATTTTCATATTAGATATGTTTCAATAAATTTATATTTTTATTATGAGTCCATGTATAATTTTCACTCATCATAGTAATACCATTATGAGAATGATCAAGAAAATCCTATCTCAGATAAAAAAACTAAGGCGTCTCCCACTCTTTCTATAACTACGATTATTTTCCACAAAATGGTGGCAATCACTTTATGATTATATGATTTATAGTTATCCACATTAATTAAATAATGATATATAAAATGGAATGTCCCTCACTAATGCAAATAATTAATGATTCAATTAAAGTAAAAGTTAATGAGTGTGTGGGCGAATCATTGACTTGAAATTCTTTTTCTTGATGTCACCCTTCTACTTACATAGTAGACAACTCACGTATCAATCCAAATATAAATGAAATGATGTAAATCATGTTTGTTTACATGGTTTAACTCTCGAATGATGATATCTTCCATGGGGTATGGTACCGTTTATCCAAATCACTCACAAATAATCATTTATAATCCAAAAAAGCTACATGAGATATTATGATCATCAACCTACTACAAATTATGGATCCAACTAGCTAAAATCAATATTCCATAGAATAAAAATATTATATTGAATGTTGATAATTAACTTCTGTATGATTCTTCTCATGGAATCAAATATATTAGTATTCTTCTTCCACTATCTATATTAATCACCTATGACTTTTAAATGTGTTTCGCCTCAATATAAAAGTATATTAGTTCTACACACAAAATCTCAGAGATTATCATTCCATGTTTATTGTTATTAATTCTCACAAAATATTTCATGAATATTAATTCTATACTATATATAGAAATATCATTAAGTAATGTATAACATAAATTCGTTCAAAATAATAACATTTGAGTCAAATTTTAATTCAAAGTATTCATAATAAACTTGTTAGTAACTCAGGATTGTCCTTCCATACAATATATAAAAATATCATTCCCTTCTTATTTAATTGAAATTACAAAAAAATAAATGTTTACATTACCCTTTTAAAAATTTTGTGTTAGTATGTATCCATGAAAATATTACATGAAATATCATTATATGACATAGAATACACGTTTTTCAGTGTTGGGTTATCAGAAACTCCAATACAGTGTGGTCGTGTCTCTCAGTTTTTCATAGGTGGTTTACATGATTGAAATTTCTATCATTATGAAACGGATTTCCAAGAAATTGTTTTAAACTATAATTTTTAACATAGTTTTTCAAATGGAATTATCTTAATTTTTATCTTCTTTCAACACATCATTCTTTCAAAATTTTATCACTTACACTATTTCCAAAATTCCGAATCAAAATTTTCAATGGCTAGTTGTCATCTTCTCTTATCTCATCACACATTTTGGTTGTGGAAACTACCAATTATTCTGATTATTTAAGGACCAAATTTGTTTTGTCAGGTCATGAATAAATAATCATGATGTATTTACTGTCAATGATCTGATTTTTAAAATTAATATCAAATTTCATTATTATTCATTCAAATTAACTATTTATTAAATGAATGAACACACCAAGTCATTATTATATTTTTTTAAAGATACCAATTCCTTGTAAACATTTAATTTCATGAATTTTATTATAAATATATTTTAAATACTACCAAATGAATGAAATGACTAATTTCATTGGAAGTCCAAGTGCATAAAATAAAAATATGAAACTATATTTTTTAATATCTATAAGGATATCTGAAATCCCTATGTGCTCCTAAAACTGCATAGGATAACCTAAGAAATATATAAAAGAAAATCGTGACCTATAAATCCCATTAAGAGAATAAAAATGTTGGAGAAGCCTAAAATAAAAATCAGAAGTCATAACATGATATCATAAAGTAGTAAGGTTCATGAATAATAATATGGAAGCATAAAATAAATATCATGGAATAATTGGATTATATCAGCAATATAAAAATGAAAAACAAATTAGTTGGGTATAAGAACCAATAGAACATCAATTGGTGTACTATTCACATGATGAATTAGTTTCACCCCATAATCCCATAAATTCCATCTCAGGAGAAAAATACAATACTAAAGGCATTGGAGTTCTAACTAGTCATGTCCATCATAGCATGTGAATTCTTATGTGTGCAACAAAATAGAATCCGTCATAATACAAAAACATAAGGCATTTGAGAAATTAATATAACTCATTTGTTAATATAGTAATGAAATGTTGAATAATCTATACACACACACACACAGAGAGAGAGATATATATATATGAATAAACATATATATGGAATATATAAGCATTTGATCACATCAAAGAGATAATGACTGTGATTTAGAGTGGGAATGGGTATAACCCAAATTAAAATTGTGGTTCAGAAAGATCCCTTACCCTATATTCGAAAATCATTCTAAACATACACATAATGTCCTATAGTATTGAATTATATTCATTAATTACTTAATTAAGTACTATTTTCATAAATACATGATTTATTAGAATTTTAGTATTTTAATTAATAATATTTTAAATTATATATAAAGTCACAATTTCTGTTTCATGAGTGTTATTTTCTTACTTCCGAGATATTATTGTCTCTGAATAACTATTGGTGTTCTTCTCAAACTAGAATGAAAGTATAGAAGTGTAATTAAATGGTATTCATGTATATAAAAAAATTAAAATTGTCTCAAATACACAGTTTTATTCTAAAATAGGTAATATTTATTTAAGAAAACATTGGAATTATATAGTTAGATCATTAGAGGGGTTGTAACAATAATCACGAAGTAGTTTCATTTTATTTAACATTTGTTTTTACCGCTAAATGAGAAATGGAAATCCACAAAGGATGATATACCTAAATATGGGTATTATTTTCCCCATAATGAAAAGGAATAATAACGTGGCCTAAATCATGAAATCATGTAAACCCCCAAAAGACATGTGATCACTTGACCTTTATATGGACCTATGAATGATTTGATGGAGTGAATAACTTATGGAAGATCCAATGATTCCCTTATAAAAATGTCCTTATGATCCACCAAAGGTTCCAAGGACAATCAGTGATCATGCGGTAGTATCTAGATAAGTTGACTTGGGTCATGTAACTTACTATCAGTGGTTGACTGAAAAACCTTCCAATATCGTTGAAAAATAGACGAAAAATATCCAAAAGTTAGGAGACACGTGTGGTCATAAATCTCACATGACACATCATTGATGAGAATAATTATTTTTCCCAATTATAGTGGAGTACAATCACAAAACCCAAATACCTTTTTAAAATAAACTGATGCAATAAAAAGAAAAGAAGGAACGAGATTATTGTAGTCATAACCACAACATTATGTGCCCCTCACAATGTTCAAGAAGCCTTAAGAACACAATGACAAGTACACATCATTTCATGAAATCCTGGTGTCATGATATCCTCATCACATTAAGGGCCCCAAACATGTCCAAAAAAAAAATCACTCCCCTTTTGGATCAATACAGAAAATAGATTGAATTTTCCTAGTAGTTCTCTTCAATTCCCACATAAATATTTTTTTTTCTCACAGGAAACATCACAAAGAGGTAGAGTGATTGACTTCCAAAAAACTCATACAACCTATCAATATCCCTAACCATTATAAAACAAAAAATAAAATAAAAGAGATATATGATGGGAGCCCTTCACTGTCATACAATTATCAGTGCGTGGATAGGATTTCTATAATATGGTATTGATGGACCCCTCGACAGATTGATCTAATTATAAGAAGGCCCCACGAAAATCTATCCCTGTATGGTGAAAGGTTTTAGACATATCACATAATATCATGTGAATTCCTTCTAATGGGAATCTTGAACATGAGGAGGCACATGGACTTGTTGATTTGACAATATGAAAGTCCCTCAGCATGTCCCCAAATTTCAACAAGACATCACTAGTTAGATCTAATATAATTTATGTTTCATTTATTGTGTGGTATTATGTTATATAAAAATATTCTGTCATGCTTGGATTGACTTACTGTGGGAACTCATGATTTTCATGATGATGAAGCCCTCCACCAACTCCCGTATGGATTATTACAATACGTGGAACACAATGGGGAGAATAATAGGGATGGTGAGGCATATAAATACCCCACAAAAAATGGAAAATTCAGTCTTTTGTTCCCAAGAACAGATTGAATTTTCCTTTAAAACTCCCACTGATACACCCATGGTCTAAAGCTGATTTCATAGACTGAATGATCACATGAATATAAATGAATTCTATCAAGTATGAAATGGGGAAACACAAGAGTTGTCATGTAGAATTCAAAAATCACTTCACATAATCATTCATTGATCACATGGATGACATCTAGAAGGACAAGAGATGCCACTTTTCCATGTTACCCAAGTCATAAGACAATACCACTACATGTCACCCACGTCATGAGAAGCTCCATGGTTATACTAATTGGATAAGTGAAATACTACTATACATATCAAAGAGAGTCACATAGCATACCCATTCTATGAACATCAGTCTCACAATGACCTATGGGATCTACATACAATCCTAGAGGCATCCATTAGGCATGTATAAAAACTCATATGGTGGCACAAGAACATGTTAGCCAAGTCTCACGATAGAAGCATGGCATGTCAACTGGCTCTCGTGATACCCTATAGGCATGCAAGCTAGATCTCACGATGACCTACATACATGTAATTTATGATCATGTGTGACCATCTGGATAGACCACATTGACTCTCACAACACCCTTAAGGTGTTTTAGATAGATTTATCTATGACTCCAAGGAATTTCAACCAGATCGTTCAACACCCTATAATCATATTTGACTGGATCAGTTGATTTCTCCAAGTATTAGCTTTACAGATATTGTGAAGTTTTCCAAACAATTCATCCTTGAACTCATGTTTACCCTCAAACATTCCAACTGAAATATACACTGTCCCTCACACAATCCAAATACATTGCGATATAATCATAAAAAATGTCTGCAATACGAATAGACATTCCTAGAAATCCTATAACATGTAAAAAAATCAAGCCATATCAAATAGGCGGTCAAGAATGTCTAGCCAAAATGTAGTCCATGTATAATGGGAATCCTATGACTTAATAACCTTGACCATAATATTTTTTCAATCCATAATGAGCATGGAAACTTTACTATCTATTCCGAAATAAATTTAACAATGATGACTTTGATTCCTTCCCTAACAATGATACATAGGATACATTTACTAGCACTATGAAAAATATTTACCATCCAAAGGGAAGTCGCATGTCATTAGTCTCACATCCATTAGTAATGTGACTATTCATTTTCCATCCCTTATTTGTCACAACGAGTATAGGTTATGTGGTGTTATGAAGTCATAATGATCATATCATAACTATGACATGTATCCATAATCGAAAGGGAAAGGTTAGGGTGTAATCCCTAAAAAACATCATAACATGATGTGTTCCACATATAAGGGAAATGCAAGTGTGTAAACCAAAACCAATTGACCAACATGGACTCTAATTCAATCTATAATATGATACATTGTAGGAATTCCAAAGGATAAAACCCAAACTCATATGGTTATCCACATTATTTTAAGTCCATCCATGTATCTGAAATTTCTACCATTAGGGACCAATCACTCCCATAGGCTGATCATCCCCACTCACCCCACAACAGATTGTGAAACATGTCGATCTATGAGGATTATGATTCTAACCATAAATAAGATATGAAGGATTCCTTCCTATGTCCTGAGCCTGAACTCAAATGGGAATCTACCTTAGATTATTTCCCTCAATGTTGTTGACAATTCAGGTATTAGGTACCATTAATTCACATGGGTTGATCACTCTACCACATCCATCAACAGATTGAAAATCCAACTAAACTACAATTCCATTGATTCTTGTTATAACTAGGATAAGTACGACATTTAAATAAGGACCGATATCTATATTAAGCATCCAAAGTGATTCTCCATCACACAATCCCATCATTCATATGAAATGTGGCTGATAAATTACTATCCCTTGTTACTCACCCTAATCCTGGATCATGTGTGATTAGGAATCCACAATGAATAGATCAATGTAATGATGAATCTTCACCTTCAATGAAAATCACATCATGTAATACATGTTTAGTGGAATTATATCAATATCACTCACATAAGGGAATCTACCTTGGGGCGAGTCACATGGGTGTTAATGAACGAAGATAACTCTGATTCATTGTATAATCAAGATATTTACGAATTCCCCAAAGACTCATACTCTAATATTTCATACCTAGGAATCTGTAGAAGTTTCCTTTATTCATGATATTAAATGACATGTGTTAAATGAACTATATGTTTTTTAATTCTTGAAATAAAAGAGATATATAGGATGTAACATCCCGGTTTTGGGAGCCGCCCAAAGGAGCCCCTTACCCGGTTGGTCACATAGCCTCAAGATAATTTACCTGAACATCAGAGGTTGCTGACTGGCATCGAGTTCCAAGGGTGTGATAGTGGGGAAACTATTCCCTCATTGGCAGATCACACTACAGATGTAATAAAAAGATATAAAATAGCGGAAGTATTATACAAACCATAAAATAGTAAAAAATGGAAGACTGAAAGTTAGAAGAAACTAGATCATGCATATAATGATGCATGATACATATGTCTAAAAAATCATCTAAACAAACCAAAATGATGGAATACAAATAGAACTAAACTAATTTGCATATAAAAAACAGATAATAGCACCTCAGCATCGCAAGCCACAGCTTGGTCCCATGCTCTCCAGCTCCACAACACTCATGTACATGATATAGAAGCATGCTTTCCATTATCTATACCTACAGCTATATAATCTATTTAGGCCCAAATTCATGGCCCATACAGGGTGTGAGAGTAAATCCGAGTAGGAAGCCACCACAAGATATGGTCATAACATTCAGTAAATATATATTAGGTAATACACAAAAAAACACCGTAAATAAGGATGTACTCAGTAGTAACAAATCGTACAGTTTCAATTCATTTAGTTTAATATATCATGTAAACATCTAATAAAGTAGGAAAAATCAAATAGGTAACTCTCTGGGAAGTACTCAAAACCTATCCCTTGTGGTCCTACATTACTAGTCATGGGAAAACATCAAGGAAGCCTAATAGGAAAAACATGATCAAATGGTTGTAAACAGAACATGCACGAGAGAACACATACAAAACATATAAATCAACCCTATTCACATCCAATTAACCTCTACTCATGCATGCCAGGATATAAGGCAATTTATAGGGTTAAAACGGAAATCCCACAATACCACATTCAAGGGTATTGGGAAACATTGCACCTATAACACAAAGCCTTTCAAAGGAATGGCACAAACCACTTACCTCAGTGTGGGGATATTGATATAGATGAATATCAAGCCTTGGACCACCCATGAACACCATATATATACAAAAATTTCTAAAATGTTAAATAGAAGATATCTTGAAAAAGAGGAGGAATCATGAAACAAATCACTTGTAGAAGGAAGATCTTACTGAGGCAGTACCAACTCAATCGACAACGGTTGATTTAGAGAAAGGATGGCTGATCGGGGGCATGGAGATAATTCATGGTCATACAGTTCTCTCTCAGATGAACAAGGTCTACAAAATAGGGCATTCGATCCATCAAACGCGACCTTGGTTCGTGTAATGAAAAAAAATACATGACGTGTACTTTGGAAGTACATGACATGTACTTTCCATTTCTATACCCTAGATTAGGTGGCCTCTAGGTCACCCCCACACGGACGTGTGTGTGGCCCTCACATGGCCAGCACATGGTTTCATGCGGAAACCGTGTATACAGTGTGTACTCATAATGTACACGGCATGTACTTCAAAAAATATTAGATATTCCACTTTTTCTAAAAAAGGACCAGAAAATGAAAACATACATGAAAAGGAGATTCAGGTTCTTAAAAACATCCCCACTTAAAGAAATTTGTCCCTGTATTTCCCAAGAAATGTGACATTAAAAAAGAATCCCCATATAACTCTGGACACAACGATTGTACATCCACCTCTCTCCCCCATGTCTCATCATGTACTCACCTGTGATTCCATAACACTCGCACCAGATGAACAGACCGACCACAGAGAACCTTCGTGCATCTATCGAAAATTCAGATATGATGCTTTTCTAAAGAGGAATCAACTTCCAACTCAACCTCCTAGGGTTGGAAGATATGAGATGGGTCTGAGACGTAATGTCGAATATGATAAATGTAGAATATGTCATGCATATTCCATTACATATTAGGTAATTGCAACCGATAGGAAACCAACCCAACACTCTCCAACACCACAACAACCTGATGTACCTCGGTGAAAGGTTACCCTATCTCCTAATCCTTCGGTGCTCCATCCTCGGTGGGACATGTAGGAAAACCTGATCCTTGACTTCAAACTCCAAAGGCCATCTCCCTGATCATCATAATATTTTTGTCCTTAATGTGCAATATCCAACATCTTCTGAATCAACTCTATCTGCTCTGTGGTCTCCTTAACAAAATGATGTCCCGACATAGTTTCCTCTCCTAACTCCAGCCATCATACAGTTGATTTTTATGGCCTACCATACAAAGCCTCATAAGGTTCCATCTGAATAGTTTCTTGAAAACTATTGTTGAAGGAGAACACCACAATATGTATGTTCTTCTCCCAAAAACGTCCAAAATCTAGAATTCATGCTTGCAGCATGTCCTCATGCACCTGAATCATATGCTCAGACTGGCCATCTGTCTAGGGTTAGTAATTTGTACTCAAAAGAACCTATATTCCCAAATCCTTCTGAAGCCCCTTCCAGAACTGAGTTGTAAAACATGCATCACTATCTGAAAAAATGTAGTGTGGAACTCCATTTAAAGGTACAATATCACGGATGCACAACCGTCCAAGAACATCAACACTGAAGGCCTCCTTAATCGGAAAGAAGTGAGAAACCATCATGTTTATTTCGATGACAACCTATACTACATCATTCCCTCAAGGAGACCATGGTAAACCTATCATGAAATACATCATGACATCATTCCAATTCCACTCGAGAATGTGTAACAAATACAAAATCCCTTATGGTCATTGATATTCCGCCTTCACCTGAAGACCGGTGGAACAATTCATAAACAAACTAGAAATATATCTTTTCATACCAGTCCACCAATAGTGAAGGTGTAGATCATGATACATCTAGGTGACACTTGGATGATCTTCCCAAACTGAGGAATGAATTTACCACATAAACTCCTTGCATATGTCTTTTGGCACCCAAACACGCCCCTGGAAATGAAAGATATCCTCATCGCCTATGGTCCATCAAGGAATAGGGTCCTCTCCTGACATGCTTTCCCATAGGACTAGGCCTTCATAATCTGATATATGTCACATTCATACACAATCAAAAAGATTAGAGGTAACTACTACCAAAGAAAGAAATGATTCCCATGTATGTCATGCACCTCCAAATGCATCTCAGAGAACATAGCCATAAGCATCCACTCATTGTTGGCATCATGAGCTAGCTGTGTCTATGTTTTCCTACTCAGCGCATGAGCCACTGTGTTGCCTTTTCCAGGTGTATAGTCAAGGTCAAAGTCAAAGGACTGAATTCACTCAACCCACCTTTGCAGTCCCAAATTCCTGCCACACTATGTGAAGATGTACTTGAGGCTTTTGTGGTCAGTGAAAACCCCAAAATAATCTCCCATTAGGTAATGCCTCCAATAGTGTAAAGCATGATCAACTACAGCCAACTCGAGATCATGCATCAAGTAATTTCTCTCGTGTGGCCTCAACTGCGGAGACCCGTACATAGGACTCCTTCCCCATGCATAAGCATAGCTCCTAGCCCAATACCTGAAGCATCACAATAAACATTATAGCTCTTTCCAGGCTCTAGAAACACTAGTATTATTGCTCAAGTCAATATCCTTTTTAGCTCCTAAAAGGTAGACTCCCAAGAATCTGACCACGAGAACCTTGCATCCTTCTTAGTCAAACCCTTCAGTGGTACTACTAAGTGAGAAAAGTCTTCTATGAAATGTATGTAGTATCCATCCATCCCAAAAAAACTCCACACCTTAAAGACATTATTCAGTGGCTGCTAGGAAACTACTTCTCTCGCCTTCTTTGGGTCTACTGATACTCCTTACTCTGAAATAACATGAACCAAAAAGGGAATCTGGTCTATCCAAAAGTAGAATTTTGGGAGCTTAGCATATAAATGATACTCCCTATGTGTACTCCAAATGATCGCATTATGGGTAGCATGGTCATGTCGAGTGTATAAGTACACCAATATATCGTCCATGAAGAAAACCATGAAAGAATCCAATTATGGATGGAACACTCGGTTCATCAGTGCCATGAAGATTGTAGGCACATTCGTGAGACCGAACGGCTTAACAACATACTCGTATAGACCATACCTGTTCCAAAAGGCTGTAAAACTTATATCAAATGGACTAACAAGAAACATATGATAACCGGATCTCAATTAAATCATTGAGAACACACAGGCTCTTCTAAGATTGATCAAAGAGATCATCAATCCTCTGCAATGGATATTGGTTCATGACCGTAAACTGGTTCAACATATGATAATCCACACAAAGCCTGAGGGTACTATCATCCTTCTTCGAAAACAGGACATGGAACCCCATGGAAAATTGATGGGTCCGATGAAACCATTTTTCTATAACCTCATCAACTGCTTCTTGTGCTTTCATAACTCTGGTGTAGCCATCCTATATGGAGAAATGGACACCGGTGCCGCCCTTGGAACATGATCAAAAGAAAATTACACCTATCTCTCAAGAAGAAAACATGAAAAGTACTTTAGAAATAAATATATAAAATGATCCACCACTAGATAAAATTAGATATATGAAGTCCCATATTAATCTAGATATTGACTATAAATATAGGCTATAACTCCTCCCAACCCATGGTGCTCGGGTCCTGCTCTTCTTGCATTGACATCCCATTCACCCTTATGAAGAAACAATATTCCCTCTAGTGATGTGAAACTCACCCTACGATGATAACAGTAGGAGACTTCTTGGAAGGGAACTATACAATCCATTGCATGAATGAAATCAATTCCCATCATCTCAAGATCAAAGAGGTCCCATATGCAGTGACACCCACTGACCTCAAGAGGGATCTTCTTGCACTGATGTGCACTAGTCATTCGAGTCCCCAACAGAGTGTCTAGCATCAAGATATCAGTAGATGAAAAGATGTAGAGCCCAATGCACTCCACAACAACAACATATATAAATCTATAGGAATCCCATGTATCGAAAAGAGAAAAGGTATAACTGAGGAAACTTTGATCGTAACATGAACTGTAGAGGATTCAGGATCTTGAACCTACAGGGTCTAATCCTCTACAAATGTCAGACCTACACTGTGACCTTGTGACCCTGCCTGGCCACTCTTAGCTGATCCACCCTACTATAGCTGAAAGACTTGAGACTGACTACCATGACCACAACCTCCACCTAGGATGGAATGACCAAAAAAACTACAATTCCCCGATTGAGGAGTAACTGGTGGTGCTGCTCCTGAACATGGAGTCATCGAAGAATCCCTATCACCAGCTGCTGGTAAAAATAACTGACAGAAGCACTGAAGATGACCAATCCTGCTACAATATCAACACTCTATTGGGTCCCTCGGGCAATGTGGCCATATATGCCCACTCTTCCCGCAATGTTAGCACACCACCAGGCTACTACAAAATTCATCCTACCTACTATAATCTCCTCGTTCAGTATCCCTGCGGTGCATCCTGCTATCGGCCAGAGAAGCACTAAGCCTGGGTGCTGAACCGCCCTGACCCACAGCTCCAAATTCCCTCAGATTGCACTCGGTGATCAGCGCCTAGTTGACTATAGAGGATATTGAATTCAACCTGATGATTTTCACATAATCCCAATTATCCCGCCTGAGACCATCCTCAAACATCCATGCAAGGAACAACTCATCTCCCCTAGAAAGGGTTTAAATCGCTATAGCTCGATGAAGTGATAGGAGTACTCCATAAAAGAAATAGTACCCTGCTCCAGACACACAAACAGTCAGGCTCTATTGGACCTCAACGTCTCTGGGTAGATGTAATGATAGAAGATGCGCTGGAACACTTCCAAACCCATGACTTGTTGGCACACCGCCTATGAGATCACATCCCACCACATCTTGGAGGAGTCTCAAAGCATGTAGTAATTGAGTTTGACCCTAACATCAGGAGGCATATCCAAATGCTGAAATGTCATCAGTGTGGCATCTAGCCTTGAATCTACAGCATGGGGTCTTCCAACCCCTAAAAATGTGGGAGGATGCTTCTGCTGAAAGACCCGCATCAATTCTGCCATCAACGGGGCCGGAGGCTGTGATCCCTGAATGGTCTGCAGCATCCTCAGAAATACCTCCCTGAACTGCGCATCGACACCTGTGTCTGGTATAACTCCTGGTACCTATACTGGCAAACCTGCGGATCTTCCAGCAGTCCCTGATCATCCATGTTCGGTGTATGATTACCACCATGTAACTTGTGTACAACCAAAGGATGTCTCAGTGGTATGACTCTGCAAGGTAAAGCACACACCATAGATCAAGATTGTCCAGGACTGAATACTAGGAGAGTAAGAAGGGAACCAGAGGAGAAATGTATTTTTGTTCCAAAATCATGACTACATGGCGTGTATAATGTCTACACAACATGTTCCCTTAATACATTCACATGGGTGTGTACTTATACCAACCCAGGTCGTGTAACAACCCATACACATGGCGTGTTGTCCTAACACACAACATGTACATGGATTCTCTTGCCCTGCCCGAGTCCTTATACAGGACTACCCCCAAACATTTCTCCTAGAAGAAGACTACATGTCTTGTTCTCAACAGACACTACAGTTATTAGTCAAACTTCACCAAACCGTGTTGTAAGTGACATGGCCAGATACACGACTCACACTACATGGAGTGTTCTAGATGGACTCGGCATATACCAAAGGATTTCCACCATCCCGTGTTCATAGTTACCCGACTAGATTCTTGGGATTACATTACACAACTTGTTCACGACTGACACGATGTGTATTTCATAAGCTTTCATCCATCTGTGTCATTAGTCACATGGGTGGACACACGGATCAAAAGATAATCTTAGTGGGAATACCTTCTTTTATGGTTTTCATTGGAATATCTGACTATAAAACCTCTAGATGATGGTAACATTACAATATATCGATATTTAAAAACCACGTCACCAACATTACCATATCAAACAATTCATACACATTGTGAAAATGGAACTTATTCATAATCTTTACCAAATTCAGTATTATAATTTCCATAAAAATGATTTAAACTGTCATCCTTATTTTAAAAGAGAATAAGGTATTCTCATTAGAAAACTATTGGGTGAACATGTCCCTTATTAAGAAGATCATCCAATTGAACCTTGAACTCCTTCATCTTAGTAGGTGACATATGCTGAGATGGTATCAAGATCAGATATATACATATCCCAAAATAATTTATAAACTCTACATCCCTCACTAGAGGAAGACTAGAAATTTCAACTAAGAAAACATTTTGGAAATCCCAAATAGCCAATGAATTATAAAAAAGAGATGACCCATCATAATACTCAACTGAAACGGACGATAACAAACTCTTGATCTCTAGGTGGGGAGGTTCTAAAAAACTAGACCTCAGATCCAACTCTCCCACAAAATGTAAGATATCTCGTTGGAATAAATGAATAAAAAACACTAATGGTATCAATAAATCTCAACAATATGTTAAATTATTCAATCCATAATGATAATAACATCAAATAGATCTAAATAATGGACTTGAATATCCCAAACTCACTCCATTTTATCTATCGAAAGAGAATAATGTGAGCAACAAAACCAATAGCCTTTTCCCTTTCTAGGATACCTAACAAAATTCATAAATAAGGACATAATATCTATTGGATGTTTAATAACAAGAAAAAAACAAGAATATATAAATGATATTAAGGTTCAATTATCAAATATATTGGTTCTTATATATGACACAATTAAAATGGTACCTCTCACTATCATTGTTCCCACATCAACATCAAACGAAGACTTATAAAATACATAATGGAAATTAACTTTTGAATCGTAGGGATTGAGAAATGTGGACATGAGGAATTTTATTATGTCATAGTGTCCTTTGGATAAGATGATATCTAACCATAATAATGTATACAAATACTGTAGATGAACAACTATAGATGAACAAAATAGCTACAGGAATTGAAAAAACATCATGGGTGTGGGATAAGTATTCCTAGTGTAAACTCCGTTTAAGCATTTATTGAATTTTATCAACATAATGAAAACTATTGTTGAGGATACCGAGGAGATCCATAACTTAGAACCACCTCCACCATGATTATCATACCATATCCTATTTTTCCAATGTGTGCTAATAAGTCAAAATCTGCAAGAAGGAGAAGTACCATAATATAAATTTTTTCATTCCATATTCATCTCTATGATACTTTACCTTTCCACCATGACAACTTAGGTAGGAAGCTTCATCATATATACATGTCCTCTAATATCGGATCACAACCCTGTTTTTTTATTTATGATCTCAAAACTTATTTTTCATAAACACTAATTGTGAAAATTAACCCAGATCCACAAAATGATTGGTTTATTCCCACACTGAATTTTCTCTCCTATATAATGTTATGAACTCTATAGACGTAGGAATCATCAAAGAATCCCAGAATATTGTTTTAATGAAAAGGGTCTCAAAATCCATCTAATAAAATAATATGTTATAATCATTATATACCATAGAATCCCAAAACTACTTGATGTGACCCTCAAGACTAAATTCCATTCACTACACCTTGATAGTTTTAGGTCACTCTAGGAATAGGAAGATCTTATCAACCTTTTTCATACATTTACTTTCCTCTTGGATTTCATTCATACACTTATAAGACATGGGTTCTCATGTGGGGTGTATTAAATTAATTCATGGTCTCCTTCAGATCTTGTACATGCCTCAGATTATGATTTTATATATCTTTTTTTTGTATATTTTAGGGAATGAAGAACTCAAATGATATACTTGATAAATCCTAATCCAAATGAGGACAACATTAGTGATAATATCTCACTGCACCCTCTAGTATAACCTATGGAAGATGTCTCATATACATATTTCTATTTTATATAAATAGATGAAATGTTTTGAGAATATAAAAATCATAATAATAAACTGATATTTACTTCATGAACTCGTTACATGAGACACACATCTTAATAAACCATAGTAACATGAGTATCCTCATTACCAGAGTGGACCAAGAATTCACAATAACCTATCTCTCAAATACCAACAATTCAATATCCCATATACAAAATGTTAAAATAAAATGATTCAAAGAAAAAAACCACCAATGATACTAATTTTTAATGAACTAAACTAGTTTACCCATGGAAAATGATACCTTACTCGATCCTCTATAAAAAATGTTCATTCGTGATCCACATGAACTAGTTATTGTAATCCATGCATCAAACCAAAAATAAAGGGAATGATTTTTACAAAACTGAAACAAGATAAATGGAATATACACATAGTGGAATGAAATAACTAGAATGATATATTCCATATAAAAAACTAATAGATGTTATACAAGAAGAATATAGATATACCAACTCTAAGAACATATACCACTAAAAATGAAAACAAATAAAAAATTACCAAATAATCCGTGTGATAATGTGGGAAATATTCCACTATCTCACCACTAGTTACCGAATCCATATTGAGATAAACATGAATACCTTGTAATAGTCCATATCCTTTTATAACTTCAAAATAAAATAGAAGGTTTGCGCACTTCTGAAGGGGTTAAAATGGGGTGAGATACATATGCTTAGTGGGATCCAACCTCAGTGTTCTTTAAAACGTCTCTGTACAAATATCCAAATTTTTTATATTTAAAATAACATGAAATGTTAATTAGATTTCAAATTTATATCAAAATTCTGATAAACAATTAACATTTTTACATGGTTATAAAAAAGGCACCTAAATTTGTTTCAAATTGTGTTTCTAATAAGGTATTTTTATTACTAAAAAATAAAAAAAATATATATTAAATCCAAAGCATTACAATTAATACACTGATAAAACCTACACCAAGGATCACTACAGGTAAATATAGAAATATGAGTCATACCAGAATGAAAATTGTGCAGTAAAATTTCTTGGAACACATGAATCATGTCCATGGAATATATGAACACCTAAGAATGTTTACCACTATAAAATTCCAAAATCTTGACCTTAAAATATTAGAATATATAGTAGAAGAACTTCCCCTACTTGATGCACTGTATATAAAATGGATGAATCCTAATACTACACCCTTTACCTAATAACCCAAACCTTACCATTAATTTCATTTAATATAATTTCAAAACATGAAAACATTTTCTAAAACCATATCAAAGAATACCTTTTTATCAAAAAATATATTGAGAAAATGTTTTTCATTCCAATTTAATGATTTGAAAATCATATTTATTTTAAAAAAACAATGAAAAACCGATCCTTTTATGAAAATAAATTTAAACACCCAAATCTATCATCCATTATAACTTCAATTCATTAGGATACAATTTCATTAAATAGTTGAATCCAATCGTTCACAATACCTAAGATATAGATTAAACAATCAACCTCAAACAAAGTTTCACAAAAATATTTTATTGGATCCCCATCGAAATGAATTAAAAATAACTTATTAATGACCTATCATTGATTACTACAACTTAGAATGAAATTATTAAATAAAATGGTCGATAAAAATGATAAATTACAAAATACCTCATGAATCGCATGCATCACACCATAACTAACAAGAAGATCGGCCTCCAAAATAAAATTGCACAAAATATATACATGGGGCTCACAAATATTAATCACATAATCAATAGATCTCTAAAAACATCCCAATTTTTCAACTATAACCATGAGTAATGAAGAAGTATAATGGTTGATTACAATGAGATAAGTAATGCAAAAAATTCAGGGATCAAGCACTGAATGATGGAATCCTAAAGAGGGGGAGACACCAAGAATCATCTATAAGGATACATAGGGTTTGAGATAGTCAACTAAATACAATATTAAATGGTAGAAATGCGATATATATGACAAAAAATATTAATAATGTGGGTTTACATTTAAATTCTACAATTTATGTTGTAAATTTCCCACTTTTCATGTCCAATAAATTACTCCTCACCACATAAAAATTTTTCCTGATAGATTATTATATAATATAAAAGTTCTTTAAAGTGTATAATTTTTAATAAAATTCACTAAATTGATGAAACATTCCCTATTATTTACTTACTTCATAAATTTGGAATTGATGGTGTAAATTTCGTCTATAGAAAACACCAACATCAGGTGCATCAAAAACACTAAAAATTTATATGACATTCAATAGACCTGAGAAACGAGTTCATACAAATTTAAGGGGGAATTACATTTAACATGGATGATTCATGATATGATTAGATTTGTAATTTTCATTATAATTTTAGGAAATTAATGTTTATTATTTCAACATGATTTATTGAGTAACCATGCCTTCCTTCTTTGATGTTCTGGGAGATAGAATTTTAGTACAATGTTTTCCAACCTGAATATCATTGGTGTAGAGGGAAACTGAGACTTCCTACTACCACCCAGATGGAGGTGGGACTGTTTAAACTTACCATATATGTAGAAGCTTTGAAATCTGTTTGCAATTCCCCCCAAGAGGTCCTGGCCCTGGAAATAGCTGAGGATGGATCATCTGAAATTAGCTGATCTCCAATGATGGAGGTTAGTATAGAACATGGGGTTGTCTTGAGTTCAGTGAATAAACCTTGCTCAGTTAACGTGTCAGAGTGGATAGAACAGTTCCCAGGTAGGGGAAATGTGCCTCCCTCTCTTTTTAATATAGGAATAGCTAGAGGGTCTAGTGGTTCCCAGAACTGTTTTGCATTTCTAGGTGAAGTTGATCCTCCTCTATTTGAACATGGATCTCATGATGAGGGGAGACATGGAAAATCCATGCATTTACTAGAGAGGTCTGATGATAATGTATAGGTCAATGGGTATGCCTCAGTACCCTATTCCTTGGATGAAAAGGATATAGAAATTGCATAAGAGTACCTGCAGTCCTCTTCAAAGAACGGAAAGAACACCCTGGTTGATTCTGATGTGTTTATCCAGCATAGTCAAAGGCGACAGAGATAAAAGGACTACTCACCCTTACCTAGTCCTCCAATTTCAAGGGCATCTATAAAAGTAAAAATCCCCCAAGGGAGATTGGAAGTTTCTACAACATCTCAAAGAATAAAGAGGACGCTGAATCATAAAACATCCAGAAGATTCTCAGGAATTATAATGAAGAAATACTAGAGGAGTCTTTCCTGATCAAGGTATCAGAGGAGGATGCTCATAGAATTTTTGAAAGACCGTTGTATGTTGGTTTAAACGAAGAATGATCATCTCGTATAGAAAAATTTATCAGATTTTAATAGGTGGTATCAATGAGGTAAAAAAACCTAGAGGAGCATGTGGGTACATGGGATAGGATGGCAATTCACTATGAGGATCTCATCAATGAAAACCTGGATATAGAGGTTACCTCCATCAAATGGAATCTATTCATGATAAGGGACTCTAACCACTTTAATTTGTTCTGGAATGGCCTGCAAATTTCTTATGATGTTTATATTTTTCTGTATTTTGAACTGGTCGGTTCCCCACATTATCTTTTAAAGTGCTTTTAGAAATAAAAAAAATATTCGGAGAGGGTTATATTAGATTTCCTTTCAACAATAGTCCTCTTGTTTTATACATTATCATGCTTCGATTTTTTTTCTATTACCAAGAATATATTACGAAATATGAACTTTTTTATGTTCATTTGAATTCTTTTTGATATTTTTGTTCCCTTTTCTCGACATTCAAATTTTCTTCAGACATATTTTGTTTTCCATCCTCAATGTATATTATATAGTTTAGTTTCCTTATTTATAAAAATAGTCATTTTCGATGTATGAATCATCATTTGGTTCATTAACCTCTTTTATATCATCATCCATTGGAAATTTGATTGTATTTTGAATTTTTCATCTCATCAGAATTATATTTATGTCTGTTAGAGATTTGTTCTTCACTAGAAATGGAATTTCATCTAAAAAACAAGGAAGTATATTTTTTTCTTTTAAACTACGATAGAATTATTCATTGTGATTAACACTTAATAGATAAACCCTTTATAACTTCCTCATTTTCATATTCGCCTTTAAATTTCAAGGGACAATCAATAGATAAGTGACCAAATTTCCCATTTTAAAAGCATTTGATATGAGGAATGAAATTGTATTCAACTCTTCATTCCCTATTGAATCCTCCAAAAAATAGATACTGTTTTTCAACTAAGTATTCTATTATTTATTTTCTACAAGAATATATATTTTTATCACAAATTAATAACTCTTCAACAAAAGTATAATCTGAATCTTTCTTCATTTCTTTGGTACTCTTATGTGTAGATCCAAGTATTATTTCATCATTTATGATCATTATATAATCCTCATATATGGTAAAATAATATTGATTTTTTTCCTTCCAATGATGTGCCATTAGTATCAATATTTTCCCTAATAATTCTTCTGAGATTTTGGACTACAATTGAGTCATCATGTTCCCCCCAAAGCATTTTATTTTGATTATAATAAAATTTAATCGTATAAAAAAATTCATAAACTAACTAATCTTATGGAATTGTAATATATTCATATATTTTTTAGCTGAGAACATTTCAATTTAATTAAAATTTTATTACTTTTTGAGAATCTATTTTTTTTGTTCCATATTAAAATAAATGTATGTTGTCCCATAATTTTTTTAATTCCATCTCTAAAAATAAAGATAGTAGAGTATTTTCATTTTATCTATGTTTAATTACATTTATTTTTTCAGAATGAGTCCATCTATAATTTTCACTCATCATAGTAATGCCTTTAAGTTAATGATCACGAAAATCCAATCTCATGGAAAAAAACTAAGGTGACTTCCACTCATTCTATAACTAAGATTATTTTCCACAAAATGGTTGGAAAACCTTTATGATTATCTGAGTTTTAGTTATCCACATTTAATAAAAAATGATATATAAAATTTCATTCCCCTCACTAATGAAAATTATTTAAGGATTCAATTAATTTAAAAGGTACTGAGTGTGTGGGTGAATTAGTGACTTGAAATTCTTTCTCTAGAGGTCACACTTCTTCTTACTTAGAATAAAACTCACGTAACAAACCAAATATAAGAGAAATGATGAAAACCATGATTCTTTATAAGGTTTAACTCTCTAATGATGTTATCTTCCTTGGGGTATGGTGCTTTTTATCCAACTCACACAAAAATAATATTTTATAATCAAGAAAAGATACATGAAATATTATGATCATGAACCTAATACAAATTATGGAACCAACTAGTTAAAATAAATCATCCACCGAATAATAATATTATCCTAAAGAATGATAATTAATTTTTTTATGATTCATCTCATGATCAAAAATATATTAATATTCTTCCTCCTTTGTCCGTCTAAATACTCTATGACTTTTCAATATTTTTCTCTTCAGTACGATAGTGTATCAGTTCAACACACAAAATCATAGTGATTATAATTCCTCATTTATGGTTATTAATGATCACATAATATTTTATGAATATTAATTCCATAATATATATGGAAATATCATTAAGTAGTGTATAACATCAAATAATTCAAAGTCATAATCTATGAGTAAATTATTATTTTCAATGTATTTATAAAAAACATGTTAGTAACTCAGTTTGGTCTTTCCCCACAATATATCAAAATATAATTCTCTTATTATTTAGTTGAATTTTCAACAAAATAAATGTGTACATGCCCCTATTGATTATTATTAGTAAGTATGTATCCATGAAATTATTACATGAAATACCATTTTGTGATATATAATACACATCTTTCAGTGTTGGGTTATCAAAAACTTAAATACAGTGTGGTTGTGTCTCTCAGTTTTTCATAGGTGGTTTACATGTTTGAAATTTCTTTCATTATGAAATGGATTTTCAAGACATCTATTTTTAAATAATAATTTTTATCATGGTTTATAAAATGGAATTATAATAATTCTTATCTTCATTCAACACATCATTCTATCAACATTTTCACACTTACACAATGTCCAAAATTCCTACTTTGAATTAACCATGTCTTTTTTTCATATTCTCCAATCTTATCACACATTTGGGTTGTGGAAACAACCCTTTATTCGGATCATTTAATGACCACATTTTTTTGGATGATGAATAAATAATCATGTGTATTTACTCACAATGATCTGATTTTTACACACAATATCAAATTTTATTTTTATTCTTTCCAATTATCTGTTGAAGAAAACAATGAACACAACTAACCTTTAATATTTTTTTAAGATAACCAGTCTTTGTACACAATTTATTTCATGACTTTTGTCATAAATATCTTTTAAATACCAATATTTGAATGAAAGGACTAATTTCATTGAATGTCTAGGTGGAAAAAATAAAAACCTAGAACAATATTTTTATTCTCTATAAGGAGTTCTTAAATCCATATGAGCTCTTAAAACTGCATAAGATAACCAAAGAAACACGTAAAATAAAGTGGTGATCTATAAATCCTTTTAATAGAATATAAACATGGGAGAAGCATAAAATAAAAATCTGAATTCATAACTTGCATTCATAAAGGAGAAAGATCAGTAATAACTATATGGAAGCATAAAATAAATATCATGGAATCATTAGAATATATCAGCATTATAAAAAATGAAATAAAACTATGTTAGGTATAACAACTAAGAGAACATAAATTTGTGTACTAGTCGCATCATGAATTAGATTCACCCCTTAATCCCATAAATTCAATCTAATGAGATAAATATAATACCCAATTCATTGGAGTACTATCTAGTCATGTCCATCATAGAAAGTCTGTTCTTATGTGTGGCACAAAAAATAATCAGTTATAATACATAAACATAAGGCATTCAAGAAATTAAAATAACTCATTTTCCCTAGTAAATAATTATGAATATATATATATTCATATATATATATATATGAAATAAAAATATTTAAATAATATATTAGCATCTAATCACCTCAAAGATATAATGAATGTTATTTTGAGTGAGAATGGGCGTAACCCATATTAAAATTGTGGTTTAGAGACATCACATACAGTATATTATGAAATAATTCTGAACATACAAATTATGTCCTATACTATTTAATTATATGCATTAATTACTTAAATAAAAACTATTTCTATAAATACAAGAATTATTATAATTTTAGTATTTTCATTAATAATAGTTTAAATTTATATAATGACTCATTTTGGTTCTAGGAGTGTTATTTTATTGCTTCAAAGGTATGACTATATCTGGATAGTTATTGGTGTTCTTCTCAAATTAGAATTCAAATCCAGATGTGGAATTAAGTGGTATTCATGTATATAAAAAATATAAATCGTCCCAAATACACAGTTTTAATCTAAAATAGGGAATAATGATTTGAGAAAACATTATAGTTTTATAGTTAGTTCATATTAGGGGATTTAACAACAATCATAAACTATTGCCATTTTAATTAATATTTGTTTCTTACCACCAAATGGGAAAAGGAAAATCCACAGAGGATGATACAACTAAATATGTGTAATATTTTCCTCTTAATGAAAAGGAATAATAAGGTGTCCTAAATCATGTGATCGTGTAAACCCCCATTAGACACGTGATCACATGACTTTTATACAGTCCTACGAATGATTAGAAAAAGTTCATAACTTAGGGAAGATCTTGTGAAGCCCCTATAACAATGTCTTAATGCTCCACCAAAGGATACTAGGACAACCAGTGATCCTACAACCATATGCAGATAAGGTTCCATAGGTCACGTAGCTTACTAACAGTGGTCTCCTGATGAACGACCCAATATCATTGGAAAATAGACGAAAAATATCCAAAAGTCGGGAGACTCTTGTGGTCGAAAATCATCCACGACACATCACCGATGTGGATAATTATTCTTCCCAATGACAATTGAGTAAAATCACAAAACCCATATTCCTTTCTAAAATAAACTGAAGCAATAAAAAGAAAAGAAGGAAAGAGCCTATTGTAGTCATAACAATAACATGATGTGCCCCTAGAGATGTGCAAGAAACCTCTTGAACACAATGACATGTTCACCTCATTTAATGAAATCCTACTGTCATGATATCCTCATCACATGAAGGGCCTCATTCATGTCCAACAAATCCTGCACTTACCCTTTGTGTCCAAATAGAAAATAGATGGAATTTTCCTGTATGTTCTCATGAATTTACACAGAAACGTTTTTTTTTTCACATGACACATTACCAAGAGTTAATGTTATTGGCTTCAAAAACGCTCATACAACCTTGCAATATCCTTAACCATTATTAAAAAAAAGAAATAAATGAGATATATGATTAGAGCCTATCACGGTCAAAATAATCAATACTTGGATAGGATTTCCATAGTATGGTATTCTTGGAAACCTGGACATATTGGAAATTTTTTTTAAAGGCCCCATGAAAATCTATCCTTATCTAGTGAATGGTTTTAGACATGTCCCCAAATATCATGTGAATTCCTTCTAAAGAGAATACTGATCATGAAAATGCTCATGGACATATTGATATGATAATATGAATGTACCACCCTAAGATTTTATGAGAAATATACCTTTTAATTTCATTGATGTATTGTGTTGCATTCTACACCTATATTAGTGTGCGCTATGCGCAACATCTTACTATCTTGTAGAATACGGAAACACTATTTTTGATTGTGTTGCACTTAAGAGAGACCTTCCTCGATAACATGTGTTGTACGCAATACCGAGATTCACTAAAGGATAATATATTGTTATGAACTAGATGCTATAAATATTATTAACTACATTTTTTATTTTATTACATAATAATTCATCTTACATATATTCTCGAACATTTTATGCGAACAAGATAAATTTTTCGGGTAAAATAATTATTTTTAAAAAAATGCAGTTTTGCCACCTCTTGATGGGGAACCCACATTAAATCTAGTTTTTAACATGATTTTAAGATCAATTTGAAAAATTAAACATCTTCCTTTGAATCAGGATATATAAATGTACTTTGGATAAATTTTTTATATTTTTCTCATAAGTTTCTTATTTTGATGAATAGTAAATATATGATAAATTTTAATTGAGAACATCTTCTTTAATAAAAATAATTTATATGGTTAAAATATATAATTTAATGGTTTTAATGTATAAATGGAATATATTTTTACCTTTTAATAAAATTCAAGTCATTATCATTTAATTTACATTGAATTTATAGGTAAAAACATTTCAATCATTTGCAATGTTTTATCTTTTAAAACCTGTTTTCTCAAAAATGGGATAAATTTTTAAACTAGATATTGTTACTTAAATGTTATGAGTATGAAAAAATGGATTCCATATTTGGAATCAGTAGGTCCAAATTATTCTAACAGGCTACATTTTATTTTTAGATATTATGAATAGTAACTAATGTATATTTTATTTACTACAGTTAAAGGTAAATAGGGTAATTAAGAGTAAATATAAGATTATAAAATTACCCTAACCCCTGCCCAAATTATATTTGAAGAATAATAGTCGACCCATATCACTTAAGGGTCATAATAGATTCATTTCATGGACTTTGGACCATGAAAAGGATGTAATTATTATTTAAACCAAAGAAAGTGACAACATGTCACTCTCTTATATCTTATAAGTGTAATAATTTTAATTTAGTGATAAACATCATAAAACAGAGATCAAAAATAATCATCAGAAATCTAATAGAATTTTCTACTTCATGTTAATTTATTTATAATTTTTAGGGATTAAATAATTATCATTAATGGGGACACAATAGTGATGCAGAAATTGTTTATTTAGTGAAAAATAAATAAAACATTTTTTATTCAACAAATAGAGACAATAAAATGCACAAAAACCTAACCCAAAATTATTGGTAGTTTACACGTAATCTATAATCCTCCAATTTTAAAATATTTTGGCCATTTGGAGCCTTATAAAAGTGATTATGATAGTAATATTATTTTATTTTAAATGATGTCAAAGTTTCCACCTTCGAAATTTGATAAATATATCAATTTAAATGTTTTGATTTTAAGATTATAAATTAATGTAAAGGTATTCTTATGAAAGATATTATATTTATCTGCATCATAGTATTTTATTTTTATTTTTATGCACCATATAAGTATATTAAATAATTATACAAAAATGTTGTAGTAATTATTTTAATTTGGAAAATATCAAATAAATGGTTTTAAAAATATTAAACTAAATGATATATGAAGAAATTAATATTCTATATATTTTTTTTAGAGGCATATTACATGTTTGGAATCTTTTAAATAGTTTTCCTCTAATATATATTCTGTATAAACTTAATTTAAATTAAAATTATTGAATACTGTCAAATTTGACACTATTGATATTTTATAAACATTAAATCTTATAAAATTGATTAAATATCACAAAAATATAAAAAAAATACAAATTGAAAATTATATGGTCGAAAAGGTAATAATGTATCTAATTATGGAAAATTCAAAAATCTTAATTATTTATTTATAACCATTTATAATTTTGAATATAATTACCACAAATAAAATTAAATAGATTAAACAATGATAAATCAAAATGATAAGTTTTAAAATAAAATCAAAACATGTATACATTTGATTTTTTGATGATATTACAAACCTATCTTACCTCATATCCTAATTTGAGTCACTTTGGTTGTTTTTATGTGGGGTTTGATTTTATTAATAATTAATATTTTTGACATTTCCAAATGTGCCCCTCCACTGTCTTATAAAAGGGAACCACCTCCCTCTCTTCTTCACATCATTTTGAGCCTTAATGCTCCGCCAAAACCTATCTATTTTTCTTATCCACTTCCCTAGAAACATACTAGTGGTCTAGGTGTTCTAAAACGACTAGCTTTAGTTCCCTAAGAGGAGGTTTAGAAGAGGCGCATCGAAGAAGTGATAATATCCTTTACCGATTCTTCCAAATTTATTTCTTCTTCTAAATTATCTTCTTTAATTGTTTAATTATAAATTAATAACATCAGTATCAATCATATAATGATTTGTAATTATAAATATGAAACAACCCCATTTAACTTTCTATCCATCCTACGGAAAACGAAATCACCGTGCGAGCAGACTTACGAAATACCGTCTCCACACCGTGGTGTAATCTGTTTTCCACCACCTCCTTACATGGATGGGTATTATTTTGTAAATTATTACTATATATGATAATTATAACATGACAATAATTCTGAGATATTATATCACCCACTCCAATACCATTCAATAATTATGGGAACGATATCATCGCTCGTGCGTTCGTACGGATTACCGTCTCCACGACCCGATTAGATTCATTTTAATTCATCACCATTCAAGAATGATTATAAAGTATATATAATGAATAATAATGATATATATGACATAATAATTCTACTGGATTTATGTATATATTTATATATGTCATCTACATCTCCCATTCATGTCAATAAGGAAAGGAAAACAGCGTTCTTGCGTACGTACACCCTACCCTATCCATGAATGGTGTATTTCATTCCATTTATCGATATATTATATTCTGAATATATATAAATCATTTTTTAAATTCTGGAAGTAAGTAATATTTATCTATATAATCATATGAATAATTACATGTCAAAACACATACAATAAATGAAACTATTTTACCCAAAATGCTGCTTTAACATGGAATTGATAAATAAACGGGTAATATAAAGTCATAAGTGAATCATATATGATACCATAAATATTATAATGGTTCTATTACAAGTTAATAATATGTTTAATCCCAATATATATGAGTCTCGAACACATAAAGAAGAAATTGGACATAAGTTAAGGGATAATTATTCCAATTTTGTTCTTATCTGAGATTATTTATTCGTAAGTATTTTCTGGGGATATATTTACCATCAATGTACATGTTTTCTAATTTTTTTTTTCATAAAATGTTTACTATTATTCCATGTTTTTTTAAAGTCATGTTTACCCCTTTCTGACTTTTACTAGGATGAATGGAAGGAATCTTTCTTTTGTTTACCAAACAATGTACTTTTTGACTTTTCTGGAAAAAGTACGAGGAGAATGTTTTTAATCTTATAAGACATGAATGAATTTGTACAGTTTCATAATGAATTATTTTCATGATGATTCCTCTACATGATTTCATGATTATTTTCAAAAAAATTCTTTTTGTTTTAAAATTATAGGGAATTTTGTGAAAAGTAAATGATTTTGAAGAAGAAAGGTTATTTTCCTCAAAAATCCATTTCAAGTATTTTATCAATACAATTTCCCATCTAAGATGACATTATTTAGTATGATTATGTTTCAAGTATAATATCTCTATTATTTACAAGGATTGATTTTTATTATGATGAAATTATATCCATTTGTTTTATATGGATTATGTTAAGATGGGATGATGTTTATGAAACCCATTTTATTCATTGGGTTATGATGAATGATTTATGATTGTTTTGTGGCACACGAATGAATGATTTCATTATGAGATGCGTGGGACCTATATCTCCCTACAATGAATTGGGTAAAGATTTATATCCCATGAGATAGACATGGCTGGAATGCCAATTAATTATGGAACAATAATATTAGGCTGGAACGGCATGTAAACCCAGTTCAGTAATGGACATTGTCCACTATAATGGCCTTGGATGAAATTACTTGGCTACTATGGAAATCATATCATGTGCTTAATGGTTTTCCACAATTACATGTTTTATTCCCTTGCTATTTTATCATGATTAATGTTTCTATATGATCCGAGCCTTACATACTAGCAAGAATTATTTCACGACTCAGTATTTTGATGATTAAAATTTATGTTCATGTTTCTACGTTCAAATGTATATGTTTATTTTTATTTTCACCACGCTTACCATTATTGAGAATTTGATCTCAGTCCTTTTATGTTTTATTTTCCCCAGGATATAATGAAAGGTTATAAGTAGTCAAAAACAAGAAGATATTTATGGGAGATGTTGATGATCTTTCCCCATTATTAGAAGATTTTGTTCCGATATTCCAAAGACACTAAACTATTAAGGTCCTTGGGTATCTATTTTAGTTATGTAATATGTATTCTGAAAATGTAATGTAATTTCCATGAACTTCATGCATGGGTCTCTACAATTGGTATCAAAGGAAAGGTTTAGTTAACCATTTAAAACTAGGATGCGAAAACTTTATTGAGATCCCTAGAGATATTTATAAGGTATATCTAGGGATATCCCAAAGGATAAGTATAACTATAAGTTATAGTACTATAATTACGACAACAATCTTATAATTAAACTACGATGTCAGATATTGAAGGTACTCTCACTTTATTATGTTGTTTTCCTACTATGATTTTTCCTTTCACACTATTATTTTTCAGTTTTAGAAAATGGCTTGAAAAAGGAAGATTCACAATAATGGAGGATATGAAGGAAAATGGAATGATATTATTCATGTGAATCCAAACGAAACAGGATTTGGAAGTACAAACACCGTCATTATTCCTAATCTTAAATCTCATAATATCATCAATAATCTAAACTTTGGTATTTTTCTTGACTAAGCTAATAAGAGATTTATGGAGTTTTATTATGATCATAGAGGAAAAAAGTTCAATTAAGATAATGTAAATCATGTAGTAAGATGAATCATGAAGAATGATTCAAAGGAAATAGAAGATGATTTGGGTGTAGAAAAGAAGGACACAAAGCCATTGATTGCAAAGGAAAAGGTTCAGTTAACAACATGGACAAGGATAATGGTATTGATAAGAGATCAACAACGATTAAATATTTTAAATGTGGAATGTAAAAGAATTATGGAAACCAATTCCCTAAGGTAAAATATCATGAAGAGAATCAACATCGTCGTATGATTAGTATTTATGTTGGTGGTGGTGAAGAGACTAAATATGATATATGAAAAGAAAGATGTGTTTAGGAACAAAATGATGAATCTCGGTCAATGGTTTAAGATGGTAGTGGAATTATTGTATGTTTATCAAGAGTTATGTTGTTTAGGTAATTTAATGGTACTATAGAATAAAGAAACATCTAAGGATTGTTACACTATTATTTTTCCTAAAGTAGTTGAAAGTATATGTTAAATGGTACAGGTAAACATAAAAGGTTATTTAGATATTTTTTGAAATTTGATGATATCATCATAATGAAGGGATAAAGAGAAAATAATATGTTTGATAGTATTAATGAGCTCATGACTGATATAAGGAAAAAGTGATATCATTGTTTGAGTATATAAAAATTTTGGGATTTTGGAATGTGGAAAGGGTTATCTTTTAACAGCATTCGTGTTATCACTGAGGTTCAATGGGTATTAATTTTTCTAGAGAATTCGTGATTATGGTCTTCACATGTTCGGAATATGACCAAGAAGATATATCTTATGATATATGGGGGGATAAATGATGGTATTCACATGCTTGGAAGATGACCTCTAGTAATATTTTTCTTGATACTATGAGATTGGACAGAAGTATTTTGGATAAGCCTAAAGGCTGGAATGGATTATGTTATACATCATATATTATTGTTTAAGGATTGAACATTTTGATATTATTTCCGAAATTTTATAATAACATAGTTTTAGAAAAAGGACAACCTGTAGGGCGGGCGACAACCCGTCACGTCGGACAAGGTTCTAGGAATCGAACCCACAGCTGAAGTACAACATGCCTTTATCAATTACCACTAGCCTACAAAACGTCCTTGGTTAGTATAAATTAGTTTTATTTTATTAAGATGTACGATATTTAATTTATAAGTCCATTTTTGGAATCATATACGGTTAATCACACCATAGATGGACTTAAGTATATTTAACATCATTTTTCAAACATTTGTTTGAGATAGATGGAATGACCCATCATTCTATCACATGATCTAGTAAAACATCATGAATGAAAAATTCATGATCACTTCTTTATGATTTGATGTGTAAATTGTTCATGGAATGGACAACGGTGAGATTTTACCAAAATCATGTTAGTATTTCTCTAATTTAAATTCTTCATCATTTGGGAAATGATCATGAAAACTAAAAATGGTGTCTTAGTACCCTCATATTTGATGAATCATATGGTACCTTAGATCATCACAAATTTTTGGCTTTGTGATTGTTGTATTTTTCGTAGCCATGTTCTCAACCACTCTTCATCGGAACATGATGGTTGGATTTCTCTTCCATATCCATGTTTTCACATATGTTCTCCTATGTGGAAAAACAATTATGAGTTAATTTTGGTAACCATTACATTTTTTACTATACATTTTAAATGTATGTTTTAGTATTCCAATTTACGATGTGGGGTTATATGAAAGAAACATTCATGAAATAAACCATTTATAACCCAAGAAATTTCAATGGTGAAATTCATTTTAAGGGGGGTAGAATGTAACACCCCAACATTTTATGAGAAATATTCTTTTTACTTTTTTTGATATCTTGTGTTGTACGCTACACCAAGATAATCTTGAGCTATACGCAACACCTTATTATCTTTTAGTATATAGAAACACTATTCTTGGCTTGTGTTTCACGCAAGAGCGACCTTCCCCAATAGCATGCATTGTACACAATACCGAGTATCACTAAACAATGACATATTATTATGAACTATCCATTATGAATATTTTTAACTACATTTTAAATTTATTTACATAATAATTTAACTTACACATATTCAAGAAAACTTTATGAGAACAAAATAAATTTTCCGGGTAAAATAAGTATTTTAATAAAAAAGCAGTTCTGCCACCTTTTGATGGCCCACCAACATTAAATATAGTTTTATAATATTTTATAAGATTAATTTTATAGATTAATATTATTCTTTGAAATAAGAATAAAAAAATTTACATCGGAAAAAATTTATATTTTTTTGATAAGTTTCTTATTTTGATAAATAGTAAAAATAAGATAAATTTTAATTGAAAACATCATTTTTCATCAAAACAATTTTTAGGGTTAAAATATATTATTTAATGGTTATAATGTATAAATAGAATATATTTTTACCGTTTAATATAATTAAATTCACTATCATTAATTTTAGATTGAATTCACTAGTAAAAACATTTCAATCTTTTGCAATGTTTGAACTTTTAAAACTCATTTTCTCTACAGTGGGATTAATTTTAATTTAAATACTGAAACTTATGTGTTTTTAATTTTGAAAAATGGATCCCATATTTGGGATCAGTAGGTCCAAATTTTGCTAATAGTCTACTTTTTTATAGATATTATGAATAGTAACTATGATAAATTTTATTTACTACTGTTAAAGGTAAATCAGTTAATTAAGGGTAAAAATAAGATTATAAAATTACTCTAACACCAGACAAAATTAATCTGGATGAATACAAGTTGACCCATATCACCTATGGGTGGGAATAGATTTATTTCATGGTCTTTTGATGCTGAAAAGTATATAATTATTATTTAAGCCAATGAAAGTGACAACATGCCACCCTCTTATATCTTATAAGTGTAATAATTTTAATTTGGTGATAAATTTCATAAAACATCAAACATAAATAAACAACAGAAATATAATACAATTATATAAATCATATTAATTTATTTATAATTTTATGTCATTAAATAATTATCATTAATGATGAAACAATAGCGATGTAGAAATTTTTTATTTAGTGAAAAATCAATAATACAGTTTCTATTAAACTAATAGTGATGATAAATGGCACAAACACCTGACCAAAACATATTGGTCATGTACATGTAATCTATAAACATCCAATAATATAATATTTTACCATTTGGATCCTTATAAAGGAGATTATGATACTTATATTATTTTATATTAAATGATGTCAAAGATGTCACCTTCATAATTTAATATATATGTCAATTTAAATATTGTGATATTAAGATTATAAATTCGAGTAAAAGTATTATTAAGTAAGATATTAGATTTATATACATCATAGTATTTTAATTTTAATTTTTATGCAACAAATAAGTATATTAAATAATTATACAAAAATTTTGTAGTAATTATTTTATTAAGGAAAATATCAAATAAATGGTTTAAAAAATATTAAAATAAATTTTATATGAAACAATTAATGTTCTACATGAATTTTTTAGATTAATATGAAAAATTATAAATCTATTAAATATTTTGGTTCGAATATATCTTCTGTATGGATTTAATTTAAATTCAAATTATTGAATAGTGTCAAAATTGACACTATTGATATTTTATAAAAATAACATATTATAAAATTGTTTAAAAATCACAAAAATATTTAAAAAATACAACATTGAAAATTATATGGTCTAAAATGTAATAATGTATCTAATTATGGACAATTAACAAAACATATTTATGTATTTATAACTATTTAAAATTTTGAATATTATTACCACAAATAAAATTAAATAGATTAAATATTGATAAATCAAAATGATAAGGTTTAAAATAAAATAAAAACATGTATAAATTTTATTGGATAATGAAATTACATATATATCCTACCTCATATGTAAATTTGAGTCACTTTGGATGTTTTTTGGTGGGGTTTGATTTTATTAATAATTAACATTTTTGAGGTTTCCAAAAGTGCCCCTATCTTCTCTTATAAAAGGGCACCTCCTCCATCTCCTCTTCAAAACCTTTTGAGAATTCATGCTCAGAAAAAACTTATCTATTTTTCTTATCCACTTCCCTAGAAACATAATAAAGGTCCTGATCTTCTTCAAAGACCATCTTTAGTGCCCTAAGAGGAGGTTTAGAAGAGGCATGCCGAATAAGAGGTAATATCCTTTACCGATTCATCGAAATTTATTTAATCTTCTACATTATATTATTTATTTTTTTAATTATATTGTAATAACATCGGTATAACTGATATAATGAGATTTTATTATAAATATGAAACAACCCCATTTCACCTTCTATCCATCCTATGGAAAACAAAATCACTGTGTGTGCATACGTACGAAATATCGTCTCCGCGCCGTGGTGTCATCTGTTTTCCACCACCACCTTACTTGGATGGGTATAATGGTGTAAAAATGACAACATATGATTATTATAACATGATACTAATTATTATATATTATATCATCCACTATAATACCATTCAATAATTATGGGAATGATATCATCGTTCGTTCGTACGTACGGATTACCGTCTCCACGACGTGATGAGATTCATCTTCCATGTTCACCATTCAAGAATGATTATAATGTATATATAATGAATACTAATGATATATATGACATAATAATTCTAATATATTTATGTATATATATATTTCATATAGTTACTCCAATTCCAGTCAACAAGGAACTGAAAACAACGTTCATGCGTACGAACGACCTACCGTCTCCATGAATAGTGTATTTCATTCCATTTAACAATCTATAATATTATGAATATATATAAATCATGTTTTACATTATAAAAATAAGTAATCATGATCTATTTAATCATATGAATAATTTCATGTCAAAACACATACAATAAATGAAACAATTACACCCAAAATGCTGCTTTAACATGGAATTGTCAAATGAACGGGTAATATAAAGTCATAAGTGAATCATATATGATATCATAAATATTATTTTGGTTATGTTACAAGTTAATAATATTTTTAAACCCACTATACATGAATCTTATACACATATGAAAGAAATTAGACATAAGGTAATGGATAATTATTCCAATCTCATTCTTATCAGAGATAATTTATTAGTAAGTATTTACTGGGATTATATTTACCAGAAATGTCCATGTTTTCAAAAAAAATTTTGATAAAAATTTTACTATTATTCTATGTTTATTTAAATTCACGTTTACACCTTTTTTAATTTTACTATGATGAATGTAAGGAATCTATCTTTGTACCATATGATGTACTTTTTGACTTTTCCAACAAAAGTTTGAGGATGATTCTTTTTTAAAATTATACAGCATGAACAGATTTCAACGGTTTCATAATACCTTATTTTCATGAAGATTCCACTACATGATTTTATCATTATTTTCAACAAAATCCATTTCTTTTAAAATTACATGGCATTTTCTGAAAATAAAATTATTTTGAAGAAGAATGGATGTTTTCCTCAAGAATTCATTTCAAGTGTTTTATCAAAAGTATTTCCCATCAAAGATGAAATTATTTACTATGATTATGCTTCAAGTATAATCTCTCTATTATTTACAGGGTTTTATTTTTCTTATGAAGAAATTATATCCATTTGTTTTATTTGGATTATGTTAAGATGGGATGATGTTTTTGAAACTCATTTTATTCTTTTGGTTATGATGAATGATTTATGATTATTTTTTTGGCATAAAAATGAATGATTTAATTATGAGATGGGTGGGACATATATCTCCTTCCAATGCATTAGGTAAATATTTATATCTCATGAGATAAACATGGATGGAATGGAAAGTAAATATGTTTTAGTAATACAGGGCTGAAATGACAAGTAAACAATGTTCTGCAATGGACATTGTCCACTATGATGGTCTTGTCTGAAATGACTTGGCTACTATGGAAATAATATCATGTGATTAATGGTTTTACACAATTACATTTTTATTACCATGCTATTTTATCATGATTAATGTTTCTTTATGATATTTTCCTTACGTACTGCTAGGATTTATTTCATGACTAATGATTTTGATGTTTAAACATTGTGTTCATGTTTCTAAGTTCAAATGTATATGTTTTGTTTATTTTCTCCATGCTTACCCTTACTGAGAATTTGAGCTCACCCTTTTTATGTTTTCTTTTCCCTAGGATATAAAGAAGTTTTTTAGTTATAAAAAAATGGGGAAGATATTTATGGTAGAGGTTGATGATCTTTGACCATGATTAGAATATTTTGTTCCATGTTTCCAAAGACAATAAACTATTACGGTCATTCAATATATGTTTTTGTTATGTATTAAGTATTCCACAAAAGTAATGTAATTTCCATGTACGTCATACTTGGGTCTCTATAATGAAAGTCCCTCAGCAAGTCCCCATAATTCAATAAGACATCACCAGTTATCTCTAATACAATTTATGGTGCATTTACTGTGTGGTGTTATGTATTCTAAAAAACATTTGACACCCATGGATTGACGTGTTATGGGAACTCAATATGTGAATGATGATGAAGCCCTCCACCTACTCCATCATGAATTCCTGCAATATGTGGATCACAAAGAGTAGAATAATAGAAGTGGTGAGGTATATAAATACCCAACCCAACATAAAAAATTACCAATTTTGGGACCAAGAACATATTGAATTTTCTTATAAAACTCCCACAGATACACCCAAGTTACAGACCAGATTTCTTGGATCAAATGATCTCATGACTAGAAAAGAATCATGTAATGTAAGAAATGGAGAACAACAAGATGGATCATGTAGAATTCAAAAATCACTTCACATAATCACTCATAGATCACATGGTGGAAATCTGGATGGACATCAGATAACACTTTTCCTTGTTACCCATGTCAAAATAAAATACCAGTACATGTCACCCACATCAAGAGATGCTCATTGTGTATAATCTTTGGATCATTTAAATACCTCTAGACTTGTCAAATCAAGTCACATAACATACCCTTGCCATGCACATAGGTCTCAAAATGTTCTATGGGCTATCCATGCAAACCAAGAGGCATCCTTTGGACATGTCTACCATATCATATGGTGGAACAATCACATTTTATCGAAGTCTCACGATAGTACTTGGGCATGTCAACTGTCTCTCGTGATACCCTCTAGGTAAGCTATCTAGATCTCACAATGACCTTCATACATGTCATTCAGGATAATGTGTCACCATCCAGACAATTCACATTAACTCTCATGACACCCTTAAAGTGTGTCAGATAGATTTATCTATCACAATGAGGAATTTCAACTAGATCGTGCCACACCCTATAATCATATCTTCCTGGATCATGAGAAGGCTCCTTGGATCAGCTTTCTAGGTATTGTGATTTCCTCCAAACAATTCATCCTTGATCATGATTTTAACCTCAAACATTCCAAATGAAATATAAACTATTCCACATAAAATCTAACTAGATCATGATATATTTATACAACATGTCTATAATATGTCTAGAAAATCCAAGAAATCCACTATCATGACAAAAAAATCAAGCCATATAAAGGAGGTGCTCAAGAATGTCTAGCAAGATTATAGGCCATGTAAAATGGAAATCATATTACTTAATATCCTTGACCATCATATTTTTGTAATCTCATATGAGAATGGAAACCTTAGTGTGTATTCCCCAATAAATTGAACTATGAAGACTTTTATTCCTTCCCTATGAATGATACATAGTATGAATCTATTAGCACCGAGAAATACATTAACCATCGAAAGGGAAGTCTCAGGTCACTCGTCTCACTTCTATTTGCAATGTGACTGGTCATTTTCCATCCCTTATTTGTCACACCTGGCATAGGTTATGTGGTGTTAGGAAGTCACAATGATCATACCATAAATGTGACACTTCTCTATAATAAAACGGGAATGGTTAGTGTGTAATCCATAAACAACATCATAACATGATATATCCCGCATATAATGGAAATGCTAGTGTGTAAACACCAAAATGTTGGCTGACAATGACTCTAATTCCATCCATCATATGATACATAGTTGGAATTTAGATGGACAAATCCCAAACTCAAATGGGAATCCACATTAGTATAATTCCTTCCATGTATCCAAAATTTCTACCATTATGGCCCAATCACTCCCATATGCTGATCATCCCAACTCACCCCTCACCAGAATTTGAAACTAGTCAAACTATGAGGATTAGAATTCCCACCATAAACATGATGTGAAGGATATATTCCTATATCCCAAGCCCAAACTCATATATGAATCCACCTTAGAGTATTTCCATCCATGTCCATGACATTTAAGCTATTAGGACTCAGTAATTCACATGGGTTGATCACCCTAGCACATCAATCAACAGATTGAGACTCCAACTGAACTATTGTTCCTTTGATTCATGTTATTACTAGGATAATTAGGACATTTACCTATGTTTTGAGATCTATATTAAACATCCCATTAGATTCCCCAGTACATAATCCATTCATTCATATGAAATGAGGCAGATAAATTCATATCCCTTGATACTCACACAAATCCTGGCTCATGTGGGATTAGGGATCCACAATGGAGAGATCAGTGTAATCAGGAATCTCCACCATCCAGGGAAATGTCAACATGTAATACATGTTGAGTGGAATTATATAAATATCACTCAGATAGGGGAATATACCTTTGGGTGAGTCACATGGGTGTTAATGAACTAAGATAACTCTGATTCCCTGTATAATCAATATATATAGGACCTCCCTCAAGACTCAAACTCTAATACTTCATGCCTGTGTATATACATAAATTTCCTATATTCATGATGTTAAATGGAATATGTTCAATGAACTATATGGGTTTTCATTCTTTAAATAAAAGAGATATATAGGACACCTCATAATAACACAATACCCTCCTAGAAATATTAACCACCTCAATTCATGGTAGTAAAATTTAAATTATCTTGTTATTTGGATTCAACATATAAGAAGTTATTAATTATTGGGAATTGGACGAAGAACCTCATATGGAAATTTTTGGATTTAGTACTATAATCCCCTTTTTTCTTCTATATATGAATGATCATTAACCTATAATCATTTTTTACTATCAAAAGACCCATATCAATATTACTAAGAGGTTTTTGACCATATATTATATCTACAAGAGAGTCTTATATGGAAATAAATCCCCCAAAAGGGTGCGATGAGACTGACCTCACATCCTCTAGACCAATTTGAATCTCTAATAATCATTGGGTCTCAACCCCCATTTGAACACATGCCATGGGAAATAAGGTTTAAATTCATTTTTGGATAAGGGATCCAATGAGAGTTATAGTTAAAAATTATGTTGGTGAACTAATGTTAATTTTCATTCAAGAAATAAAACCCCCACAATCAACCTTCGGCCCAAAATAAATCCACCTAGATAAGGGATTATGGTTTTATATTTTCAGTTGAACCAAAAAATGGGTATCCCAACATGAATCTCTTAAATCACATAATGATTAGTATATTATCCTTCGGTCCATTTATTCACACTATTTTCAATCGAAAAAGTTGAACCTGACATGAATATCTCAAATAACAAAATGATCAGGTTATTATCCTTCGATCCATTTTTTACACTATATGAAAAAAAATGGTGTACCTGATGGTAATATTTTGAATAATATAATGGTTGGGTTATTATTCATCAGTCTATTTTGTTTTCATGGTATATAGAAAAATTGATAAACTAACATGAATCTCAGAATTAAAAAATTATTGGGTTATTATGGGATCTGCACCATTGTTTTTGTATCATACTCAATCAATATTAATAGGCCTGACATAAATATTACATGTGATCCCCTATAGCTGGGGTTCATAGGAAAGAATTCCCTTCTCACATTGAAAAGGCTATGTTAGCAGAATTGACATATCATTAATAAAATGAAAATTGTGCTAACCATGAATATGTGAGTGAGCACTCATCATGCTAATGGATTTCCATTAATAAGTGTCTCTTTTCCTTGGCTTATATATGATGTAAAATACCGGCCTCATCAAAAACATTCGAATATGAGATAATGTCATCATACCAAGACCATTACAGAAATTCATCTATGGATGCAACTCCCATGGGTCCCAAAACAATATCACCAACCTGATAGTTTTAGCATCATTTGGATGACCCAATGGTCTATGAGTACCATAGACATGGTATACTACCAGACCCTGAACCATCCCACAATGGTCTCTATGTACTGATGTTGGTGAATCAACATTATCCTTTTAATTTATAGATTTACTAGTGGCCCTCATCGACATAACCAACCGGTTGGGGAGAATATCCTAGGATTGTTATAATTTCCACCTTCAATATCAAATGTAGATTGTCCAGGGAGTTATATATGGATATTTTTCTATTCAGGTGCTACTAGAGAGGTCCCATATTAACCACTATGCATGTACCATCCCATCAGAACCCAAGAGTCACTTAATGATGGTATCACCTGACACAATGACACCTATGAAACCCATGCATGGGCATTAAGAAAGATATATCAGGCTAGGAAGTCACTAGATATCTATGATCGGGACCATATCCCCACTCACACTAATGATGTACAATTGTATATTATGGTAGTAACTAGTGAACATGCTCATATTCCTACCCAGTAAGATCATGTCTAAGGTCGTATTTCCATTGTTGGCATCAGGCAGGTTCATATCCATACCCCAGGTCAGAAATTCCATCATCATTTTCCATTTTAATTGGGAGGAAATAATTGGACACAAAACCCTTCACTAATTAAGTATATCTTCAAGTACATAGTGTAAATGAATAATATGAAAGATTTAATCCTTTCAAAAGCTTTTCTAAAATGCCAATACATCATAGAAATAGCTGAAGAACTCCCCTGACATATTCCAGCATGGGTACATATATAGTGTATGTTGCGTATACCTATCTCTATGGTCAAGCATTATCAACCCTCTAATCATTATGCAAAATTGGTCAATCATGAGAAAGAGTAAATTCTTGATCCCAGCTAGGAGTTTTATTAGAATATTTTGAGAATTGAAGATATCCAGTCTAGGTTCCTATTAAAATTTAAATAGGGGCTCATCGGGTGGGAGCGGTGCATTCCATGAGGTAGGGGAAAATGCTTATATAAAAGTCTGGCAGTGTATTTCAATTTCCCAAGAATAGGCTCATATCCCCATTTTTTTCAGGGGTCACTAAGTTAGTGGGTCACATGCCTTAGGACAAGAATAAATTCATTTCTAATAAGTCCTGTGAAATACTAAAATGTCACATGATTAGTCTCATATACCTATTCTAGTTGTGGATAGAAAAATGAGAATAGAACATGCCTCAAGATAGGATCATATTCCTATTAGTGAATCAACATATCATATTTCAGTAGATAATGGAATTAAGGAAAATATTTCTACTTCTTCCAATGAACTATTTCACCAGCATCCTTCCGAGGCTACACAAGAGGATGTTCATATTCATTATCCCATTATAGACGTCTATCAGGTTATTCTATTTTAGAAAGCATATATCGACCATGATCATATTCCCATTCCAACTAGGTATCACCATGGGAGTGTAGTACATTCCATGGGATATTCTCTTACTGTTTCCATGAAAGTCGAGTGTTATATTCCATTGGCATCGAATTATGCTCATAGTCCCATTCTGACCGAGGCTCACCAAGTTAGAAAGGAACATTCCTTGAGACAAGATCATTTCCCTTTCTACAATAAGGATCTCATTGTAATATTCATATATCTACTTGGTAGTGGGATCATACTCTCACATCAGCATATGGGATTTAATATGTTCTGGTAACCATCATACAACAAGTTTATATCTTAGAAATATTTCAAAATGCAGTTCGGTATATTCCAGCCATGATGTTGAACAACACCCATATTCATAATCATCTCAATTCTAGGGTCCTTGTATTTTTTCAATACAGATTCTCTACACTAGATGGGTTATCTAAATCTTCAACTGATGCATAATATTGTCATTAACGTGATAGTTTCCCTCTTGGAAGTGTGTCGATGTATCAAAGGATCTCAACTCTTGACATCAAGCATAGTCAACCTACCCATAATGATATCTACCATGGACATGGAAATCCCCCCCTATTCTAGACTCCTCTAAATAAAGAGATGTTAGAATCTCATACACCTTCATATAATGTGTTTTTTGAAAAATTTATGTTAACCACATATTCTTCCCCATCAACATCTAGCAGCACTCCACTCAGGACATCATGCGACCCCATGAACCATCTATTATGGTCAGATCAGATTGAGGTGTTTACGTATAATGAAAAGAGGAGTGAAATTGGAATATTATGATATTTATCTAGAATAACATCCCTATTATGATCTCACCCCCAACTACTTTTGACTATGAGTTCCAAGATGATCTAGAAAAGAAGTGCATGCCTTATCTATGCAAAAATATGTGGTAATCTCATCTGTGAGTTATGATTAGATGCCTCTTTTATCCAGGATGTGAGGGTAACCATTAGAACATCAAGATACTCTATTATTAGTCAGTCATGGACACTATATTAATATCCTAGGATCCAAAACTGGAATGGAACATCACAAATATACAAAATACTTTCCTCCATTGCATCATAACCGTTCAAACGATGATCTCTAAATCCACATCATATATCTGTGTTCAGGAATGGGAAATGTATGGAGTGTTGCACATTGACTCACCCCTGTAATAGAATAATTCATTAAATATTACATCATGTAATATCATAGCCTCTAATGAAATCAGGGGACCTGGTAACGGTGTGGAAAGCTGGTCAATACAATAGAATCCCCCCTCTTCAATGATTCCAAGACATCATGAATAGAGGGATAAGATATCCAGTATGCCGTTGAACATGACCCCTCATGTAAATAGTAATTAATTTCATATATAGAATCATATGTTGAGATCAACCAGTTAACTTCTTGTGCATAATTCTACCTATAATGTGATACCATCACACCCAAATCCTATGAGAGAAATGTTGGGCCACATCCAATGGGCCATAATAGTATTTCTCATGGCAATTGTCCATGAGATAACCCAATCGCCTGGGTTGAGGTAATATCAATCACCACCTCCACCTCTGGGATCATCAATTCCTAATATTATTTAGGACATATTGTCAACACCATAAACAAACCCCAATCCCGTGAGATGGTGTGATTTATATCTCAATCACCATCACTAGTCTCAACATCCTCAGAGAGGGTCATGGGGAAATCCATGGTTATCCTACATCAAACCTAACCCTCTAGGATGGAGGAATTTATACATCAATGTACATATTTAGAGTCATCAAATACCAAATTGGAATCATTGGATTCTCAATAACAATACAAATTACTACCAATTATGGGCCCGAATAACCCCTATTTTATAGGGTTGTGGGTATTTTCATCCTCAACATACCCACCAAGGGAATTATTCATATACATTCTATGATGTAAATATCAAAGATCAACATCACATCCACCATTATAGTAACCTCTTTTATTTAGGGCTCATTCAGAAAACAGTACATGAAACTCCCTCAAGGCCACTGTTCATAGGCCATGATGGGAGGACCATATGACGGAGGTGATGAAACCCTGTTAGGGTAACAATCCTAATGTTTAAATTTGGAAAAGTGTTTAAAAAACATCCCTAATGAAGGCTATAAAGAATCATCATATTATGTATAATTTAATGGGACAAAAACTATTTCTCAATATGCATATGTGAATTATGTGACTATAAATAAACAAGGTCGATGAAGAAACAAACACAGAGGTGAAAACTTTTAAAAATATTCCATTAGATGAGGGTGATACATACACACCATGTGAGGCTACTCATACCAAGAATCATAGAAGTTTGAACTATCTATCACCTCAAAATATAAAGATTCTACCACTTTAGTGGAACACTTATAATGAAAAAGGGAATGGTTTGGCTACAACCCAATCACCAACCTAAAAATTTGAGGTTTATTCCAAGAAGGAATAGATGTCACAATATGAGAGTGAGTTAACGACTCTCAGATAACACAATGACACATAATCAGGTGAAATATTCCAGCATAATATCTTCTTTTAGTAGTGACGAATGTTCTCCCGCCCATAGTTGACACTCCACCATGAGTGGTATATAACTGTTAGAATGGAATCAGATCGAAAAAATCATTATACAAAATTGAAGATGATTAAAATTATCAAGAAATCCCTTGTAAGTGGAAAAAACATCTCTCCTTCTAGAGGATCCTTCAGTATTTGGACGATTTGAGAATCAGTAGGAGATGATGGACGGACCACCTCATCGACCACCACCTTCTCCCTATAGAAGGGAGGTGTCTTGGAAAACAGTTCCCTCATGGATTCATTAAATTATCTTATCACTAGCTACTTGAATGGAAGTCATAAAATGGAGACATTACCTTATGAAGCCTAAGTGGAATCCACATCCCAAGTTGTTTGAAGAATCGGTTACGCCAACCAATTTGTAAAATCCTACCTTATCCACTTTTTACGGTGTAGGTGACCCTGCATGACATCTCACGAACAGCATATCATGATATGTGGCGTTGATGGGCCCTTGAGATCCATATTGAGCAAAAAGATAATGAGCTGTTTTTTATAGATTATGATAAGAGTATCCTTTGTATGGTACAACAAGTTTCCAGTAGGATTCCTTGTAGGATCTGAAGACCTTAATCATCAATTCATTTTTTAGTTATTCTCTATGACGAGAAAATAATAATCATTTACATGAAAAACTTACAAAATGATAAAATGATTGGGTTTCTATATTCATATACATTTGGAATAGTTTATCCTATTAAATTATCATCAGTATATCACAGGAGTAGTTTAGAGAACATTGTGCTGAAAATATACAAGATGAGTTACATACACCCTTAATCCCAACGAAATATTTAGGTGGGTTTTGGGAGATAACATAAAAAAATTATTAGAGGACACTAATCAGTTATCCCAACCGAAATCATGACTCACACTCTCATCATAAAGGAAAATTCTAGGTAATGTAGAAGTTATAAGTATTACTCTCATACCAGAAATATAGATCATCCAAACACCAAGGCATGTCCCAAATCTCCCAAAACCTCATGTTGAGTAGATTCACCCACATAATCTCCCTTATCTCAAAAAATTGAGAAAACTGATTCACTTATTATTTAAGGAAGAAATGAATAAATCCAACTCCTTTACAAATGAACAAGTCCTCAATTATTTCGTATAATCCATGGAAAAATATCTACTCATTCTACCACATCCTAGGTATCCTGATGAGGTCAACCTCACAAACCATCCTAGTAACTTCCCATTCCATAGCAGGCTGGATCATAATATCTAGAACTTCTTTATCTTCAAATACATTAATTAAGGCATGGTAGATTCAATGAAGGGTTTTTTAGATTACATCTCAAAGTAGGTGGACTACATAACATTTTACCATTTAGAATAATACGATGATTGGTAGAATGTATTGGATTGGCATGAGAAGAATCTTGACAACTAGATGACTCAAAAAAATGTTGGCCAAGATCATATGACCTTGAGAGCACCTCTTGGATGAACCAAAATATCTCCACCACTTAAGAATGTGACATAGTGTATGTTTCCTAAAAGATGTAGCAACCACATGAAGTCGAATGAAATATATGATGAGGATTCCTTATATGCTTCAACACAACCTTATGCAGTCATGGATTTCATCATTGGGACATCTTTAGGATGTGTAATACCCCAAAAACATTAAACCATAATTGGATGATGACCTCATATTTTGTTCTATCAATGGGATACAGTAAGTAGACACCATATCAGATGATGAAACTACCTCAAAATACAAGTTTCCACCACATAATATGTGAACAAGAGATTATATGTGTATGAACCAAGGATACATGGGAGAGTGTGTCCATGGTTAGACCCAATATTTTGGGAACATCCCAAAAATGGACATATATGAAGATATTAATCATGGGATATTGATCCATCTGGACCAAAAGGGATATAAGGGTGTCCCATAACCCTCTAGCAGTCAACCATGCCCAGTTTTCATATGTAATTGCTGATTGTTGGTGTGACTATCTGATCATCCTAGGAAACATGGATGGAAGATGCTACCTATGCCATTGGTTTCATATGATCCCTTAACCTCTATAAAATCACATGTTCCATACATTTAAAATTCCTCATCTACTTAGAAACATTTCAATGATCAACCCTACATTAGGAAGTGCCAACCTCTGGCATAGTAGTACGACCGTCTGAAATTGTTGTCAGTTGTCCTATCAATGTTCTAAATAATAGTTATGATCTATCATTAATAAGAACTCAAGGATTCACTCATCAAATCTATCCAGATCCCAAATAAACTAGAGACATAATTTTCTACAACTGAGGATTATCGAGTAGAAAAATTTCATCATAATTCCATTCTTCCATATCATTCACTGACCATGATCTAGAAGAGGTGATTTGATGGGTTATGAGTGATAATGGTTTTTTCTTCAACCGCATATTGTTTTCAACCCTCAAACATATCATAATATAAAAGGGGATTTATCTCCTAAAAAAATTACCATTCAATGATATGATGAATGTGAGAAAATACCTATAATAAAGAATAATTGCATAGATCAATTTTGGGATCTGGCCTCTGATGTGGGGTTTATGGTTATCTAGAAAGGCAATATGCACTATTTCATACATAGAAGACACATTCTCCAAAACCATATGGTGGTACCCTAAACAACCCATCAATGTCTGAAATACCCCATAGATGGAAAGGTTTTCATACTATATGGTGATAGTTCCTCCCTTCAATAATTATAGAACCAAATATGAATAAGTAGGTTTCTAGAAAAGAGAAATAAGAAAACTAATTGTGGATGATGAAATGTCGGTCGCATCCCCCAATGTCTTGGGGACCACCCCTGCAAATCCCTAGAGTATGATCATAATCAATTATGTGCTCCCCATAAATCTATTGGAGGTAATATAATCAACGATAGGGGTCTACGATCATCATATCCTTAATGATGGTGTCAAAGAAAATATGCTTCATTATCTCTCTGCAATTTCATAGGTAGTAGGGGATGAAGATGTCTCTTCTAATGGTTTATCTCACCCTGTCAGTGATTATGAAGCCCCCACATTTCAAACATCATATGAAAATGTATGTAAAGACTAATGTATGGAAGAAAATGATAATGATCTTAAGAACACCCCTTTCACATTCAAAGAATGTGTAACCCCCAATATTGATGATCTCATGTAGGAGAATCTCCGAATAGAGATGTCCCATGACCAACACTAGTTTTTTCTAACACTCCCCTCAAAGATCAAGAGATGTATCTTTCATTTCTAAACTAGAAATTATATATGCCTTCATAGAAATATATAGAAATTCCATGAATTAATTTGGATGTGGCTACAAAGCAACATGGATATCCCAATGAGCACCAAGGATTTAAGAAGGTAGCCAAGAGGATGCACCCATCTCATTCCACAAATGTAGTTGGGGAAGTTGAAAAAATGATCAAATAATTTCTTTGAGAAGTGAAATACTGAAAATGGATTACAAATATCATTCCCATCAAGAAAATGAATTGGAATATTTCTATCTGCACCTATTTCAATGACCTTAATCTGCACTTCCAAAAGAAAATATCCTTATGTCGATCACATAACTCTTGATTAATACAACTACTGGATACCAGGTCCTTTCTTAAATGTATGGGTATTCAGAGTACCATTCGATAAATATTTCCAATAAAGATGAAGATTCCAATACCCATAGAACATGTCAAAGGATATTTTTCTATCAGTTCATCCCATTATATTAATGAATGTTAGTGTCACATATCAGTAAACCATGAATCATATATTTACTTCATTCGTGGTAAGAATAATTGAATTTTATGTTGATGAAATCTTCATCAAATCCTAGAAGTGATGTGGTCCCTTCATGGAAATTAAAAAATCTTCAAGAAGATGTGAAATCGCATTTTAATGTTGAAAACACAAAAATTAACCTTTGGGGGAACATCGTGGAATTTATGTAGCTTTGTGGTATGACAAAATGGAATCGAGATTGATCGAGTGAAAAATATTTCTATTTTAGCAAACTCACCCCCATGAATATAAATAATGTGATGGGACTCCCAGGGTACCTCATATAATTTCATCATTTTATAGATAAACTTTCTGGAAATTCTCTCCCCTTCACTTCGAAAATGTAAAAAATAATGACATATAAATGGGATCATGACTAGAAATAATTCCTTGAAATTCACAAGAAGTATTGAATATACCCATTTGTTCTAATTCCTCTGGTGGAATATAGGGAAATCATATTATTTATGGACACTATGGAATGATCATTGGGAACCATCCCCTCATAAAAATAGTATGTCTAGAGTGATAGTAGTTTCTACTAACCCAACCTAAAATACATGGTACTAAGACTCGATACTATGATGTTAGGACGAACATTATTTCATTACTATTTATATGGAAAAAGAGAGGCATTACATGAAGCCAAAAAATAACATCTATTCTATAATATTGAAATACTAAAGTATATCCATGTATTTTCTATATTGATTGGGTTATTGGCCTGATAGGTGGTTATTATGAAACATCATTCTATTTGGGTCCCATAAGTCATTGAAAGGGAAGGCTCTAGTTGATTTCCACATACCACATCCTACCCCATGGAATACACTAGTTGTCCCTAGAAATCCATATGATGTTGAATTTTACTCCCATGAAACTTCTCATTCATGGGAGTTATATTTTGATTTCTCCTCCTAAATTTTAATCAGCAATAGGATGGAAAACTCGAGAATCAATTAGGTTGGATAATGGATTATGTTTGTCTAAAAAAATGATTTCCACAATATTTCTCACTGATTGATGTCTTTATGAATAATTAGGTAATATACCAAGCCCTCATCACTAGGTTGAAACAATAAATACAACTAATAATAGCCTAACAGAATATGAAATGGGATTCAAAAATTCCGAAAAAGTAGATCAATGGATAATATGCAACAAAAAAGGAATAAATTTCCCCTCTCACTAGCTATGTTTGGTGACTAATGGAATTATTACCATTTTTTCCCACATTCATCATGTTCCGCAATCATAGATTGCTTGCGCCAACACATTGGATATCATATCCACCATCCATGAAAACCATAACATGGGGGAATTGATATTATATATCATAAAAAGATGAAAGGTTTCATTAATAATTATCTATTATATGGGATAATTCAATCAGGTCAACCCCACCCCGGATCATATTGTATTGAAATCCACCCCGGGATGGATGGAGTCCATAATATGTTATCTCTAAAATGAGAATCTCCATACAGACCATGCCAGAACGGAACAGATTCAGTGTTGTGCACATACCATTATCCTGCAGAGCTACCCAAATGATAAATGAACATCTAGAATCATTAATTTAATGGATCCTCCACAGATGACAAATATAAGAACAAATTTTCACTATCATGGAAGACGTCAGTGAAGGCTCTTGCATCGGTCACTAGTATGGGACTTGGTTCTCCCACCAAATAAGTGGGATAGTTTATTAAAGAAATACCTTAATACATGACTATGTGTAAGTCACTGTGAAATGTCATTATTTCTATTTCAATGAAGTCTACATCCATTAACAACCAAAATTTATTCATACCACTAAATATTACACACCAGTTTCTGTTTGGATAATGGATGTTGTGTGGCCATATCCCCCATCCATATCTAAGAAGTCCATGTATGTCCTTACAACTACTGACTTATATTACAAATGATATGAGGAAATAAACCTCAAATAAGTTAGGAAAATGTATATCATCATCTTTGTAATGTATCGTATCAAAACCTTTCATGGAATCTGTCACAAAATATTGATGGAAAATTGAACCAACTCTTTTTCCATAGAGTTAAAGAAAATGTACTAGGTGTAAAACATTGAGTCCAATCACTCTTTTTCTATAATGAAGAATAAAATTCATATATATAGTCCTTTAATAATTCTCCATCAAATATACACATTAAGATGACGAACAAGGAAAATATTCTTTGAAAAACAAGATGCTCCATGATTTATGGTCCTACCATAGAACAACACATATTACTACAAATGAAATGTCATACTCATTGTTGTATGAGAGCATGGTAGTGTTACATTAAGAGTTCAAACATCATTTTCTCAAAATATATATTTTCTTACAACTCACATATGTTGATAAATAAAAAAATCCATTTAATGAGGTGGATCATCTCTATGAGAAGAGGTTGGTGAAATTGAATAAACATGAATTGCATCAGAACCGTATCACGCGATCCATTAATTAGAAGGATGGAATCTATTCACTCATACATGTAGAACTAGTGTTGCCCCACATGACCACAAATATACCATGCATGAAACCTCCAATGCTTGAACTCAAATCAGAATATCCTTACATCATACAAAATTTCTATCAAGACAGAGCTTACTCATTCGACATAATAGATCTGGAGTAGGTCTCACAACCCACTAATGTGACATTTATCAAGGGATACAATGCATTGTTTTCATCAAAAATATCTCATATTGGTTGTATTCTATTAAAATATACAAGTATGTACTTTCCACATGTTCATAAATTGTATGGAGTCATCCTGACCACATGATGTAAATCAAAATAGTATCATCCTTACAACAACCCATTAAACTACACTACATCTCTCATCCTAGTTTCATGGCATTAAACAACACATGATTTTCTTCACCACATGACATTAAACTGTATGGGAATCACCATACCAAAAATGAATCATCACACCTAAACAAGAGATATTCTAAGGATGATATTCTATTGTCCCTATGTGAGAGTTAGTTCCACATAGGGAATATATTCATCCAAGAACATCAAGTGGTTTGATTCCTACAATCACAATATAAATTGGTTTTCCTAGAACTCTAGTCTTGGGCCCTACCCCGATATTCATTTTCATTCTGGATAGGTGATCCTTTCCTCACTGCATGAGAGTAAAAATCAATGGATATTTCCTTAAAAAATGACATAAAATATCATAGATCTATAGTATTATTCCCATTAACATTGGGTGTCCCATGTTCTCACTGCATGATGTTAAACTACACAGTTGATTTCCTTATTAAACATAATTAAACTACAAGGATTTATATAAATAAGTATGGATTGATACTCATTATCAATCAGATATTAGGGAACACTTGATCCAATATCTATTTCCATCCACCGTATGATGCAAAATTCACATGCCCTATCATTAATCACATCTAAATGGTTAGAGGAACCCTCTCAATTACTTTTTTAACACACTAATCATAGCTCACATGAGAATAGAAATTTCAGTAAAGGATTCCCCACACAAAAAAGGCACAACAGTTTGTGGAGGGTTCATCATGGCCCTAAATGAATGACATTAAATGGTGTACCATTAGTCCTCAAACCATTATGTTTAATTGCATTGTTGATTTCCTTTGAAAGACATGAAACATCACATTTCTAAGGTCCTCACCCAAGAAGACCACTATTGATAGTGATAAGTCTCCTACTACACTGATTGTACCCAAGAACAATAAGTGACTTAATTCATATCATCATAGGATAAATAGTGATTCCATGATCTCCAATCCAGGGTTTAATTATAAAAAATATAAAAATTACCATCTCTACATATAGGTCGTACTTGCGCAATAATATATTTTCATAAGAACTATGTACGACTTGATTCAAAAAATCGTGGCATATGTAGTGATTCCTATATTTATATAATTGGGTATAAACACCCAACCTCTTTTCACATTAGAAATCCAATTACCTTTCTGCATGAAGTTAGGCTGCACGATTCATCAATAACTATTTGTGTCTTGATTCCTATCATCACATGATACATAATGACGCTCATACCTCAAATCCTAGGCCCATCTACAAAAATAAATGGAAAAATTTCCACCTCTATGTATAGGTAGACCTGTACAGAGTATTTTCCATTCAAGAACTATGTGTGTCTTGATTCTTATCATCCCGAGATACATAGTGATGCCCAGATATCCAATCATGAGCCCATCTACAATAGCTGTAAAATTAATTCACCCTAACTATATAGGGTTTGAGCCATAAAATCCTTTTTTACTACATTTGAGTTAGATCTACATGTGGAAGGATTTGACATGTAATATATCTTGAACAAATGTTCATATTGATCCCCACATACTTACTACGCGATGTTAAAATTCAATGAAAAATTCATTGTCCAATGAAATTAATACTGCACAATAATATCATCTTTACTTTGAGAAATTAACGAACAAGGTAACCTCCCTACCACATGATGATATATAGCATGGAAAATGTCCTTACCTCATGATGTTAAACATAACAGAGAGTGAAAATTCCACACATAATTATGTTTAACTTTACAAAACAACACCCATTTTTATTAACATATCATAGAACCATTATATACTCTCCCTAGTAATCCATATTATAGAGTTCTTACATTACATTTTAAAATAATCAATCCATAAAATGAACTTCATGACTATAGTTCCTTGGGTTTCCAAAAAACCATCTATCACCATTGGAATGGATAATCGACTTCAATGAATCTTTTTTGAAATTTCTTGTATGCACATGTATCCTGTGTGTGTTTCTATTGGAGTAAACCAAATGTTTCACACTAAAAACAGTCATTATGATGATTGTAAGCCTAGAAATCACCATTGAAATACAATGATCCTCAATGTGTTTTTGGTGATTCTCAGTATTATTGGACCATATCATTGCTCATGTCCGTAGAACCTCAAACCTTCATTTAAATCTTTTCATGTACTGATGAGAAGGATTATAGGGTACTCTTGACCATGTGATCCTAATTATTCTGTTGTGTACTGACACCCATATTAGGTCCATGTGCATCACAACCTTAAAACGGAATACACTTTAGTTAATGGTGTATGATTTTAAAATGTAAAATATAATATTCCAAATCACAAGACGTTAAATTTTTATAAAAAGAGACACAAATGTTTTTAGGTTGAAATCCCACAAAGGGAAGCATGGGTAAAAGTCAAGAATTCTTATACATATATAATCAACACTATATTATAGAAAAACAATTTGGGAGAAAATATATAAGGCACAAAGCTCCCAGGGTATATATTGTAGATAGAGTCAAATCCATGTATCCTCACCTTGAAAATATATTCTCTGGAATGTGAAACAACTTTTATGTTTCTCAAACCCACCATGAATCTACAAATATACACAAATCACACATCATGGTTAGAGTTCCCTAAATCACTATAATTTTCTATGGCCCGTGGAAAGGTTTTTAAGCCTCAAGGGACACTTTGCTTTACAATGCATATTTGCCTTTGGCTTCTACATATGCACTGATGTTTGTCAACCAATTGTGTACCTGTAATGACCCAAAATTATATCAATGATATTTTACCTTCATAAAATTATGTCATGCAATATATATCATATCAAATAACATAGAGAAAATAATAAAAACATTCCAAATTAAGTGTGAATGAAATAAGTGTTTTTTTCAAAAATTTAGGAACCCATACAAATAGAATAGTAACATGGCCTTTAAAATAGTAACATGACCCATAGGAATAGAAATCAATCAAATAAAACAGTATCGTTGACTTTTAAAGTATAAATAAAATTTTTTATCTTATGAAAAAAATATAATATATTTATTTCCTGAAATAAGTTAATTAATATTTTTTAAATTATATATTATGTAATTTGATTTTATATAAGTCATGTGTATTTCTTTAAAGTTTTTATAATTAATATAATGATATAAAATAAAGTGTTTTTCATAAAATAAATTCTGAAATTAATTTTTTCTTATATTTTGATTATAATAAATTTTTATGAGATCTTTATTAATTTTCAAAGTGTCATAAAATTAGTTATATTTTTAAAACCGGCATTTTTTGAGTAAATAGTGATTTTATTCAAAAATAAATTTCTCATATATAGAATATTATTTTCATAAAATGGTGATTATTTTATAATTATACACAAATAAAAAAATTGGTGATTTTTTTGGATTTTTCTAAAATACATGTATTTTTAGTGAAAAGTAAAATCAAGAATTTATGATAAAATTTGAATATTTGAAATAATGATTCCTAGATGAGTTATGGGTGATTTAATCCAAAAATATAGAAATAACCTTCATTAGCTTTATATGTTTAACGATAACTCTCGTAATATTCATATGTTTTGAGACAAAAAAATCTAATGAATAAAATATTGGGAAAACACCTCTCTCCCCCCTATAATTAGACCCCTTACCAACCCTATTCAACTTTCCTCTAAATATTTGAGCCTATTCAAAATTCAGACCACATCACTATGAAATTACATTTCCCATTTCCAAGAGGTTTTGTTTTCAAAAAAATCTATAACTATATTCTTTAAGGTGGTTCTCAAAAAGGATAATTCAAGATGTAAAATTATTATTTTTTATTTTTTTAAATTAATTTCTCTTGTATTATTCTCTCCACACAGTCACTAATATAGATATGAATGATAAATAATGTATATTTTATATATTTTAATTATATTATCTTACTGTATGATCCATCATCAAACTTTTCTTTGTCCCTATCTATTGTTCTAAAAATGAAATCATCGCTTGTGATGTGTAAATTGACCGACATCATTGACGATGTATTTTTATTTTTATTTTAACTCCTTCAAGGATGTTCAAAAAAACACTATAATGTTTAGTAAATATTGTACAATTAATTTAACTACCCTTTTTATGTTCTACAAATAACCTTTATACAAAATTAAAAATAATATTACAAAACTAATTTCTGATGTTCAAAGAAACCTCAAAAAAATCTAAATGATTAACCCTTACCTTTTATATAATGATTCAACATTAAATCATTAAACAAATGATATATATAGCTATTTAATCCTATGGATGTTCAATTGAAATGCACGGCTGATTGTCGCCTATCGACCGGTCATACTTTTGGTGCTCTGCTAATGTGTATAGCAGCACTCAGGTCGAATCCTCGGCGATGATACTTTGTAATATTCATTTGTTTTTAGTTGATTGTATTTTGATTAGGGGGTTTGTTTTCAGACCTTAATTGAAATGATTTATTGGCTACAATTGACCTAAAAAATTGATAAATATTGGGGTGAGTTCATCATTAGGTAGTTAATCTTGTGATATCCTTGAGCTTTGCTTTATATTGCAATTAATTTAACACCCACTTCACAAGTTGACATCGATTAGAATTCCTATGTGTTAAAACATTAATCCAGGCCTTAAATTAATTAATATTTTAATCTCAATTAGTACATGTTTATGGTAGTTTATTTTTTGTTCCAATAATCCATGGAAACCACATGCTAAACAAAATATGTCATTAATCCATGACAAATTAAGTCCAACATACACAATGTTAAATTAATGAATACTCATCAAGAAAATACTCTCAATCAATTAACATCCCTAAATTATAAATCACCCCAATGATATATTTACTCATACATTTGGGTTATTAATATCTTGGCTATAATAATTATGATGATAAATTTAGAATAGAAGAAAATGAAAGGGATTATAAAAGAGTGGTATGTCGAACACACACACACACACGAACAATGATGACAATTAAAATGGATTTTCGATTGAATTAGAAAGTAAAATAAGGGAAGGGGATTGAAATTAATTTAAAATATTTTAAGAAAATTAATATTAAACAACAGAAGGTGGATAAGAATACTATATATTGAAGAAGAAACATGCATTAAAACAGAATTACAAACAAAGAGACTTACAAGATTACAAAAACAAAGAAAACGAAGGTAAGAGAAAAAAAATGATAAGAGGAAAGGTCTATCAAGTGAAAAAATGAGTATGGAAGGTCCTCCTAATAATTTTTGAAGGCTTTGGTCATGCCAATATGTTATCCCCTCTTCTGAAATGTCATCCCTTTTGAAAGGAGAGGAGGGGGTGTATTTATAGCCCACGGTGGTGTACAATTTACATTCCAGAAATACCCCTCAAATTGGCTCGCCGATATGTATATCCAGACAGCTGAATAGTGAGAAATCTTCTTCTTAAAAGATGTATATAAATATGTCTTCTGTCTACTATGAATATTTGGAGGCCATTGGACTTATTGAGCCAATGTTATAGAGGTTTTAGTAAACAATTATGATCTGTCCATTTCAATACAGTTGTTTTCAAATCCCATAATGTTAATGGGTTTTTGAATAGGGTGATTCCCTCAACTAAAAGTCATTTCGTCAATAAAGTTAGACGCATGAATCTCATCTTTCACACTGAAAAATATCAGCTCGAATGGATGTCTACATCAGGAGATTTGCAAAATTAGTGTGCTGTTTTTAATTCCCGGCCAGAATGGTGGGCTGGACTTCAATGCATCAGTTGGTCCCCTTGTATTTGTGATTGGGTTATGAAATTTTTATCATGGACTTCTTGAAAGGTACTCCGTACTTGGGAGGAGAATTAAGGTATTTGGACTTCTGTATTGAGCCTAGTAATTCAATCTTCATGAATAGTCCAGTTTCTTCACATATTCTTTGGTCTTGTTTGTGAGGACCATATGACCATCCAAATAGCATAATTGTCTCATGGTACCTTCTAATTAAATGTTTTATATTTAATGTAGAATCCTAAAAATGAAGAACCATACAATTTGGAGCTTTATAGTGATCGTTATTATTAAAATAGTAAACTGACTCAATTGGACTACTTCTAAAAATGATCAAAAATTATACTTAATATTAAAACATTAATATTTCACTCAAATTATGAAAATTTCATATAAAATCAGTAAAGGGAGTATATAATAAGTCATGAAAATATTAATAAGATCAACTCCTCCACACATAGTTTTTTGCATGTCATCATGTGCAACAAATATAAAAGCATGAAAAAATCATTTTCACTCACCAACAAAGATTAAAATTTTGTTTTCTCCAATTAGGGGAGGTTTCGACCATTTCCCTCATCCATTTTGAATTCCACCACAAGTTATTAAAGAAAAAATGTTCCAAAACAAATTCATTTTTCATGATCAAATTTAGAAATAGAAAATGTGGACACTCAAAACTCACACCTCTCAGGATGATAAAATTCATTTGTGGATGTTCACTCTTTCACCAACCAAAAGTGAAAATCTTAGAGTTTGAAAAGAGCTCTCAGCTTCCATTCCCTATCCAAAGTGCACAAGAATCAAGAGGTCCTTTTAAGGAATTTTTCTGTGGCTATGGGACGGTAGGAATATAATGTCCAAGAGATATGAAGAGGGGTAAAAAACCAACATAGAAAAAGCAATGCACACATTTTTTCTGAAATAAAACTTGGAAGGAAATGAAAACACATATTTACAAGGGAATGATTGTGTATAGAAAGACACAATAGAGGAATAAATTATTAAGGGTATGAGAAGATGAAATATTTACAAACCACAAAACTTCTCCAAATGATATAAGAATATAATGCAAGTGTTCTTTTTTTTCTTTTTTTTCTTTGTTTTTTCAAAAGTTGACCTTGAAACAGATCTCAAACTCATATCCCAACCCATGTTTGATCTCCTAAAGACACTAATTTTAATAGTAATAACAAGATCAAAGGTTTAGAAAGAGTGATTTTTGACCTACCCAAGACACAACCCATTTCTGCAATTTTTCATTATTTTTTTCATCATTTTCTATTTTTTTAAACACTTGTCAAAACAATTTACAAAATTACATAAATGGAAGTACATTACATTCCCCAAAACACACTGATTGAAAACCTCTCCCCCACACTAAAATGGATGCTTTCCCTAAAGCATATGATAACTCATTGAAAATCAATAATAGGGTACCCAAAAAATGAAATCCATTCCCCCCACACATAAATTTTAAAAAAAAATTATGCAATGAAAATCCATGTTGATATTGGGTGGGAAAAAGGTATTGGGATTGTAATGTGTCTATCAAAGAAAAGGATTTCATAGGCTCTATGGGGCTTTCAAATGGAGGATTAATGTAAGGGAAATTGGAGGCTATTTGGCTATTGTGATTCACATGTGTTTCAGAAAATGCCTCTATCATATTAATGAACACTATGGTAGAAAATTCAGCTCAAAGGTCCACAAACCCAACACTCACAAATGTGGGTGAAAACACACATTTTGAAAATATGGCCATAGGTGGCCTTGGCATGAAAGAAAATGTTGTTCCCCACGGTTCAAGAAAATCATTTTCCAAATCAAAAAGTGAGCATTCAAAATTTGTTAATTTTGAAACAAAATTCTTTATCAAAAGTCATGATGAAAATACCAAATTTTTGAGATGAAAACATGTTTGTTAACACCCCAAAATGGTTGGACAAAATTTGAATATTGGAAGGTGAGTAATCACGACTCTTGATTTTTTTATTTGTTTCAAGTGATTGTTTTATTTTTTGATTTGTTTTTGATTTTTTGGATTTTATTTGTTTTTGTATTTTTATAAAGATACACCCACACAAAAGAAAAAGTGAAAAGAAAGGTTTTGATAATTAAAGTGGTAAAATGAATGAGATAGGAAGAAGAATAATGAGGTAGATAGAGGAAGTGATAGAGAGAGTTAAAGGGAAAGATGTGCCCCCTGGTTTGGATTCATTGAGTTGCCATCTCCATCTAGTGGTAGGGTGACTATAGATGTTGGGGATCTAATGGAATTTGATGTGGATCCAGGATTGTGCATCCTCTCATGGCGATTCTTTAACCTATGTCCATTAACCATGAATGTCCTTTTGTAAGATGGGTCTTGGACTTGCACTGCACCAAATGGGTCAACATTAGTAACAAAAAAGGACCTTCTTAATGATAATTAAGCTTACCTGGGTGAAGCCGAAATCGAGAATTGAAGAGCATTACCTTTTCACGTTCATGAAATACCTTTCTCAGGATGTGTCTATCATGGAGTACCATAGCCTTCTCTTTGTACAGATTGGAATTCTCATAGGATTCAAGTCGAAGCTCCTCCAGTTCAGCCAATTGCAACAATCTTTCTTCACCAGATTTTTCACAATCAAAATTATAGGTTTTCACAGCCCAAAAATACTTATGTTGGATTTGAACTGGTAAGTGACACTCTTTACCAGAAACTAGCCTAAAAAGAGACATCCCAATGGGTGTTTTATAGGCAGTTCGATAAGCCCAAAGGGCTTCACCAAGTCTCTCAGGCCAGTCTTTTCTGGTGGGCTTAACAATTCTCTCAAGTACCCTTTTCACTTGTTTATTAGAGAGATCATCCATTCCATTTGTTTGGGGGTGATATGCAGTTGATGTTTTATGTACAACCCCATTCTTTTTCAAAAGTGATTCCTTGGTTCTATTACAAAAATGGGTTCCTAAGTCACTAATCAAGGCAGGAGACGTGCCAAATATGTGGAAGATGTGTGTCTTTAGAAACTCACTAACAGTATGTGAATCATCATTCCTAGTGGGTTTGGCCTTAACCCACCTTGAAACATAATCGACCGTAAGAAGAATGTATGAGAATCCATTAGAAGGGGAAATGGTCCCATGAAATTGGTACCCCAAACATCGAAGTTCTCATGGAAAATTAAAGGCTTTTGGGGAATTTCATTTCTTTTAGAGATTGTTCCAAAGTTTTGGCAAGTGGGGCATGATTGAGAAAACGCATGTGAGTCAGGTCAAAAGAATCCAGAGTCTAGGACCTTTCGGGAGGTCCTTTGTGGTCCAAAGTGGCCACCTCCGGGAAGTGAGTGACAGAAATCTAAGATGCAAGAATGCTCATTATCTTCAACACATCTCCTAATTACCATGTCTACCCCAGTTTTCCAAAGTTTATTTGCATTCCAAAAATAGTATTTTGAATCACATTTCAACTTCATTTTTTGTTCTTTTGAATAATTTTCTGGAAAAACACCAGAAACTAAATAATTTACAATTGGGGCATACCTTGGTAACTTTGGAGTGAGAGATAAAAGTTCTCAATGGGGAATTCAGGATCAATGATTTCTGAATGAGAAGAATTAGAAATTCTACTCAAGTGATCACCCATAGGGTTTTCTTTTCTAGGTCTATCTTTGATATCAAGGTCAAACTCTTGGAGAATTAGGATCCATCTTATTAGCATCAGTTTGGAATCAATTTTCATGAGTAAGAACTTTATAGAAGAATGGTCTGTGATGATGATGATTTTGGAACCTAAGAGATAGGACCAGAATTTATCTAAGGAAAAAACAACTGCTAAAAGTTCTTTTTCAGTGACAGTGTAGTAAGATTGTGAATCATCCAATGTTTTTGAGGCATAATAGATGACATGAGGAATTATTTTTCTTCTTTGACCAAGAACATCCCCAACAGCTCTATCAGAAGCATCAAACATCAATTCAAATGGTAAGGACCAATCTGGGGGTTGGATTATCCGGGTAGATGTGAGATCTGTTTTGAGTTCAACGAAGGCTCTCTTGCAAAACTCATCAAAATGGAAAGTGACATCATTTTGGAGTAACCTAGTGAGTGGTAGGGAAATCCTAATAAAGTTATAGATGAATCTTCGATAGAACCCGGCATGACCGGGGAATGAACTGATGTCTCGAACAGAAGTGGGTTTAGTAACTGATTGGATCACTTCAATTTTGGCAGGATCAACTTCAATACCATATTTTGAAATTGTGTGCCCTAGAACAATCCCGTTTGTAACCATGAAGTGACATTTTTCAAAATTTAACACAAGGTTACACTTGACAAACTTCTGAAGGACTAGAGAGAGTGAATTCAAACAAGATTCAAGTTACTCACCATAAATGGTGAAGACATCCATGAAGACTTCTATGCAGTGTTCAATGAATTCAGAAAAGATACTCATCATACATCTCTGGAATATTGCAGGAGCATTGAAAAGTCCAAAAGTCATTCTTCTATATGCATATGTCCCAAAGGGGAAAGTTAAAGTAGTCTTTTCTTGATCTTGAGGTGCGATTGGGATTTGGAAATTGCCGGTGTATCCACCAAGAAATCAATAGTGTGACTTTCCAGCCAATCTTTCTAGAATTTGATCATGGAATGGAAGAGGGTAGTGATCTTTTCGGGTTTCAACATTCAATTTCCTATAGTCGATGCACACATTCCATTTGTTCTTCACTCGATTTGTGACTACCTCTCCATGTTCATTTGTGACAACAGTTACCCCACCCTTCTTAGGTACAAATTGAATTGGACTAACCCATTGACTATTAGAAATTGGGTAGATAATACCATCTTGAAGAAGCTTGGTGATCTCTTCCCTAACTACCTCAAGGATGAGTGGATTGAGTTTTCTTTGTGGTTGTCTAATTGGTTTGGATGACTCCTCCAGATGGATGTGATGCATGGAAAGGGCAGGATTGATTTCTAGTATGTCATATAGGGTCCAAACTAAGGCCTTTTTGTTTTCCTCTAACACTTGAACAAGTTTGGAATCCTCAGTTTCAGAAAGTGAAGAAGAAATAATGACATGATAAGAGTGATCATGGAAAAGGAATTCATATTTTAGGTGTTCAGGAAGAGGTTTCAGATCTGTCTCATCTTTTATTTGTGGGTTAGACATCTCCAGAATGGATGAAGGGATTTCAGTTGCTTTAGATTCATTTTCCATAGTACTGTCTAAGGTGGAGCAGTAGATATTGGAGTTGACGTGGGATTCAAGAGAGTTTTCAAGTTCCTCTAGATTGATGGATGCTATGAATGAGAGGTCCACATCAACTTCACCATTTATGACTTGGTTAATCATGGTGCAGATTTCAAAAGATCCTTTATCATTAGAACAGTATGAACATGATGTAATGGGGTTCAATTGACTCTTAGAAGTGTCCTTAGAAGCATGGATTGAGAATACGGAGTGTTCCTTAAATGGGTATCACATGGCTTGGAAAATGTTGAATTTGACCAGTTGGTCACCGATTTCAATGGATAAGATGCCAGTATGGACATCAATCTTGGTTCTCACAGTCATGAGCAATGGCCTTCCTAGAATTATGGGAGACCGAGAAGAGTTCATCTCACGTTCTATTTCATGGACATAGAAATCAACAGGGAAGATAAGATCATTGACTCTTACAAGGAAATCCTCAATTATTCCCTCAGGACTAGCTGTGCTTCGATTGGCTAATTGAATGACAACACCGGTTGGGTGTAAAGGACATAGACCAAGGATAGAGAATATGGATTTGGGAATGACATTAATTGAGGCTCCGAGGTCTATGAGTGCATCATCAAAGCTCGAACATCCAATTTGGCATGGAACCATAAAGGTCCCTAGATCTTTGCACATTATGGGAATAGACTGCTAGGTGGAAACATTTTTGAAGGTCCTAAGTTTCCTCTTGTAGGTACACAACTCCTTAATAAATTTGGCATACTTAGAAATTTGTTTTATGGCATCTAAGAGGGGAATGTTGACTTCAACACGTCTAAACATGTCGAGCAATTCAAAATCGGGTTCAAAGGACTTCCTTGGTTTAGAAACATCTTGAGGAAAAGGAATTGGATTCCTAAGTGGAATGGAAGGAGGTGAGGGAATGGATTCAGGTTCCTTTTCAATTTTATTTTTCTTTTCATTTTCTAGGTCAACATTCAAAGGAGGTTTTGAGGATTTATCTTTAGGCATAGCAAGTTTCTTTCCTGATCTAAGTGATATTGTACTTACATTACCCTTGGGGTTGGGTAATGGTTGAGCTGTGAGTTGGGAAGAATTTGGTTGTTGTTACTGGCTCAGGTGGGATGCAAGTTGACCTATTTGAGTTTCAATGTTTTTAAGGCTAGGACTGGTGAAGGAGGCAAGATCTTCCACTACACATTCCCATGGTTTCTTTGAAGAAGAGGCTTGTCCCTGGTTGGGATTTCCTTGATTTTGGTTCCTGGGAAATTGATTGTATTGGTTTTGGAATTGGGAAGGCTCACAAGGATAATGTAATCCAGGAGGAGTATTGTTCCTTTGAAGTTGAGGAACCGAAGGATAACGTTGATGGAAGTTACCACCACCTTGACCATATTGGAATTGGTTTGGGTTTTGAGGAGGGAATTGAGGGTGATGAGAGACAGGATTACCATATCTCAGGCCTTGGTTATATGAAGAAGAGAAGGGATCAGAGTGAGGTTGGATGATGTTTCTTACAAACTGACCTGATAGTTGAGGATTGGTGTTCCGCTGAGCATATGTTGCACTGAGCTCCATTGGTCCAGATGAATCAGATTGATTGTCTTGAAGTTGTGGATATGTGTCAATTGGATGAGATGGAGAGTTTCAGATTCCACAATTTTTGACAGGTCCAGTAAACATTGATTGTAGAGAAGACGAGGTTGGAGAGTTTTTAGCCCCAACTAGTTGTCGCACAAGACCTGTATGTTCACTCATCCACTCTGTCATCTTGTTCGGCTCAATTGATTGATTATCTTGGGCTTGTTTGACATGAGCATGTACTCGAGTATGGAATTGTTGTGTGTTTTCAGCCATGTTATTTATGAGATCTCTTGCAGCTGCGGGAGTTTTATCAAAAGGCACCGCCACTTGCGGCATTAATGAGAGTTCTATCCATAGCCAATAACCCCTCATAGAAGTATTGGATCAAGATTTGGTCATGGATTTGATGGTGTGGGCAGGTTGCAACAAGATTTTTGAACCTCTCACAGTAATCATGGAGTGATTCACTCGGGAATTGATGTATACCACTTATTTCCTTTCGGATAGAAGCAGTACGAGAAGCAGGAAAGAATTTCTCTAAGAAGAGTTGTTCATGTCATTCCATGTAGTTATGGAACCAAGAGGAAGGTAGTAGAGCCATGACTTAGCAGTGTTAGCTAGGGATGAAGGGAAGTCTCGGAGTTTGATTTGTTCTTCAGAAACCCCTTGAGGCTTCATGGTAGATCACACTACATAGAACTCTTTAAGGTGGAGATGTGGATCCTCACCCGCTAGCCCGTGAAAATGAGGGAGAAGATGAATCAAACCCAATTTTAGTTCAAAGTGAGCTTCTATGTTTGGATATTGAATACCAAGAGGTTGGTAATTCATATCAGGGGTAGCGAGTTATTTAATGGTTTGTTCCCTAAGATTGGCCATTTCAAATTCAACTGGTTGGATGAGGACTGGTTCTTGAATAATTTGAGTATCTCTGATGTTCCTCATAAGTTGGCGAAGTTTTCGCTCAATTTTAAGGTCAAAAAAATCTGAGGGATTGTTTGGAAGACTACTGGGCATTCAAAGAGATTTTGAAAGAAATAGGAAGATAGTTTTTTTTGTATTTTTTTCAGTTTATGATTTTTAAGAGGAAGACGGGTTTTTTCTTTGGGTTTTTTTCTCATTTTTTATAAATTTTGTTTTTTTTGCATTTTTTTTACAATAACAATAAAATAATGGCTACAAAAAGAACCATCCCCGGAAACAGTGCCATTTGAAATGCACGGCCGATTGTCGCCTATCGACCGGTCAATGTTCCGGTACTCTGCTAATGTGTATAGCAGCACTCGGGTCGAATCCTCAGCGATTATACTTTGTAATAGTTGTTTGTTTTTAGTTGATTGTATTTTGATTAGGGGGTTTGTTTGCAATTATTAATTTAAATTATTGATTGAAAATAATTGATTTATCAAATTGATAAATATTGGGGTGAGTTCATCATTAGGTAGTTAAGCTTGTGATATCATTGAGCTTTTCTTTATATTGCATTTAAATTAACACCCACTTCACAAGTTGACGTCGATTAGAATTCCTAAGTGTTAAAGCTTTAATCCAAGACTTAACATAATTATGATTTTAATATCAATCAGTACATGTTTATGGTAGTGTATTTGTAGTTCAAATAATCCATGGAAACCACATTCTAAACAAAATATTCCATTAATCCATGACAAATTAAGTCCAACATACACAATGTTAAATTAACGAGTACTCATCGAGAAAATACTCTCAATCAATTAACATAACTAAATTATAACTCACCCCAATGAGATATTTACTCAACCATTTTGGTTTTTAATATTCTGTTTATAATAATTATGATGATAAATTAAGAATAGAAGAAAAAGAAAGGGATTAGAAAAGAGTGGTATGTCGAACACACAGACACGAACAATGATGATAATTAAAAACGGATTTTTGATTGAATGAGGAAGTAATATAAGGGAAGGGGATTCAACTGAATTTAAACTATTTTAAGAACATTAATATCGAACTACATAAGGTGGATATGAATAAGATATATTGAAGAAGAAACATGCATTAAAACAGAATTACAAACAAAGAGAGTTACAAGATTACAAAAACGAAGAAAATGAAAGTAAGTGAAAAAAAGAGGAGGAACGGTCTCTCTAGTGATAACCTGAGTATATCAGGTCCTCCCAGGCCTTTTTAAAGGCTTTGGTCATTCCAATATGTTATCTTGTCTTCTGTAATGCCAACCCTTTTGAAAGGAGAGGAGGGGATGTATTTATATCCCAAGGTGGTGGACTGTTTACATTCCAGAAATACACCTCAACTTGGATCACAGATATGTATATTCAGGAAGCCGAATCCTGAGAAATCTCCTTCTTCAAAGTTGTAGATAAGAATATCTTCTGTCTACGGTGAAACTTTGGCGGCCATTGGACTTATTTATCCAATGGTATGACGGTTTTAGTAAACAATTCTGATCTATCCATTTCAATACAGACTTTTTCAAGGTCCATAATGTGAATGGGTTTTTGAATAGGAAGATTCCCACAAATAAAAATAATTTTTTCAACACAGTTGGCCGCCCGAATCGCCTCTTTCACACTGAAAAATCTCAGCTCTAATGGATGTCTACATTCAGAGAAATTGCAAAATTAGTGTGTTGTTTTTAATTCACGGCCTGAATGGTGGGATGGACTTCAAGGCATCAGTTGGGCCCCTTGTATTTGTGATTGGGTTCTGAAATTTTTATCACCGACTACTTAAAATATACTCCTAACGTGGGAGGAGAATAAAGGTATTTGGACTTCTGCATTGATCCCAATAAATCAATCTTCATGAATAGTCTAGTTTCATCACAGATTCATTGGTCTTGTTTGTGAGGACCATATGACCCTTTATATGGCAGAATTGGCTCATGGTACCTTCTAATGAAATGTTATATATTTAAAAGAGAATACTAATAAACAAGAACCATACAATTTCTATCCAAATAGTGATAGTTATTATTAAAACAGTAGACAGACTCAATTGGACTACTTCTAAAAATGCACAAAAATTATACTTAATATTAAAACATTAATATTTCACACAAATTATCCACATTTCATATAAAATCAGTAAAGAGAGTATATAATAAGTCCTGAAAATTTTAATAACATCATCAATAATAACATATTATTTAAATTTTGGTTAACTATACTCATTATTCATAAACATCCATACTCATATTCATGTGAATCGATCAGGAAAACCAAGAAAATGAACACTCTTGAATGATAGTACTCAACTCTATAACTCTTATAAAAGGCTGTAAATGACTACGATAAATCAATAATAAATGAAATATATGTATAATAGGTTCTGAAATTTTTATTAATTAATTTAATTTCATTATTATAGATATTAATTTGAATAAATCACTCATGCATAAGGTAATGTGGATTTTCAAACCTAACTGTCTTCCTCCTGGTTTTCCCTCTTTCACTCTATTTTCATTTTAGGTGTTCAATTAATTTTCCTCAAATATAATTTCATTTTCCTTCCCTTTAATTATATATATATGCATTTTTTAATAAGATTTTATAACAAAAGAAATTACTTTCACCAAATAACTCTTCTTTTAGAAAACACATGTTTTACATCTCTTCAGCTAGTTTCTCCTCACTCAACAATGGGGATTATTATACCAATTATCTTAACCCTTGTTTCTCTTTGGTACCCCAATGATTATTCATGAATGTATTATTTATGAAATTTTACACATTGATTTTTATGGATTATTTTTCCCATTATTTATAATTATTATTTGTTGTATGCATAATAATGTAAATATTATGATGTGATGGATGCATCTATAATTATATAGTACAAGAAAATGTTATCATGTGACTGGTGTTCCTGAAGTTATATAGAGATCCAATTCATTGGGAAATGTGAAGAATCTCATGATATAATGTGAAATATGAGTAAACATGATGGAAGAATTTTTCACAACCGTAACACCCCAAAAATTCAATGAAAATTTTATGAATATTTAATGGGATTATTTTGAGACCAGTCTCAGAGACGACATGTAATTCTGTGGCCCAGACTGGCCAGAATGTATTTTTGAACATTTTTACTATCGTTAAAAAAATATGTGAGTGGGTTTTTCTAAATTTTAGACCAGTTCCTGGATCAAAAATTTGAGGGCACCATTGAACCAAGAGCATCATGATTTTTCTAGAAAGGGACTAACATTGGTTGGGATTAGGGATGCAAAAATGGGCCCTTGGCCCACGAGAATTGTTGGTATGGGGAAGATATGGGGTGGGTTGGGCCTTAAAATTTTGATCACAAAGAGCATGGGCCAATGCGGGTTGAGCCCGCGCGGGTCTAGGCAAAAGCGGGTTGATCCCACACTGGTGCAAGCCGACCCGCAAGCATAACTAATTTTTTTGTACAATATATGCTTCTTTGGCAATATAGTTTTTTTAAACATGATTAAAACAGTACATATGATTTCTCACCGTAATGTTCATACAAATTCACAATTCATTTACATGTGAAATTTAAATAAGTCAATATTTATTGTTTTAATATTATGTTATAATATTTATATAGTAATTATTAAACATATTCACATGGTGTGTCATCACACCTCTCGAAAAATGGAAGTTTATCTCTCCTTCACTTGGATTCAATTCTAAATGAGTTATTATAATTATGATATTTTTTTGGAACAGTATAATTTTGTTAATGCTTAATTATATTTTGTTATTACTAAAAAAGGAATGGACATCATGAGACCCTAATATCCTCTTCTAAAATATTTCATTTCTTGATGTGTCATCGTTAATTCCTAGGATTCTTCATTCGCTTCACCACACAATCAACACAATCATTTTTCGCCTCATATTGATCACTCACCAACATTACATTTCAACAATTAACCACGACATTGACATTGGCACATGACACCATTAACCCATAGAAATGTTTCCAGCATATCTCTTAAAACTCACACTATTGTAAATTCATACTTCTATCAACAACTAAAATTAAAAATGAGAAAAAAAATACAATATTAAAATGTTTATAAATAGTATTTTTTAAATGTGGGCAGCCCGCAGGAAACCCGTGGGCTTATGCAGGGCGGGGAGGGCTTGGAATTTTTAGTTCGCATTATCTGTGGGATTTTGTGAAAACGCCTGCATGGTATCAAACCTATAGGGTCTTGGCACGCCCCTCCCCAGCCCGCCCGTTTGACATTACTTACTAGGATTGTCCAAAAGTTGAAAGTAGATTTTGGCTGTAAATAAAATAATTATGTAATAATTATTTTATTTTCACATCCTAATAACTCCCAAATGGTATCTTGGATTGAAAATCCAATAGTACGGTTGAGCTCGTGAGGGCGTGTTTCCATTAGGTAGAGCTTTCCCTCGATCAGCGCAGGTCAAGGGTGATTGTTAATTTTTTGGTTTTTTGTAATAGATATAACATAAAAAGTAATTTTAATTGTTTTCTTCATCGTGGAGCAGTGGCATGTCAGCGCTACGGTGTAGTGATGATGAAAATATTAATCTTATTAATGAACCTCATTAATGAGTCAGTGTAATGATGTTATAATGCAGCGTAGTAGAAACATTGATTTACATTTGTCAATTATTATCCAAAGAGGAAATGCAAGATTGTTGTCAAATTATTGGAATTGCTCTGTGGATTTACTGGGTGGCGATGATGAATGACAAATGAAACTTCTTCCACCCTTAGAATAATCTCTAGAAACAGTGGGATGTGGATCATGAACGAAGAGTGAAGGCGTATGATCTCATTCTTCCTCTCCCAACAATCCTATACCGGGTAAGGGTTTTAGGTTATGTGAATTGTTTTGTTCCCCCATTCATTTTTTAAATGATGAACCTAGGTTATCAAAAAAATAGTTTACCCCACGGATATATTTTTAGTGACGGATAGTTAATGTTTTGGGAAAAAAATGTGTTATCTGTAAATGTGAATATTCCATCATATTTCATGGTTCTTCGTGATCCTGCTAACAAGAATGCATATGAGTCAACATGAACAAATACCCAGATCATTCATTCAGAGTTTCTATATTGGACACTTTCCCCTCCACTATCATTTCATCCATCCCATTACATGCGACACAACAATGGTGAACCATCGAAAGAGGAGATGCCAGGTGGATGGGCCACGGCCAGGTAGGCAGCAGCATCGGCACGAGGCAACATCACCCCGGATGCAGCGATAGGAAACATGGTGGAAGTGAACCACAACAGAAACATGGGCTACTGACATAGAGGCCAGTGGCTGGCGGTATGCGGACACAGTCACCTGGCCACATTGAAGACACCATGCGGTCCGCAGACTGCGGTGGTAAGTTGGAGCTGCGGTAAAGCAGGGGGCCATGCAGGGGAAATTGGTCCATGTGAGCATACCAATGCAGAAGGACCAAGATGTGTTGGATGACCGGCCCATGTCAGCTATTACATAGTCCCAATGGGACCACATGTGGTGAAGGGGTGGTCTACTGAGGCCATCTGTGGTTGACACGAACAAGAAGACCAAAGGTTTTCTGAGAAGGGGGAGAACTGTCCTGCCATACCGCCCGGGCTGGGGGCACGAACTAGGATATGGGGTGGCCCGAGCTCAAGAATAGTCATCCCTCCATGAGCATTGGGATGATGAGACAAATTGGGCCGTTGGGAACCCTGATTTGGGAAAGAACTGTCATTCATGTTACGGTCTAAGCCCGATGAAACCAAGTCACTAGACCCACGACCAAACTCGGACAGATCCAGTAAGGCTTAGAGGGCCTAGCCCAGACCCTACAGGGTTAGATTAGGTAATGAATGACCCCCATGTTGTGTTGGTCATGTCGGTATGACGAGGTCATACCAGGCCCAGACACAACGGTCCCCTGTTTATTAAAATGCCAATATCTTTCAAACTGGGCAGCTGATTGACATGTTTTTTACAACGGTGAGACTCTTGCGATGAGACTGTCATTTGGGTATACTCTAAGTATTATTTTGTGTTAGTTGAGATGTGACTGGTGGATTGAGAAGACAATTCTCTTGGAATCAATAATTCTAGGAGTAGGAATCATATGGCTTGATGTGACATGAAGGATATGACCAACGAGTCTTAGTGATTCGTTTGTCCAACAGATGACTGTGTCTACATGATCAGGTTTTACCAAGAGGCGATTGGGCTAAAGTGATTAAAATGGACAATAGATGAGTGGATATTAGTGATACAACTGGACTAAGAGACGAACGGGTAATAGTGATCCAATTGGCCCAATGATAAGGTGGTCTATGTGATCTAATTAGCCTAGAGACGAGCAGGTCGAAGTGATCGAGATTTCCAAGAGACGAGCGAGTCAATGTGACTCATCTATCCCTAGAGACAAGCGTGTCTTAGTTAACCAACTATCCGAGGTGATAAGCGGGACCATATTATGAATCCCACAACAGTACGAATGTTCACCTTAAGACTGATAAGTCTAATTCATATAATTTGAGTTATACCTACTGTGAGTGGTCTACGTTGTATGGTATTTGTTACGTGGTCTTGATTTGTGGTCTTTATTTATTATCTTTCTTTTTGTGGTTTGGGGTTTTTAATATGTCTTTTGTCACACACCCCTATCCAGGATTTTCACACATGTGACATGTCTCTTGCAGGTGATCAATGCTTTGATGATGAACTCAGTGGATCAGGACTATGTGGTTCTTTAATGAGATGGGACGAATGGGAATACATCTATGGCTACAAGAAAGTTCCCTTCACCATCCAATCTGATGGGTTCTCGAGCAGATAGACTATGGTAGTTTTAATTTTTTTTGTGGTTTTGGGCTCGTATTTTGGCCCATTTGTATATTCATTTTGTACTGTACTCATAGTTATTATATTAGTGATATTTGTGGTTTACATTGCCTTTACTCTCATCAGTTTGATATTTTTGCGTGTGTATAGGATTAAAAGGAAAATTACTTCACTTTTGGGGCATTACTACTTAGTGCTAGTCGCTAGCCAAAGGCCTATAGAAGATGGGCATTAGGTTTTCATGGAAAGCGACCTAGAGGATGGGTTTTGACAAGGTGGTATCATAAGCGGTCAGCTCTACCAGAAGAACTAAGAGTCTGTATTTTCATGGGGAAACTGTGTTATGTGTTTTGAATTCTGTTTTCAGGCTAGGGAGTCTATTGTTGGTGTGGTGGCTGACATATTCATACACCAGGACCCTGAATTCTATTTTTCGACACAGTTCAAAAAAGCATTGGTTGCATGCATCTTTGTATGTTTTCTTGTGATCTTTATGTGTCAGTGTATGTTCACTAGTTATAATCTATTAAAAATCATTAATCATGATTTATATCGGGATTACTCTATGCATACGACCAGCCAGGGTTCCATTGTGTCACCACGAGGACGGTCTACAGAGTGAAGAGGCTTCGGTACATGGATAAATACTTGATATGGAACCATCACGTGGGGTCCTATATATTTTACCACTAGTTGGTCGATATTTACTACCGAAACAATTGGTAGAGTAAGCTTGTAGGCTCAGTGCATTATACGATTTTTTGTGATAGCGGCCTCTTAGTTTCAAATGACTGACAGATCCTCATATCGTGGAGGATTGGATGGAGTTGATTATGCAAGTCATCCAACTAGTTTTGACTCCACATGACCAGATGAAGGCTTTAGCAGCGAGCCTTCTATAGGGATCTATAAGGAGATGGTGGAATTTCACCAACTATATTCAAGAGGATGTGACCCTCACCTGGTCTAAGATCCAGAAACCTTTCAAATAGGAGTTATTACCCGCGACGTTGTTCTTAGTGCGTATATAAGAGATTCTTCACTTACAGTAGGGTAGCCTGAAAGTGGATGAGTAATCTGTGAGGTTCACATACCTCTCCTGTTATTTTATGGATATGGAGTGGGACCCTTTTTAGGTCCCAGACCTTTCAGAAGGGACTGTGATGGGAGATCAGGGCATCGATGATTTCCCTTCATATCACTACGCAGGTTGGGGTGTTGGAGTGAGTTCTACTGGTGGAGAGATTCCTCGTAGAGCAGGCACCGATGATGGGAGATACCACCTGGTGATGGGTGGTCGAGTCATCTATAGAGGGTAGTCGACAGTTGACATAGAGGTCCAAGTGGGACAGACCTTCCGGAGGAATACCCTAGGACTCAAGGTCATTGGTATGAGGCCACTAGGGAAGTAAGGGTTAGTAAATGAGTAGGGAATGCTACATGTGCGGTGGACAAATAAACATGGAGCATGACATCCTGATCCTTCGCACAGATGAATAGCTGATGGTAAATGTGCCATTGAGGTAGGTGTAGAATTTTGAGCGAGGATATTGGTTGGGTGGAAAATTTGGTACGGGAGTGTGTAGAGAAGCAGGTGCTAGATGAAGGTTGGAGGTGCAACCACCACCACCCCTAGGTGTCCCACCATAGGCTCCGGGAGCCACTGCACAAGGGTGAGGATGACTTCAGGTGATGGAATCTTATGAACACGACAATACATATATATTTAGAGGTTATGATTTGTGGCTTCACCACCTTGTTTATAGTTCTTATAATCATATGTTCTAGTCACTCATTTATTTCTATATTTTTTTTTTCAGAGCTCAAATATTTTCATTGAGTTGTTGGCTCGATCATTACAGTTAGAGACTCTTATCCAAGGGGTTTCAATGATTACACTCTATTATTGATAGTATGAGAATACACTAGGAGGTGAGATCGTCGACTGGGATATCATATTAGCGGGGTTGAGTCCTTACGATGTAATCATGTTTGTGGACTGGCTATCAAAAGTTCATGCCAGGAATGGCTTCTTTCGGTGTAGAGTGTGGTGTGTCCATGAGGATGGGACTGGTTTTTTCCTACATCAATGAGAAGGGAGACATTGCATTGTGAGATGGACTCAAAGCTAAAAGGGTGTATCCAATCACTCATCTGTGGTATAGAACGACCCTCGATGGAATGTATTAGATGATTCCATAGTTTCCTACAGTGTTGTATGTGTATGATAATGTCTTTAAGAATATATTCCAAGACTACCACCTCATAGAGAGGAAGATATTTTCCTTGATCTATACGCTAAGACAACAACGATATCAAAACCTTCATATCAGATGGATCCCGCAGTTCTCTGTCAGATGAGGTTATAGATGGAGGTCATGCAAAGGATGGGATTTCGGGGCCCACCATTTCACTATTGGAAACCCAAGTGTTGTTCGCCAAGAAGACAGACATAATCTTGAGGCTATGCATGGACATCCGGATCCTAGACCAGTTGACATTGAAAAACAAGTATCCTCTATCAAGGAATGATGAAATCTTCGATCTGCTGAAGGTGGCATGATGGTTCTCAATGATAGACCCCATATGAGGCTATCACCAGCTTCAAGTGTGAGATGAGGACATCTGGAATATGGATATCAGATGTAACTATGGCCACTATGAGAAGTTAGAGATGTGGTTTCGTGGGATGAACACCCCATCATTGTTCTTGGTTCTCATGAACAAGATCTTCTAGTAATATATAGTGCAGTTTGTAGTGGTATTCATTGACAATAATTTAGTTTATTTAGTTTTTAAGGAGGGGAATGTGATACACATGAGGATCGTGGTTGCAGTGGATCCCGAGATGATCGAGGTTGTTCTTTCATGGGAACCACCCAATAGTGTTACTGAGGTGAAATGTTTCCTTGGAATGGTTGGAAACTATCAAAGGTTCATACCCTACTTTTTCATAGTAGAAGCACCCATTAATTCAGTAATGAAAATGGGAAAACCCTTTGTGTAGACAGTTTGACGCCAATAGATCTTTCAGCCACTAAGGAAGAGCATGATGAGTTCTCTTATCATGAGGTTTCCATAAATGGGTACCGCCTACATGGTGTATTGTAATGTATCTTGAACAATGCGTTGTTGTGTCATAATGTAGGTGTAAGCACTGATTTCTTATAGGTCACGATAGTTGATACTGATTGAGAAGAACTATGTGACCAATGACCTTGAGTTTCCAGTGGTAGTCTTCACTCTGAATATGTGGTGACACTACTTTATAGGAGAATTAATTATCATCTACTCTGACCACAAGAGTCTCAAATATATATTTTCTTCGACGGACCTTAATCTGAGGTAGAAACAATGGCAATAGTTTCTCCAGGACTATGACTTTGAGATGATCTACAATACTGGGAAGGGGAACATGTGATAGATGATCTCAGTTTGAGATCATGTTCACAGATTTTGAATGAGGCCTCAACCTACTTGGCCTCTCTTTATATATCCATTATGAATATAGATGAGGATTTTTATCTTCATTCGATTGTAGTTTCCCCTCCACTCAAATAGAGAGTTAGGGAGGTGCAACTCATTGATGAAAACTGTGAGACTATAGGGGCCCAAATATAATCAGGATAGGCTTCTGATGGATTTTCAATAGGTGGGTAGCACATCATCCATTTAATAGTACTAGAGGCATTGTAGGAGTAGGTGTTGAGAGAGTTCAATACATCCGCTTTGGACATACATCCTGGTGTAGCGAAGATGTACCAAGACCTCCGACGTCAGTACTGGTGGTTGGGAATATAGACGGTGGTAGCCGAGTTAGTCTCAAGATTCCTCAGTGGTTAATAGGTGAAGGATGAGCACCAATTTCAATCAAGTATTACACAAAGCCTTGAGAAACCATATTGGATGTGTCATAGGATATTGATGGAATTCATGATGGGATTACCACATTTTTTTAGGTGGACGATACCATGTCGATGATCATTGACCAACTCACCAAGTTGGCCCACATACTACCCATTTTAGCGAAGGGTTTAGTATATATCTTGGGATGCCTCTACATGAAGGAGATAGTCTAACTCCCTGGGGTCCCATCTTCAATAGTCTCACATCACGATGCACACTGAACATACCATTTGTGGAAGGGATTGTAGGAGGATTTAGGGAATAAATAGCACTTGAGCCCCACCTTTCACCTACAAACTGATGGTCAGAGAGAGCAGACCAAAAATACCATAGAGAATATTGTTCTTTCTTGTATTCATGATTTTGGTCATTGTTGGGAGGACAACCTACCACTGGTGGAGTTTTCTAACAATAACAACTACCACTCCACTGTTGGTATGGAACCGTTATAAGAACTATATGAATGACCATGAAGGTCACTGTTATGCTATAAAGAATAAGGTAGGTCTGTACTCATGGGTCTGGATATGGTATAGGATAACACTGAGAAGGTGTAGGTCTTCATAGAGCGGATTAAGGTTGCACACATCTGATTGAAGTCCTATACTGATAGGTGACTAATACCCATGGTGTTTGATGAGGGGGACCACGTATTCCAATGAGTCTCTCCTTGATGTAGGATTAAGATATTTGTCCATGGTGATAAGTTTTCTCTTAGGTTTATCAGACAATTCCTGATACTGTGTAGAGTGGGTGAGGTTGCATACATATTGGCTCCACCACTATAGTTAGAGAGGGTGGACAAAATATTCCATGTATCATAGTTGAGAAGATACAAGCACGAGCCTTCTCATGTCATAAACTAGAAATGCATTATAATAATGATGGGGAAATATAAGGGGTGTTCCTAGTAAAGATAGAGGATCGACTAGAGAGGATCAGTTGTGCATGGTCGATTTCATTGGTGTGTGTTCGTTGGCACCACATGAATCTACAAGAGATCACATGGGAGCCGGAGGCTCATATTCATACTCAACACCCCCATTTATTTGATTAGACATTGGGTTGGCTTATGAGGATGTAAATACCTTAAGGGGGGGAGTAATGTAATACAACAAAAATTTAATGATTTATTTTTGAAAATTTTATGGGAATATTTCGAGACTAGGATCTGAGAGGACACGTAATTCTGAGGCCCAGAGTGGATAGAACAAATTTTTGACCTTTCTTAAGGTTTTCTAAATATAATTTTGAGTTGGTTTTTTCTAAATATTAAACTGGTTCTTGCATTAAAAATATGAGGGAACCATTGATCTTATAGCATCAGGATTCACCTAGAAATGACCTAACATTTGATAGGAAGGGCCAACAGTGGAAAGTATGTAGAGGAAAAAAATTATATAATTGTGTGACAATTATTTTATTTTCAAATCCTTATAACTCAAAATTGGAATCTCGGATTGGATATTTGAGAGTACCGTTGAGCTTGTTAGGGCATGCTTCCCTTAGAAAAATCTTATCCTCGACTAGTGCGGGTTGAGGGTGAATGTTAATTTCCAGATTTTTGGGAGAAAAATTAAATAACATAAAAAGTAATTTTAATGTTTTTCTTCATCATTGTGAATTCTCATATCATAACTACAGTGTAGTGACGAGGTGACAATGAATATCATTAACGAACCTCATTAATTAGTCAGTGTAATGGCACTGCAACATAGTGTAATAGAAACCATGATTCATGTTCGTCAATTAGTAGCCTATCAAGAAATGTAGGATTGTTGGCCCAATCTGGTAATTGATCTGAGGCTATCATGGTTGGTGATGATTAAAAAAGTATGAAACGTCTTCTACCCTTCAAAGAATTTTTGGTGATTGGGGGATGTGGATCAAGAAAAAAGAACGAAGGTGCCTGATCTCGTTCCACCTCGACAGAAAATCCTATCATGTGATGGGGGTTTTATTTTATGTTAGTTTTTTCTTTTCACCATTCATTATTTTAAATGTTGAATGTGGTTTAACTCACAACAATGTTAACCCATAAATTGATAATTTGTGTGGGATGGTTAATGCAGCATGACAAAGATGGGATATCTATTTATGTGATTTTACACCATTTTTTGGTTCTTTTTTATCCTTATAAAAAGAATGCATCTTGTTCAACATGAAAAAAACCCAAATCATACTTTGGATGTTTTTGCGTTAAACCGATTCCCCTCGTCTCTCCTATAATCCTTCATATTCTTCGTGACGCAATGGTGGTGGTGGATCAGCTGAGGAGATGCTATGTGGAATGGTCGAGACCATGTGGGTCATGGCACCAGAAAATGCAATGGGGAGAGGCCACAATGGTGGAAGGAGGTCGTGGCACCCCACATCGCCAGTGGAACTAGTCTGCGACACCCCGGTCGCGGAAGCAGGTGGCATGTTGTGGCGGTGACATGGGCCACCAGCATTGAGGCTAATGGATGGAGGTAGGTAGACAAGGCCACCCGACCACGTTAGAGGTTCCATGTGGTCTGCAAACCACAGAAAAAAGTTTGACTCACGTAAAAGCTGCATGCAGTGTGGGGAAAACCACTATGTGTGAGCAGACCAATGTTGGAGGGTGGTTCTGCAAGGGCGCAACATCGGAGGAGTATCCCATGCCAGTAGGTTATGGAAGGTGTCTAGAACAGAGTCCTTGAGGGATGACATGTGGAGAAGGGGAGGCTGGGGTTATCCAGTTTCTTGTGGAAAAGAACCAGACTCCCAGTGGGCATTTGTGAAGGGGGGAGTACCAACCATCCATGCTGGTCAGTCCAGTGGCACAAACCAGGCCACTGTACAGCTGATGCTAGAGAAGAGTTGGCCCACCATGTGGGCTGGAGAAACACATTCTTTCTATGAGGGATGGGCTGACAGGATAAACCGGGCAGCTGGGCAGCTCGAGCTAGGAATAAACCGACCAACCTATTTGTAGGGCATGCAAGATGAAACCCGAACACAGAAATACCCTACGGGATGGACCCATGACCAATCTAGGCTGGGACCAGCAAGGGTCAATGGGGTTGGCCCAACATGATGGCCAGATCAAGAAAGCCCAAATGCCATCGGGTCAGGTTGGGTCTATCAGGACCCTGGGGCCAGGTTAGTTGGGTCAGTCCTACCAGGTTAGACATGGCCTTTAGACAACTGGACCATGTTTACTAAAATACCAAAATCATTCATACTTGACATCTGATGGACACATCATCTACAACATTGGCACTCTTACGATGGGACAATATTTTGGGCATACTCTAAGTGATATTTTGTTGATTTTGAGATGCAACTGATGGTTTGGGGAGTAGATCCTCTGAAAATCATGTGTTCTACGAGCATGAATCCCATGGTTGGTTGTGATTCGAAGGATATGAAGAGCGGGTCTTAGTTATCCTGCAGGCCAAGTGATGAGTGGGTCTTTGTGATCTTGCTGGCCCAAGAGACAAGAGAGTATTAGTGATCCAACTGGGCAAGAGATGAGTGGGTTTAACTTATCTAGCTGGAAAAGAGATGAGCGGGTCTTAGTGATCTAGTTTGACAATAGACGAGTGGGTCTATGTGATCCAGCAGGCCCAGAGATGATCTAGTCTAAGTGATCTAGCTTTCCCAGAGATGAGCATGTCTATGTGATCTAGTAGGTTCCAGTGATTAGTGGGTCATAGTGATCCAGCTAGCCCAAGTAAGGAGCATGCCCAGATGGTGAATCCCTTAATAGTACGAAAGTTCAGCTTTACGACTGATAATTCTACATCCTATAATTTGAGTTATACCTAGTGTGATCTATCAATGTTATGTGTTCATTGTTGTGTGGTCTTTCTATCTGGTTTTTATTTGTGATCTATTCTTTTTGGTTTGGGGTATCTACTGAGTATTGTGTTACTCACCCCTACATGAGATTTTCATGTACGAGTCGTGTCCCATGCAGGTGATCGACGATTCGACAGAGACCTCTGTGGTTTGGGATAAAGTGGTGCTCAGTGATATGAGATGGATGGATGTACTTCTACTGTTATAAGAAGCTTCAAAAAACATACCCTTCAGGTGGGGTCTCAATTAGAAAAATCATGGTAGTTTTACTTTCCATTGTGGTTTCGGGGTTGTATACTAGCCCATTTGTACATTCAGTTTGTATTGTACTATAAGTAGTTTTATAAGTGATAGTTTCGGTTTATATTGTGATTACTCACCACCATTTTAGCATTGTCAAAGTGTATAAGTTTAATGGAAAATTCATACCCTTTTATGGATATGGCTGCTCATTGCTAGTCACCAGGACCTGGCCTATGGAAGGCATGCTTAGGATAGTCATAGCACATGCCTTGGGGTAAGGGTCATGACAAAAACTACATGGGTAGTTAACCACTAAGACATGATATTTCATTTTTTTGCATTTCAACATTCCATGCCTCTATCTAATGTTTCCTCTCATGAATATGATGTTGATCACATTCTTAGGTTATGATGATGGAGATTATGCTCACCCCATGTTATATTGATCAATGTTACTATCTATCCTCTTACCAGGATTTTATCCCACCCATATCATTAATGTATATAAACTGGTGGTTACATATACCAAGGACAACACATGTACAACTAAGAATCTGGAAAATAAATAATTAAATAAATTTTTATGTTTTACTTTTTAAATGTTATGTGTGGTCCATATAAACACAAGACACTAAACCTCCGGATCTTAGTTGTGTTATAATTTTATGTTGTTTATCTTTAAAATGATGAAAATATTATGTAATAAAAAGTATGTTCACTATAGTTGGAGTCAGAGATAGGGTTTTTTAATAATATAATTAGGATTACAGAACCATTTTGAAACCCTTAATATGAAACTATGTAAATATGCATCCCACAAGACAATTATTTAGAGTTAATTGAAAAATTAATAAATTATTTATTCCTAACATGTTGACATATTATTTTATCTAACATTTTCTATTATATAAATTGTGAGAACAAGGAGATACTAGGCCAACAAACATTGTGAGGGACAATGTAGTGATTTCCCTAACGATATCTCAATGCCTTGGGAGTTGGTGTTTAAATTTTTATGGTGATGCAAACCCTTCTATCTCATGCTACGAACAATAACTAAACTAATGTGGGACATCCTATTTCACCTGAGAGGGAGTAACTACCTATCGATTCATTTATGTGTAAATGACTACTAACATTAAGATGATCTTATGGCCCACTAGTCATAGAATAATGGGTCATATCAAAGGAGAATATATTTATTTTACTTCAATTTTCTGAGATAGAAATTGTGACTCTAGATATTTATTCTTTAAATGGAGAGGCCAATATATGGTTGGATTGATTATTAAAACCAATTTGAATGAATATATTGAATAGTCGGAGTGGGAAGAATGTAGGATATTGTTTTTTAACATGCATTTTCCTAAAAATATTTGAAAAAATTGACATAGAGAATTTATAGTTCTGAAGGAAAATGAAGGTGCATCTATCCTAGCATATGATGAAAATTTCACATGTCTTGTAAGGTTTGACTAAGGTTTTTTTTATAAAAAGTGATAAAAAAATATCGATATATTTATTAGTGGTTTAAATATAATCCTTATAAAGGATCTTTATATCTAGTACTTTTTAGAGAATGTTTCCATGTATTTGGATATAATAAATTAAAGATAGAGTTTCATGATTGGGGATCTAATTAGAATAGTGGAATGAAATATCACTCACACACATTTAAAATATTTGGGAAGAAATGACTTGGGAACTGCCTCAAAGGGATGGAGAAATGCTATATGGTTAGGATAGAAATCCATCATGATCATGAATATCATAGAGACATAAAGAAGATATCCAATGTCAAAAAGGTAAGGAGAACACAACCCACAGTCCAATGCTTCTACTATAGGGATAATGGAATCTTCAGAAGCTAGTGCACTAAACATTGAGTGTCGAAGGGTAATTAGTTTCATAATACTCAAAATCCATGTAACCAAGGGAATGAATATTCCATCAATACTGATGAAGTGTTGGAATAAAACAATGTTATACAATGTAGAATTTCTATTCAGTCATGAATGGAAAAAGTCATATATTATTTTTATTCTATACATTCCTTTTTATCATTCATTTTTTTCAATAACTTTTAAATCAAATCCCCAATACCTTTTAGTAGAGATATCCGTAAAAAAAATTTGGGGTATAAGGTCCAGACCTTATAAAATTACATTATATTGAATTTAATGAATAATTCACATTAAGGATTTTGTTAGGTATAGAGTTTTATAGAATTTTTCCCTAACTATTGCATAACAACTTGAATATTACATGTAAACACTACTAATCAGTATCTATATTCTCATAAAATATTAACATATAAAAATATACATGTCTAGTTCCATGTTTTAGACCACATGACTTTTCCTTGACCCCATCCTTGACCTTATTAATCATTAAGTCCTGTGGAAAACATTTCAAAAAATTGGGATGTGCATAAAAATCTCTGTAAGGGTTATAAAATAAGGAAGGAAAATATTAGTCGATCAATAAATACAAATCAATGAAACTATATATTTCAATAATAACATACCTTAAGAAACCAAAAGATTTATGAATAATAAACACAAATCATAATTCATAAAGGATACTTATGGAAGCCATATCAAACATACATTGTAGCTATCACAACTTCATAGGGAGTTATACTAGGAATACCCATCACAGTATATTCCCTAAATCTATTTGGATAAAAATCACGTTTACCTCCGTCATGTTACCGAATGCATTGGAAAGCTATCTCGGGATCAAACTCTCTAGGTTTATCACAGAACCACCCATATACGTAAACAATACCCAATAACCATAACATCATCATAACACATAACACAAGAATACAAGAAATATAACTTATAAACATTCCAACATATCAAAATCAAGATATTAACATAATCAAGGCTTTATCAAACTATTTTCCAAACCATTTAAAATATTTAATAAATATATTATTGAATCAAAGCGTTCAATACCACTTTGAAGATTTTATTAATTTTAAAACATTAATGTCCATATAAATAAATAATCAAACCCATTTTTGAAACATGTACATTAAAGATAAAGATTTAGAATAAAAAATCTTTAAAACATTTAAATCTATATTATAGTTAAAGCGTTTTTAACAAAATGAGAGACTCGTGAATAAAAATAATTAAGGAATACCATTTAATTATAACATTATAATATCATGTGAATAAAGAGATTCATGATATAATATTCCAAAGGATAATATATAAACCATATAACAGTGAATTGGAGCATAACAACAATGAAGCCTCAATGGAATGTTAATTGAGATGAAACTCTTTATAAAAATGTATCCTTAGATTAAGGATTAATCAATTACATAATTGTTTATGAAAAATATAAGTACACCCAATATATGTGGATATATATTGTAAAACAATCAGAGGTTATTCACACATAATCATAGGACGACATATTCATGATGTACAAGTTTAACCCAAAGAATTGAAATTGGGTTAAAAAGATCCCTTGAAAAAATCGACATCCTAACGGCATCACATTAAAATTTAGAAAATGATTTGATGAGATAAAAAGGATATCTCATCACTTGGAAGACAAATTTACATCAATAAGTATATATAAGATCATATTACAACATAATAACATGTATATTAAAAGAAATAACAAAAAGATGTCTTTTAAAAAGAGTAGGGTGAAAGGTTCCCTTACCAATTTGGTAACTTACTAAACATATGCTACATGAAATAAAGATCATACATTGAAGATCTAAATACTCATAAATGAAATTATATTACACAAATATTACAATCATGGGCAGTACGTACACCACACAAAAGGAAATAGTGGAAAATATAGCATGAATCACACATGAATAAAAAGTGAGATGAAACCCTTTACCGTGTTGTAATCAACAGAGTCGTATGAAAAAAAGTTAATAACCACCAAATAAATCACAGAATAACATGAATATAATGAGAATAATGATAATATATATCAAATTCCAGTACACAATACACCAAATATAATGAATAAGTGGCGAACAATGGAAATCTCACAGAATTAAAAGTGAGATAAGAAAACACCTTACCTCGTGTCCGACTTGAATTTTTTTTCCTTATTCTTCCTGAATAATAAACTATAGTTAATTTTTACATTCTTAATAAAAATTTTCATGTTTATTATCAATTTAATTTCACTTATTACCATGTTATTAACCTTATCAAATCATTTATGTTAATAATGGTTATTTGGTCAATATCTGGTACTTGAGTAAAAAATGAACACTTTATAATCACAAGTTGTCCATGTTGTCAATAGTCCATTATCTCCATAATTATATTCAATAATTATATATCATATAAATCACTTATATCCAGTATATATATGTGTTTAGAAAAGTGCATAACATTTTGGAGATAAGAAATGAAATGCACCATTCATGGAGATGGTAGGCCGTACGTACGCATGAATGCTACTTTCATTTCTATTTCGTATTTTAATGGAATTAAACAATAATGATACATATGTATATTATAATTCATGTATAATATCATATATAATATCACTAAATACATCATTTATACATCCCACATAAGTCATTAACGAGTCATATCACTTTGAGGGGGTGGTAGTCCGCACTTCCTCTAATGAGATTATCGTATTTACCCGCTATGGAAACAATAATGTTTTTCTATAAATTGAAAATTAAAGAAGCATAAAGAAAACATAAACATAATATATATCATATATAAATACATTTCCATCATAATGGCCACCATGAGATGTGGTTGGAGATATTTGAACAATCGTCGTTTTGTGAGGCGTTATTTCCATCCATAGAAACATTATGTTATTCAACCATTAGATGGAGGTGTGTGTAAATGTGGTTCGAATACATCTCATAAAAAAATCATAGTATATTTAGGATACTGGTGTTGTTACAAAATAAATGAATTAAAAGAGTTTATGGTTTAAAGAAGTAAAATAAAAAACAATTTAAGAGAAACTATTGCCTTTAATTTGTGTAACTCTATTTGGTTTGAACCAAAGGACTTCTTGAAGTGCCTTCCTCTTAATTTAATCCTTCTAGAAGGAGGATAGTGATGCAGGGAGAGTAATTGGGTAGAGGAAAGAGGAGCTAAATGGCCTTAGAGATGTGAGGAATTAGTTAGAAGTGGTATTCTTTAATAAGGGAGAGGAGGGTCTTTTTAGGAAAGTGAGATAATATTATTTTATTATATAATGATAATCGGTTTCTAAGGGTCCAAAAATTATTAGAGTAGAAGATAAGATGAATCATATTCAAAATAATATCATCAAATAGGAATTGGACTGGTTTTGGATAATATTTTATTCATTATAATCTTATTTATTCAAATCATTTATTAATGAGGTAAATACTTCATCATTATCGTGTCATAAGTAATTTAATTTATTAGATGTATAAAAATTATAAAAAAAATACTATGATGTAGGAAATAATTTTATATTTATTAATAATATTTATACTTGAAAATATGAATTATATAACTCCATGTAAAAATTTATTTACTAAAAGATTTTTGTTTATGTCATTTTTGACATTAAGTTAATTAATCCAAAGTGCCATTATAACTCCCAAGAGGCTCAGTGGGGTACCAAAATCGACCCAAAGATTATCATGGACGTAAATGACTCAACCAATTAGGTTTGGACAATTTTTAAGCTAATTTGAATTATTATAATATTCTTTTTACCTTGAATTTCCCTATTTACCTTTAACCGCGGTGAATAAAAGTAAAATGTTACTATTCACCCATAATTATTATCATCTTATTGAACAACATTTTACTTATTAATAACAACCTTGAATGTCGAAATTTTGAAATTCAATTCACATATGTGGTAAAATTTAATTTAAATGAAAAAGTCATTTTTAACTACTATTATGTGGTTTCACTATTCATCAAAAATTGAAGTTTTCCAGAAAAATACCAAAACTTTAGCCTAATATATATTTTGTATTAAAAATTCAAAAATGTTATATATTTTACCAAATTAAAAACATATAACTGTCATTAATTAATTTAAAATTAATTTCCATCGTCAAAACTAATATGGGTTTTTTTAAAAACAATATCTATCAAAAGATTGACACATGTTTATGACCAATTTCAATGTAAAATTAATTCCAATGACCACCATTAGATTAAATTGTAAAAATATAATCTAATTAAACTTTAAAACAAACTAAAAAGATAACCTAATCATAACAATAAATTATATTAAAAAGTATATTTGAATCAAAATATCGTTTTTTTCACTATTCATTAAAAAAGCATTTTAACAGAAAAATACCAGAATTTTACCCAAGGTAAAATTTTATGTCCCCATTATGAAAAAAGATTTTATTTGGTCAAATAGAAAATATAAAATTTACCAATATTATATTTAAGGAGGGTTCCCCATCAAAAGTCAGTAAATCAACCTTTAAAAGTAAATTATGTTTAAAATTAGATTCATTCACATTTTTAGCCACTAATATTTATTGAGTAAATGTAAAAACATTTAACAATCATTTATAATAATATTATAGTTAGGGTTTTTTCATTCCCTCTAATATAATGTCCTGGAGTTAACTACCATTTAAAATAATAATATTATACTATTAGTGTGCAACCTAATATTTTAAAGAAACTCATTATTTTGTATCAGGGGCGCTATCAAATATAAAAAACCCCTTTAAAGTAAAATTAATATTTAATTCACAAATATTAATAAATATGAAATATTTCTTACTCTTTATTTAACTAGGATGTTACATCCTTCCCCCCTTTTGGGAATTTATTCCTCGCAATTTTAAAATTGGGTTTTGAAACTTCATTAATAGTCCCACCTTGGAAAAGAGTCCGTAAAAATGTAACTTCCAAAGAACGAATGAAAAGTACAGTGGACGCTCAAGATAACCCATACTAGGATTTCATGTTGGAAAACATGGATATGGAATAGAGAAAAAATGATCAAGTTCTGATGGAGAGTGTTAGAAAACATGATTATGAGAAAGTTAACCACCAAACAATCACAACCTTGTGATGTGTTAAATGGTTTTTATTACCCAGTAGGAAACAAAATCCAACAATTATTTTGTTTTACATTCCTTTTCATAATTTGGATGAATTAATTTACTACATAGAATAAGAACATAAGGAAATAAACTTACCTTTAAGTAGAGATTTATCCATTAATAAGTTTCTACCAAAAACAAATCTTTTCTATAAAAAATGATCATTTAAAAAGACATGGTCACATCAAAAGCCTAAGAATCTTCTTCTTGAGAATCACAAAATCCACAAAAGATTAACTCTATATTTCCCATGTATTTAGAAATTAACCAAAACCAAAATTGTTAGTAAGAGAACAGATAATACCCTAAAAGGATAATCATTTACAAAAAGAAAAACTACTCTTAATCTCAGAATTTTTTCAAACAAAACACATAGTTTAACAATGACCATTAAAAAAACAACTTTCCGTAAAATTCTTCAAATGTGATCCAAACTATGATTTAAACCAAAATATCTTAATGATTTAATTACATCGTCTTCCATGATAACATTTATCTCCAAATAACAACAGTTACCCATAATGTCTCATATTGAAATGTAATTAAACAAATCACATGTTCTCCATGATAGGATAATCATTTTATAAATAAACCAAATCGTCATATGTTCACAATAAAAACATAGATTCTTTCAAACTAAAATTTCATCCATTATTCCACAATTTAAATCCATTGTATTATATCTTCCTTAGGTTTATAGAGTTTCCTCAAAAGAGAGGACTTCTTCCACAACAACCATTATCACTTAATCACTAAATCATTTTTCTATTCTAGGTTTATCCATTTGATAAATCATATATGCCCAAAATAAATTTATTTTTGCTCAATAAAATCATTTTACTAAATTAGTAAGTCATACTAACGAGGGACTTCATGTAGCCTAGTGGTAGGTGATGTTACATTGTCACCCATCAGTTGTGGGTTTGATTCATGTGGCCTTATCAGATGCGATGAGTTTTCACGCATCCTACGATTTTTACTTTTTATAAAATTCCATAATAACCTTAGCATGTTTTAACCTCAATGGTTTCCTTACACCTTCGATTTTTAGCCTAATTCATTATGATCTCAACATCTTAATTCTTTATGTCTTATATATATTATCATTTTTTTATTTTACCACCATATGTTAAAATAAAATGATCCCCAAAATAAAGAACAACATACCTTGATCATGGCATCCACATGGTTACATCATTATCTTGTTCACGTAGGTATAAGGTCCATGCATCGCAAGAATGATTGAGATATCCTTTAAAATAATTTTCTTCCTCCAACCAAATACACCTTGTACTACATGGGTCATATAGGTGTTCACAGAAAAATATTTTTGGAAAATAATCATGTACAACATATAATTTAAAAAAATCTGATAAAACATGATTTCTATAAAATAGTCGGATCGAATTTGAGTTGAAACATTCAATTAATGGTCCTTTTAAAATACCATAGGTATGTGCTGAGAGACTATATTGTAAATGAAAATATAAATAGGTTGAGCAAGGGTCTCCTTTTTCAGCACCTTTTTCAAAATCATAATATGCTTCAAAATCATGTGATAAGGTAAAATATATTAAAATGGCTTGATAATATTTAGCTTTCTTGAAAATATGAGAATATTGTGAAAATAGGATTTATATAAATACAACCCATATTACACGATGATAACGAGGTATAGTGGAGGTGTTTGATATCTCAAAAAACTTCTTACAATTGAGTTGTATGCTAAAAAAACTTTCACAATCATCCGAATATGACTTCGTAATAATTATTGCAAGCATGTCATCAAGAGGAGAAAGGAATGTCATTTGAGATCATCCTCATTCAATTTGTAACTGACATTCCTTGATCTGAAAAATTTATAAAACAAGGTTTCAACTTAAATAATAGACATAGGGACTAACCAAGTTTATAATGAAAACTTTTAATCCCTAATGTTTTCTAAACTGACCTCTGGTACCAACTATAATGACCCAACCTTAAACATTAAACAATCATGAAATATGTCAAGAATTAACATTGAGTATTTTTTCAGGTTTATATATCTAGAGAATTAGTCCCTAACTAATACATAACAACATAAATATTACATGTAGACACTACTACGTAGTATACATTTTATCATAAAATAAAAAAACTTTAAAAGAAACTTGTCTAGTTCCATGTTTTAGACAGAATGAATTTTCCTTGATCCAATAATTGACCCTATTCATCTCTATGTACTGTTGAAAACATTTAAAAAACATGGGATGGTAATAAAAAGCTCAGTAAGGGTTAAAAAATAAAGATGGAAAACATTATCCCATCAATAGATACAAATGAATGAAACTATATTTTTCAATCATAACATAGCTTACGAAATCATAATAATTATGAATAACACACACAAATCATAACTAATAATGGTTACTTATGGCATCCATAACAAACTTAAATTGTAGCTATCTCATCTACATAGGCAGTTACACTTTCAATACCCATCATAGTATATTACCTAAATCTCTTGGGATAAACATCACGTTTACCTCCGTCACGTTACCCAATGAATTGGAGAGCTATCTCGGGCTCACCCGCCCTAGGTTTATCATGGAACCACTCATATAAAGAAAAAATGCCCAGTAATCATAACATAATCATAACACATAACACAAGTATAAATTAAATATAACATTTCCACATTCCAATATATCAAATCAAGATATTGACATAATCAAGGCTTTATCAAACCATTTTCAAAACCATTTAAAATATTTAATAAAGATATTTTTGAATAAAAGTGTTCCATACCACATTGATGATTTTAATAATTTTAAAACAATAATGTCCATATAAATAAATAATCAAAACCATTTTAAAACATGATATTAGAGATAAAAACTTAGAATAATAAATCTTTAGAACATTTAAATCTATATTTTATTTAAAGAGTTTTTAACAAAATGAGAGACAGTTGAATACAAATAATTTGAAGAATAACATTTAATTATAACTTTATAATATCAAGTGAATAGTAGGATTCATGATATAATATTCCAAAGGACAATATATACACCATATATGAGTGAATTGGTGCATAAAAATAATGATGTCTCAATGGAATGTAAATTGAGACGAAATTCCTTATAAAAACGTTATCCTTAGATTAAGGATAATTCAATTAAATAATTATGTGTGAAAAATATAAATACACACAATATAAGTTTATATTATGTATAATATAATCAGAGGTAATTCCCACATATTCATAGGATGACATATTCATGATGTATATGTTTAACCATAAGAATTGAAATTGGGTTAAGAAGTTCCCTTTCCAAAATTTGACTTCCTAACGACGTCATATTAAAATTCAGAAAATGATTTGATGAGATAAAAAAGTTATATGATCACTTGGAAATAAAATTAAAATCAATAAGGAAATATAATAACATATCACAACATAATAAGATGTAAACTAAAAGACATAACAAAAATAATTCTTTTAAGATGAGAAGGGTGACTGGTTCCCTTACCGATTTGGTAACTTACAAAACATACGCCACATGAAAGAATGATCATACAATGAAGATGTAAATCTCATTAAATAAAGTATATTACACAAATAGTACAATCATTGGGAGTAAATACACCACACAAAAGGAAATGCTGGCAAATATAGCATGAATCTCATGGGAATAAAAAGTTAGATAAAACACTTTACGATGTTGTAATCAACTCAGTCGAATGACCAAAAGTTAATAACCACCAAATGAATCACATAATACCATGAATATAATGAGAATCATGATAATATATGTCAAATTCCGGTACACAATACACCACATTCCTTGAATAAGTGGCTAACAATGTATATCTCACAGAATTATAAGTGAGATAAGAAAATCCCTTACCTCGTTTCCGACTTGAATTGTTTGTTCCTTGTTCTTCCTGAATAATAAACTAAAGATAATTTATACTTTCATAAGAACAATTTTCAAGTTTATTTTCCATTTTATATCACTTATTACCATGTTATAAACCATATTAAATCATTTAGGTTAATAATGGTTATTCGGTCAATATCTAGTACTTGAGTCAAAAATGTACACCTTATAATTACAAGTTGTCCATGTGGTCAATAGTCCATTATCTACAGAATTATATTTATGATTTAGATATAATATAATTAATTTATATCCAATATATATATGTATTTATAAATGTACTTAACATTTTGGAGATAAGAAATGAAATGAACCATTCATGGAGATGTTAAGCCGTATGTACGCATGAACGCTACTTTCATTTCTATTTCATATTTTAATGGAATTAAATCAATATGATACATAGGTATATTGTAATTACAGTATAATATAATATATAATATCACTAACTAAATCATTTATATGTCCCACATAAGGCATTAATGGGTCAAATCACCTTGAGGGGGCTCTAGTCCAAAGTTCCTCTTATAAGATTATTGTATTTACCCACTATTGAAACCATAAATTATTTATATAAATGGAAAAATACAGAAGTATAAATAAAACATAAAAATAATATATATCTTATATAAATACAGTTCCATCATAATAGCCACCATGATATCATGTTGGAGATATTTAAACAATCATCATTTCAGAAGGCGTTAGTTTTCCATCCACAAAAACATTATGTTTTTCACCCATTAGATGGAGGTGTGTATATGTGTGTTTTGAATCATTATCAGAACAATATCCTTGAATATTGAGGAAACTGTTTTTGTTAAAAAATAAAGGAAAAACAAGATTTTATGGTTTTATATGTAATATAAAAGAAAACAATTTAATAGAAATAGTTACCTTTAATTTGGGTAACTCCCTTTAGTTTGAACAAAATGACTTCTTGAAGTGCCTTCTTCCTAAGGTAAGTCTTATATGAGGAGGATAGGGAAGTATGGATCTTAATTGGGTAGAGTTTGGACGAGCCAAAAGGCTTGAGAGGTGTGAGGAATTGGTTATAAGTGGTCTCCAATTATAAGGGAGAGGAGGGGCTCTTTAGGAAAGTGTGTTAATATTCTTTTATTATATAATGATATTCATTTTCAAAAGGTCCCAATATAATTAGATTCGAAGTTAATATGACATATAGTCGAAATAAAATCATCCAATAGGAATTTGATAGGTTTTGGATAATATTTCAATCATTATAACCATATTGATTTAAATAATTTCTTAATGAGGTAAATACTGCATCATTATTGTGTCATAAGTAATTTAATTTATTAAATGACCAAAAATTATAAAAAAATGGCCATTGATGTAGGATATATTTTTATATTTCTAAATAATATTTATAGTCTAAAAGTTGATATATATTACTGAATGTAATAAATGATTTACTAAAAGATATTCGTTTATGTCATTTTTTACTTTACTTTATGTTAATTAATCTAAAGTGTCATTATCACATTCAAGTGGCTCAAAGGGGTCCAAAAATCGACCCAAAGATTCCTATGGTCGTAAATGACTCATCAAATAAGGTTTCGACAAGTTTTATGGTATGTTTGAATTATTATAATATTCTTTTTACCTTGAATTACTTTATTTACCCTTAACCACGGTAAATAAAAGTAAAAAGTTTATATTCACCAAAAATTATTATCATATTATTGAAATAAATTTTACTTTTTAATAACATCCATGAATGTCAGATTTTTGATATTCAATTCACAGAAGTGGTAAAATTTCACATAAATGAAAATGTCAGTTATTTTAACTACTATTATGTGGTTTCACTATTCATCAAAAAATGATGTTTTACAGAAAAATTACAAATATTCATCCTAAGATATATTTTGTATTCCAGATTCAAAAATTATGTGTATTTTAGCAATTTAAAAACAGTTAATTTTTATTAATTAATTTAAAATAAATTCTCATCGTCAAAACAAATTTTGTGTATTTAAAAAACAATATCTATCAAACGATTGACACTTGTTTATGTCCAATTTCAATGTAAAATTAATTACAAAGAACACCATTAGATTATATGGGAAAAATATAATCTAATTACACTTTATAACCAATTAAAAAGAGAATATAATAATAAAAATAAATTAGATCAAAAAGTATATTTGAATTAAAATAATGTTTTATTCACTATTCATTAAAAATGTATTTGATCAAAAAAATACCAAAATGTTACTCAAGGTAAATTTTGATGTCCCCATTCTAAAAATGGATTTTATTTGGTCAAATAGATAATATAAATGTTACCAAAACTATATTTAAGGGGGGTTCTCCATAAAAAGGTGCTAAATGAACCATTAAAACTAAGTTATTTTTAAAATTAGATTCATTCACATTCTAAGCCTCTATCTTTTATTGAGTAAATGTAAAATTTTTTAAAAAAACATGTATAATAATATTTTAGTTAGTTTTTTTCATTCTATCCAATAAAATATCTAGGAGTTAAATTCCATTTAAAATAATAATTTTATACTATTACTGTGCAATGTAATATTTCAAAGAAATCTGTTGTTGTATATCGGGTATGCTATCAAACATAGAAACCCCTTTAAAGTATAATTAATATTTAATTCAAAAATATTAATAAATATGAAATATGAATTATTATTTATTTGCCTGGGATGTTACATGGGTGGAGATAATTTTACCACAAGTGTTGGACTTTTCTCCTACTCTCATATGTGGGAAGGTTCTTCCAGTGAACCTGGTGATTCTTCCTTTTGTAAAATACGAAAATATAATAGGAATGTATTGGAAGTTTTTATATTGATAACACATCAAATATCAAGAAATGGAAATATCATTTGGAATTATGAACCACCCCATACTCATCTATATTTTCAAGGATGATCATGAATCTCATTTGAAAAAACCTTTCAACTATGTTGGTATTGAGATCCTGTAAAGAAGCATAACTCGACAAAATGGTAGATTCGAAGGAAGGTTTCAACCGTAGGGAAATTCCAATTATAAGGGAATACATGGATTTATTTCCCATAGAGTTACCTAGAATTTCCTCAAATCATGTGGTTGAGTTATCAATGGAAGTCATAATCGAAGATACACCTATCTCAAAACGTTCCTATAGGATGTACCTGATCTATCTAGAGGAGTTAAATAAGCAGCTATAAGATCATGAGTATAATGGTTTCATACACCATAGTTCATCCCCTTGGGGTGTTCTTGTCAAATTTTCGAAGAAAAGGGATACATAAATGCATTTCAGTACTGTTTATGGATAGATCCACAAGATAAGTATAAATAATTAGTATCCTCTTCCAATGATTAATGACTTGCTCAATCAACTACAGGAATCTCAATACTTCTCAAACGTCGATGATCATTCTAGATACCACCAACTGAAATGAAGAAAGATGATATTCAGAAAAAAACATTCCGTACAATGTATGAGCACTATGAGTTTCTAGTGATTCCCATTAGACTATCAAATTCCCCTAAAATATTCATAGATTTGATGAAGAGATACCTTATCCACTACATTGATATTTCAGGTAGTGTTTAATAGTGATATTCTCACCTACTTCGGGAGAAAATAGGAACCTGATTAACATATAAGGAATGTGGTTGATACATTAATGAGGGTTAAATTTTACACAATGTTCAGAATTTTTGACTAATAGGTGTATAAAATCACATTTTTGGGACATGTGATCACAAGTGAGGGAATTTGTGTGGACCCTTAAAATAAAAAGGAAATTTATGAATGGCCCAGATCATCTACTATCATATAATTTTTCACTATTCTTGATCTATCATGTTACTAAGAATGTTTTTTGAGAAATATATCATCATTGTATATCCTGATAACTAAGTAAACAAGTAAAGGGGAGTAGTATATCTAGATGGAAGAATATGAGGAATGATTTATGGATCTAAAGAAGAGGATAATCAATACACCCGAACTCATATTACCAAAATGTAGAGATAATTTTTATACATATAGGTCTATATCAAAGACTGTATTCATATGTGTTGTAATTCTTAATGATTATTTGATAGCCTACAACTCATGACAGTTGAAGATCCTTGAGAAGAACAACTGAAAATATTTTTTAGAGCAAGCAGTTGTGTTTTTTCTCTTGAAAATCTAGCAGCACCACCTATATGGTGGGAAGTGTGATATGAATACAAATCACTAGAGCACAAATTATATATTAATTTAGAAGGAACTCATCATGAATCACTGGATATAGTTAAATCTAATCAAGAACTATGATTTCTCTATTCTCTAATATCCTGGAAAAGTAAACAATGTAGATGATAATCTTATAATAATAGAATTTTCTACTATATCCATGATTAATATTGAGAAATAACCTCTCTAGATGGATATATAATGTATTTATTTTTAAATCATAACAGCATAGAATAAAAAATATATTTCCCATTTGATTGCCCATCCATATATCCATGAGAAGACTAAGGAGGTAGAAAAGGATGATTTGGAGTTACAAAAGATGGTGAATACAGTAATGTAATGGAAGTTTTAAGAGTTCCATATTGATGATGATGATGTAATTTGGTTGGGAATGGGGAAATTTGTTTCAACGCCACCTATGATAAAGAATGAGCTATTGGATAATTCACATAGCTCACCTTTCCCTTTCCATCTTTGTAGTACCAAGATGTACCTTAATATCTGAGAACACATACAGTGAGACAAATTGAAGAAGGATATTTCAGATTATATCACAAGGTGCCTGATATTTCATAAGGTTAAATGGGAGTGAAAAACGTTCTAGGGGACGATGAAACCACTACCTATACCCATGTGGAAATGGGAGAAAATTACCATATAATTCATCACTAGTTTCCCGAATACATCCTAAAGAAACATTGTGAGATGGGTTGTTGTGGATTGACTCACCAAGACATACCAATTTATTTCAATTCAATAATATATCTCTCTTTAATAACATGAAAATATATATTTGAAGGATGTGGTATGGCTGCATTGGGTTTTGCTTTCGATCCTATTTGATCATGATCCAAGGTTCGCATCTTTATTTTGGAGGAGTCCTTAACATGTTTTGAGTACTTAATTGAATTTTAGAATTACCTATCACCCCCAAACTGATTTCCAATCTAAAAGGACTATTTAGATTCTTGAATACATGCTAAAATCCAACTCAATGGAATTAAAAGGTGTATGGGATCAAACAATCCCATTGGTTGAGTTCTCATACAACAATGGCTTCCACTCGAGAATCCAGATGACTCCATATGAAGCCCTGTATGGAAAGCACTATACACACCTAACCAGTTCGGATGAATTTAGTAAAAAAATCTACATACACGTGATGTTTTACAAGAAATAATAGAAAAGGTTCAATCCATCCAGTAGCATATTAGTGCTCCCCATAGTTGGAAAAAGTGTTATGTTGACAACAATTGAAGGGATGTGGAGTTCGATGTTGGAGATATTTTCTTCCATTAAATATCACTATGGAAAAGTTTTAGGTGGTTTTAAAATAAAGGTATTATAAGTGAAAGGTATATTATACCATTTTATATGCTTGATCATATATGAGTAGTGACATATAGGATTTCACATCAACTAATTATGGCTCAAATTCATGAAGTGTTCCATGTATCCCTCCTGATAAAGTACATACCAGTTCTCTAACATGTACTAAACTTAGAGATGTTACAACTGGGAGATGATCTCATTTATGAGGAGAAGTCGGTAATTATTACAGACCTGAGAGATAAGGTTCTACAAATTAAGACAACCCATCATATCAAAGTGTTTTAAAGTAATCAGATGTATGACGAAGAAACATGGGAACCGGAGGAGGTGATGAAGGAGAATTAACCTCACATGATTACAAAAAGGAAATTTCTAGGGTAAAATTTTATAGTGGGGGAGGGAGAAAGTAACAACCTAAACTTCTATGATAGTTATTGTCCATTATTATAATTATGTAATATAGTAAAAGTCACATAAAATGACATAGATACAATAATTAAATCTTTTCAAATAAATATTGAATAAAATAAATGACTTTTCTATAAATTAATAAACCTATAATCATGGAATATTAACTTGACCTTTGTAATAGTAACATGACCATTAGGAATAGTAATCCATATAATAGAATAGTAAACTTTCCATTTAATGTTTAAATATAATTTTTGTATCGTATGAATGAGATTATCATATATTAATATCATGAAATAAGATAATTAATATTTTAAAAATGATAAATTATGTATTATTTCTTTTATAAGTCCAAAAAATTTATTAACAAATTTTTAATTAATATCCTGATTTAAATAAATTTTATTTTCATAAAATGAATTCATAAATAAATATTTTTTCCTACTTATTATTATATAATCTTATGAAAACTTATTTAAGATTCCAAAGTGTCATGAAATCAATTATAATTTCAAAATTTTTATTTTTTGAGTAAATTGTAATTTTATTTAAAAATTAAATTTCTCTTATTAAGATAATTATTTTCATAAAATTGAGTACATTTTTTAAATATACATGTTGAAAAATGGTTGTGGATTTTGTTTTGATTTATCTAAATTACTTGATTTTTTAGTGAATAGAAAAATACGAATATTTATCATAATAGCTAGATACTTGAATTATTGACTCATAGATGATTTGGGGATGATGTAAGCTGAAAATATCAAATTCCATTCATTATTTTAATATATTTATTGATAATTATTAAAATATAAATATTCCTAATCTAAAATAATATACTAATGAATAAACATATTGGAAAACACCGATCTCATCAACTATAATACGACCATCACCACCTCTTTTACTCACACATATAATGCATTGCGCCTTTTCAAAATTATTCTCAAATCACTTCCAAAGACCCTTACCCATGTCAAGTGGTTCATGTATCAACCAAAATCCCAACCAAGGTTTTATAAAGAGGTTCTCAATGAGGAGAATTGAAGTGATAAAATCATTTTTCTTTTTTTCTTTTCGTTTGATTAACTTTTCTTTTCGTATTCTTATAGAACATAATCTAATCCAAATATTCATGATATATATATATTATATTTTACTTACATGAATGATATAATTTTAATGGATGATCAGTCATAAAACTCCTTTATCTATATCTTTTATTCTAAAAATGAAATCTTCTCATGGGATGTGTCAATTTACCGACATCTTGGAAAATGCATTTTCATTTTTACTTTAAAACATTCAATTATATTTATAAAAATCAGTAATTGTTGGTAGATGTTGTAAAATTTATTATATAGTCCTTTCTATGTTTTTTAAATTAATTTTAAACACAATAATAAATAAAGGAACAAAACTATCTTGGGATGTTTGAATCCAATACCAAAAAGCAAATTGATTATCACTAACTTCTTATCTATAGATTGAACCTCATAAAACTTAAACAAATGATAAATATAACCATTTAATACTCTATATTTTCATTGATAATATTTAATTACAATTCTTGATAATTATACCCTTTTCACATAAATATTCATACTCATATTCAAGTGAACCAATCATGAAAACCAAGAAAATAGACACTCTTAAACGATGGAAGTGAACTATATAAATCATCTAGAAGGCTATAAATGAACATAATTAAACTATAATAAATAAAATTATTTTAGAAGACGTTATTTATTTTTTATTTATTGAATTTAATTTTAATATCTAGGATGTTAAATTTAAGAATTCACTGAGAAAAAATGTAAGGATAATTTTTTATCACATCTCTCTTCCTTTGGGAATTACCTCTGTTATTCTGTTTTTTGTACAGATGTTCCCTTAATGTTCTATAAATATCATTTAATTTTAACTACCTATTATTTTCTGGATATACATATTTCCAATCAATCTTTATAAATAGTTCAATTATTATTCAAAATGAACTTTTCATTTGAAAAACACATGTTTTACTTCTCTGGAGATTGTTTCTTCCTCACTCAAGATTGATGATATGTATACCAATTATATTAATCAATATCTATTTTGTAAACCCCAATTTTTATTCATTAATGTATTCTTTATTTAATGGAATCTATTTCATTTCGTGGGTTATTTTATGTCCATGATTGATATATGTTATATGTGGCATGCATGATTATGTAAATACTATTATGTGATGGGTGCACCCAGAAGTATATAGCATAAGTAAATGTAATGATGTGATAGGTGAATCCTGAATTATATAGCACTCTAATGAATTTGGTAATGTGATTAATCTTAAGAGATAATGTGAAATATGTTAAAACATGATACTATATTTGTTTACTACTATTTAGTAGTTCACCACTATGATATTATGCTTCATTTTTATTCATTGTCACATTCCATGGCTTTATCTAATACTTCCTCTAATTATTATGATAATGATCCCATAATTATGTTATGATCACATTGATTATTCTCACCACATGTGATATTGATCCATGTTCTTATCTATCCACTTACTAGGATTTTACATAACCCATTTATTTTATAAATAATCGTAGGAGATTAATTGTACTATGGAGAACACAATCACCACTAAGAATCATGATAATAATGAATTAAATAAATTTTTGTGTTTTATTTTTTAAATTTTATGTATTTTTTTAATTTTTCTAAGACTCTAAACTTTTATATCCTATTTGTATAAAAGTTTTATGATATTTATAATTTAAATTATTTAATAATCATTTATGAAAAATTAGGGTCATATAGTCACTCTGAAAAATGGGATTTTTATCCCTTATGATCCCTGATACCACCGAAAAAAAACCAAGAACCTTGGTCTATTATGGGTATTTCTTGGGATGACTATTCTAGAATATCATAATGAGTTGCGAACATTAGACCAGGGTTTTCAATTATCATACCAAACTATTATAGATTGTTTTATGTCCTCAACATTATTTCACAGTGTTTTGTACCATTTATTATGTCCAGACTGTGTCAATCCACTTTTGATCCATTGATGGACCATATCTCATGATTTGAAACCATAGGGAACTGGGATTTAGTTTAAACATTTATGGTTTGAACCGCCCTACTATGCTATAATCTTTACTAGATAGTTGTATCCCCATACCCAACCTTATCATATATACATTTAAGTGTTCAAAAATATTTCAGGGTTCTCAAAATGGGTGCTGATATTATTTCATTGACCATTCTATCGACACATATGGGAAATAACCTACCAAATAACTTCATCTACTCTTTTCATGAAAATATATTCAATCCTTGTGATCATTGGGGATGTTTTTGAAGACCCTCAGCCCTTAGGGTGTTATGGTCCATCCCCAACATGTCTTCCACATTCAATTTTCATGAATTAATACTTTTGTATTATGAATTATATAACCCATATTCCAACTATCCCAGTTGACTAAGCATCTATAGTATGTCACCCTCTATCGATATTACCTCCTAAAACCATCCATCCCATTGCAAAATAGTGGAGACACCTCTATTTTTCAATACTACCAATACATAAGGGATTTGACCTAACAACTAGTGGCATATCCTCCTTATAGTAAAGGAGATCTAATCAACATGAGCCTCAACAACACCATGGGTAGAAATCAACACCCAGAATTTGTTTAGATAATTCATGGAATGTTTGAGACATATAAAATGATCATTGAATAGGTTTGAGAAAAAAGTCCCTAAAATATAACAATAGAAGTTCCGAGATAAAAGGCCATAAGTTCAGTAATAGAAGGTCTGAGGTAAATGAACCTAAACTACCTCAATTTATGGTATGAACTAAAAGAAACTAAAATAAAACAATATAAGGTCTGAGCCAACATTCCATAAACATCCAAAATATAAATTTCTATATAAAATACAATAAAATATAGTGTTAGAAGGTTCGAACTAAAGCACCCTAAAATAAAAAAATAGATTTTCAGATCTAAAAGAATCTAAGGTAATGATATATTAAGTCCAAGATAAAATTAGCTAAACTAAATGATAGACATTTAGATATAAAACCTCCAAAACATCAGTGATAGATGGTCCAAGGTAAAATACCCAAAACCACAACACAATAACATTTATGTCTACAAAAGAGGAAAATCATGTAAGGCCTATCATATAGACATGGAAAAATTCAAGATATGCTCACCATGACCATTAGCATAAACGAATAAGGACCTCTCTCCCTTCATGACATATATTCTACCATGTTATCCATCTGTGAATTTTGTAATCTCAAGACAACAAGAACATATATATCAACTAAGAATGTCATGCTAGTGGGAAATCAATGAACATATTTGGATAAATTTTTATAATTATAAAATTAAAAGTCTATAAATTATTGTTTATATGACATTATTAAATGTATGGGTATCATTATTGATTCATATAATCACAGATCAAAAAAAATTCATGAACATAATGAATGAATGAGAAGCCGGAAAACATCGCATAAATTTTAGCAAATCAGTTCACGAATAAAATACAATTGGACGAATATCCACATACTAGAGTATCTCACATGAATATAAGGGACAAATAAAAGTTTTAAAATTATATCCAAATCATAAAATGTGCTTATAAAATTCATTGAAATATATAATCCCCTCCTCTAGGGAGAAAATGGGTGGGCGTAACTGGTCAACAGACGCATTTTCCACTTACAAAACCCACAGTAACTCCTCCCTAGAAATAGATTCAACCATCATAGTCTCCACGACATCAAAAAGTCACTATTTATCAAGAATAGTCCTCTCTAATATTTAGAGTGCATATTGATTCTATGATATCTCTTTTTAATGATGAATAATTTTAAAATTTATATGGTAAATTTCACCTTCATATCATTGACTACATCTTGTTGAACAACCTCCTCCCCCACATGCTTGGATGCTTCATTTACAACCACATTGTAGTTCTTATTCACAGAAGAAAATGTCTTAGTAACTGATGATGTAGTTTCAATGGACCTCTTCTACACTATTATAGAAACTACCTCCTTCAACCAGGTATAGAGGGTGGTATAATCAAATCCCTCATAACTAAGGGATTGATAAAATATCAGTGATCACAACTGATCCATCTTGATTTCCAATGTTGTATCTGAAACTAAGGGAAAAATATCATTTCACAATTCTCACATTATCTAATAGTAGAATGAAAAAGACCTTAGGCCTGGATAAATAAACATCATGGCAATGGGAACAAATTCTGGGAGTATGTCTCTTGGATAATGTGTTTAGTTCATGGTTTTAGACGATGTTAGAAGAGATCCAACCTCAATATTTGTTGATCCACTCTATGAATCCACCAAGGGAGTAAGGAAAATAGCATCCAAACCTTAGGGTGAGGAAACTAGAAAATGAGGGAAAGGTTTTATTAGTTATAAGATAAATGATATGGAATCATTAGGAAATCAATGTATATGACCTATGTTAGAAACATACCTTTCATGGTTGCATATCTAGGAACATCGACTACCATAACCCCATCCTTGAGTTTAGAGGCGACAAATTCTTTTAAAGAGAAGATTTGTGGCTCTTCCTATGATTTTCCTAAGGACATATTTTGTCACCACAATTTCTAATTAAAGGGACCAAAGATAGAATCAGGATATATGATAAAAATTGAAAAACAAAAGTAGTCTTGAAGAATTATTTATCTTCCCAAAAAATCACTTCCAACTAATATAACATGTTATAAAAAATCTACCTATGTTAGTATCCTCTACAAGTGAATATCTTCACACCAGATCAAGTCATGTTATCCTTGAGAAATCTACAGTAGTATATAGAAATGATTGAGCTTTAATTTCAGCCACCTTCACTTAATGATGGGTCAATCCCACTAGTGAACGGTCTTCTAAAGAATCATAATTATCTCCCACATCTTTAGAAGCTAATTCATGTTCTTCTATGAAATCTCAGCGGGGACCTGCACATTTTTGAAAAATCATGATGTGATTACAAAATAGTACAAAATATGAAATGAACGATGTTATATAATTAGTTGAGGATTCTGCATGGGAAGAAATTGATAATTTAGGTCACATCATTTTCCTCTTCCCTTCTAGAGAAGGCTCTCTAGAAGGTACTACAACATAAATTAATTCTTTAAAAGAGGCAATTGCTACACTCATCTTGGCCAATTGTCCAGGGGATCAATCTTCATTGGTCCCCTATTCTCTTCCATACTCCTCTCCCAAAAATTTTCCTTTGTGAGAATATATGGGTGATAGAATAACTAGAAATTTCCCCTAAAAAATCCATCCATTTCAACATTACAACACAAATGATGTCAGTGTGGTTATGATGGAACCATGACCCTTTAAAAATAGTGGCCATCTCTGCAATACCACTACCTTGGAAATGGGTTATTCATGTTTATCAATAAACATTATCAACTTTCCATACACCACCACTTGATTAACCATGTTAGAATAAGAAACCTGGCCCTTGGTACATTCCTTGATTACCTGAAGGTATCATAATAATTCCATGAACTACACAGGTTGGTCTTAGGAAGTGATACCCAAAGGGTTGATGAGGTAAAAAAAATCTTCAAAAGATATTTGAGATTGTATCATGATACCGAAGTGCCCTGCCACTATGTTCAGAATCCTATAAGAAATCATATATCTAGATGTGACAATAAACAATATTTCTGATGTACCTTCACCCTCTAGTGCCACACTCATTGTTTCCGCATTAGTAAAAAATTCTTCTTGAAATGAAGATGATGTTAAATCCATTTTCTACTTATGTGGTGATTTTGGAGATGTTGTCCCTCTATAATCTAGGTTTTCCCATGTCTGGGATTTTTTTCAATGTCCAGTGACAATTAAGGTGCCTTGCTAACAAATTTGGTTAATTTCCCATTTAGATATGATAGAATCAAGGAATTTTCATAATTAGGAGATAAACTGACTACTATATCATGGTAGGAATGTTTATCCCATCCCACGTCTCCTCCCTGGAGAAAATCAACCAAAATTGACGACCCACCATTAGATTCTCTTTATATCAGACATAAAACTAGAAATGAAATCGAAATTTAATGCGTAGGATTTGTAAGCTAAACTGGAAGGGTTCATGACATTTGCAGAGGAGGTCCCCATAAAAACGAGTGGAATGGACTCCAAAATATATTGACATAATATAAGCATGTGACTCATGGTTGGCCCCTCCTTCATCTACCATATCACCCATTTACACTAGCTAATGGGTCCTAAAGGAGAAATAGCCTTTAGGGATCATATAAACCAAGATGTCCACATCCTATTGTGTGAAATGCCTTACCCCATTGATACATTATATATGTAGGTAGAAGTTAACATTAGGGATATACTAGTTGTTTAGATATTCATATCCCTCTATATGAGCTTCTATCCAACCCTGTAATACTTGGAAGGGTCCCACGATCCTATAATAGCACTGTACCCTATAGAAATGCTGAAACAGTTTTTATTGTTTGGATAATATATAGGATAGTTATACCAATACACCCCACTTCAATTATGGTTATCATCATGAATGTAGAAACAAAATCTCCACCTTTTCCTTCATTATAAGTACCCAATGAACTATATTTAAATGAATTTGGCTAGTTGGATAGCCTGGTCTACACCAGGGACAATTTCTTATCCCCATTCCTTAAATTTCCTTTCAAATACAATTTTCCAATAACAACTAGGTTTACTATGGGAGTCCTTCATAAGAAATTCCAGCAACTTATTAGCCACTGGTTCAGAGCGAAACTTCAATATGAATTATTACATCCCTTTCTTGAATGATATATTTTATCTAGGAAGAGGATCATTCTGGAGGACCTTTTTAGCTAGCCTAATAAATTCTATGTTGATAGAATGATTCCTAATTATTTTATCCATGGTGGACCATGTGAAAAAACTCCTCATATATAAAATATAATATTGGTTCACCACATATCTTCTCCATTCCCTAGAGGCTGATTCATGCCTCTCCATGCATAAGGGGGAAAGTGTTTGTTTCCAGAATCCAATGAAAAAATTGTTCCACCATCAGACCATTGTTATAATAGGTAGATGTTTGTGATATCTAGATAGCCTTGTACATCCCAATTTTCTTAAACTCCTTATAGAATTTAGAAGCATTGTATTTTACCATGAAATATCATCCCCAATCCATTCCATTAATGCCTCCAAATCGAAATTCCCATAAGGGAACCCACTCGAACATCATGGTGGAGGTAGACATATGAATTTTTGAGTTTTATATATGAAAATATCAATTGTAATAATGAGGGTTCTTGTTAAATAATAGGGGAATTTATATTAGTATGTTCTAGTCTTCGCGATCTCCCTCATCAACAATGTATCCCCCCTTAATGAAATTTCTCTAGGAGGTGTTCTGGGTTTTTGAAAACAGATAACACTGTATGAGTTATGACTTAGGTAGAGGAATGTTAGTCTCATTGGTATGATTTAATCCATAAATTGGTAGAATATATGAAAGGGTATAGCTCCCAAGATTCTCTCTAATCAGCGTTATCAGACTCACTTGAAGTTTCCCAATGTCATGGTGAGATGTAGGATCCACACTCACTAAAAAAGAATCAATGGGACATTTCAACATTCACCTCCCTATTCAAAATCATTTGATAACAATGGAGTAAAGTAGAATCCATCTAAACAAATATAATTGGCTATTTTCGGATTGATAAGATAAAATCTTTTACATGGAATGTCGTAAAACCGACCCATCTTGTGCATCACCTGAATCATCAAAGGGATCCTTGAATCAGATGAAGTGTTTTTAAATATATTAAATCCTGATTATCTCTTAGGGAACATAATGAACAATTCATCGCATAATTGCATGACCCCAAAAAGTATAATTATCATTGTACCTTCAAATAGTCATTTGAGAGGAATAATAGTAAAAGGCTCATGTGATCATGCCGTTAGTTCTTGTGAAACCATATTTCAGATCACATCCCCATATCGAATGATAAAATTATTTATAAAGATTAGTTCATAGTTGATTCTAGAGGGATACTAGGAAAAAAGGACTTCTGAAGCATTTCTCAGAGAATAAAATCACAGTTAGGCCTTGCGATTGTTTCTTATATGAGTATATTGTAATGAGATCATACAACATAAGTAGTTTGGGAGTTCCCTAGATAATCGAGTAGCTTATTAATGAATCCCACTCCACTCCCCTATTTATTTGTAATCCGATAAAATAAAAAATTTCACCCAACATACCAAGTGTCACCCAAGACATGGCATTGTGATAACACCAAAGCCTGAGGTGGACATTTTCATTCCTCAGAACCAAGCCCTTATCCCCATGGAAATATCTTTTTAGGGGGTCATTTATTGAGGCCCGCCAAATGAACATCATAAAATCTAAAAAAACAAGATCTACCTAAATAAGTGTATTATTTTTCATGTATATAAGAGTAAGAATAAGAAGGTGAAAATAAAAAGGATCACATGAACCCCTAGAAGACATGAGATAACATGGCCTGTGGAAGGTACTATGACTGGTCACCCATAGCGTATATCCTACAAATTATCCCATGAATCCTCTCTAAAAATATAATTTTCAATGGAGAAGGTTCTCGAAACAATCAATGATCATCAACTGATATCAACATAAGCTCCACCAGGTCACACAACATGTCAATTAGTGGACACCTAATGAACCATCCAAATAACCTTGGAAAATAAAATTCTAATATCTAAAAGGTGGGAGGCTGTTGTGGTCCTAAAACATAATTCAAGCATCACTAAAGTGTAGAATGATTTTCCATGATGAAACTTGAAAAAAACTCATGAAACCCCCAATTCTTTTTAAAATAATAAAATAATATATAAATGGAAGAATGTGGGAGCCTCTTCAAGTTGTAATAACAACACAACAGGCCCCATGAGATCATAAAAACACCCCAAGCACCAATCGACATATCCACCTCATTTTTTGATATCCCACTAGCATGTATTCCTAATCATGATAAAGGTCTCATACAATTTCATACAACCTCATCCTACCCGATTTCGGTATGTAGATAACTGTATAGAATTTTCCATGAATTTCTCATGTATATCCACAAAACCCATTGTAGGTCATGCGGCACATCACAAGGAGGTAGAGATATTTCATTTTAATACATTCATACAACCCTCTGGGATCCCATGCATTTATAAAATAAACGTATGAAATAAACGAGAGACATCATGAGAGCCTCTAGTGGTTGCAAAATTTTCATGAATATCCTAGTCTATCAATAACATGGTCTCCAATGACCTCTTGACAAGCTGAACTGATTACATGAAGGCCTCCCAAAAATTCAACTTTGTCCCCTGAAAGGTTCCAGATGAGTCTCTTAAGAGAACTGGAATTCCTTTTAAAGGGAATATTTATCTCATGAAGGAACATGGAAACATTGATATGAAAATGTGAATGTCCCTCATCTTGTTTTCATAATTCCTTAATTCCCCATTAGTTGGTGATAGTCTAATAAATGGAGCATTGATAGGCTGGTCATGTCGTCAGTAAAAATTATGTTACACCCATAGAATGACTTATGATGATAACATGTGAATCACATGATGTCAAATCCCCCCTAAAACTCCTTCATATATTTTTATTATATAGGCCTCACAAAGTGGTGGATATATAGTGTGTCGAAAAATATAAATTCCCCTCCCCATAATGAAAAATCTACTATTCAGGGCATCGGGGTAGACTTTGTTTTCCATAGAACATCACATCGGTGCACCCATGAACCATAGAAGATCTATCATTGTGTCTTCTATCATTGATATAAAGTATTATTATCTGGTAAGATCTAGGGAAATACAGGATTTAACATAGAGGATTCATAAATCACATTATGTGCTCATTCATAAATCATGGGAATGACTACTATAAGGAATCATGAATAACATCCCACACAACTTATAAATATATAATGATATAAAACAGGATAATATTGAATAAATCTAAATCCTTTGAAATAAATGGTTGTAAGAAGGACTAAATGATGGAATAATTATCTGATGAATAAATAAAATGATCCTCAGGAACTTCTCATTAACCACTCATGTCACGTGCCAGCAATAGGAAATGTCACAAAATTTATTTGATGCCCAATTTTTATACTATTTGGATCCTATGAAGTCCTTTGGACATGTAAAAACAAGCCACATAGATCCCCCATGGAATTCCATACATGTCTCTAAAATCATATTGGGATTGTCGTCCAAACATTATCTTGTCCTTTAGAAATGCCTCCCAACTCATATTGAGGAACAAAAAATGTTATCCAGGTATTATGATAGCTCCCAAGGTATTCCAAGTGGATCTCATGATGCCCTCTAGGCATGCCATTAAGATATCTTGATTACCTCTAGATATGTTTTCCAGGATCACGTGTTACACTTCAAACATGTCGCATTTACTCTCATGATTCCCATCAATCACATTATCATGATTTTGTAATGACACTAGGGAATGACAGCCTACTCATGTGACACCCTACAATCATTTCATCCAGCTCCATGTAATGGATCCCAGGATTAGCCATCCGAGTCTCATGATGTCCATATAAAATGTCATCCTTGGTCCTGTGATGACCCTAAAATATTCCATCTGGGATATACAATGACCCTCGGACAAGCCAACTGGATCACCATATTGTCTTTGGATATGTTCACAATATTACCATACATGTACAAATATCCTATAACATGTCAAAAAAACAATCATCTCATTTCAATAAAGTAGTAATAAATATTAGGAAGGAAAATAGGACATGTCAAATGGGAATCACATGCTGTGATAAACATGTCCATACAGAGTGTGTAAGACCCAATCAATATGTATTCTTTTGTGTGTAATCCCCAATGAATAGAACTATGATTACACTAATGAATTCCATAAATAGGATTTGATGGATGACTCTACGAGGTCCATGCTCTATATTACCCACCCCAAGGGTAGTACCAGTACATAAGTCATGCATCAATATGTATTGAGACTAATCCTTTCCATCCCTTGTTTCTCACACCGAGAATAGATAATGTGCTCTTAGGAAGTCTCAATGATCATATAATATCCATGAAAATTATTTATGATAAAAGGTAAATGTCAGTGTGGATGGCCCTACCATTGACATAACATTATATTTCATGCATATAAGGGAAACATTAGTGTGTAATACTAGAACATTTGATCTATAAAGACTCTGATTTCTTCCATAACCAGGATACATAGGATGGAATACTAAGGCCCAGGAAAAAACTTATATTTGTATACAACTTAGTGCATGTCCCTCCATGTCTCTAAAATTTCTATAATTGGGACCCATTCATTCCCATGGGCCGATCATCTAACATCATCCCTCAATGAACTGAGAATCTAGTGGAACTATGCGGACTTATATTCCTTCAATAGCTAAGATATGTAAGATGATATTCTACGGACTAATGATGAACTCCAATGGGACTCCCCCTTAGTGTAAATCCCACTCTGTCTTTTACATTACAACAACTGGGACCCAATCATTCCCATGGGCCGATAACTCCACCTCATTCATTAGTAGACTATGAAGAAAATTGTTTTATATTAACTTTGATTAATTCTATAACTAGGATACATAGATTTTCTCCTTGAGGCCTGAGATCTATTATTAACATCCCATGGGATTATCCTGTATATAACCCCTATATCAATATGAAATAACGAAGATTAGTTTTCATCCATTGATTTTCATAGTGCGAAAAGATGTTGTGGGTTTAGAGAGACACAATGATAACATCATTGGAATCATTGATCTATACCATCTTGGGAAATCTCATTAAGTAATCCAAGATGAGTGGCATGATATAAATATCCCTCATATAAGGGAAAACCCCATGTGTCTAGATCTATTGTCATGAACAAACTATGAGAACTCCTATTCAGGCTATAACTAAGAAACCAAGGACGTCTCTTTAAGAATAATGCTCAAATATTTAGTGCCTAAATACAAACATATATTACAATTCCACATGATTTCAAAAAATTTGGGATTAATGAATGATATGGGTTTTGACACCAATAATAAAAAAATATGTAGGATGACTTATAATGATTCAATCCCCTTAATGTAATATTAAACTCCTACATACATGGTAGTAAATTCTAAAGTATCTAGTAATGAAGCTTCAGCCTATAAGAATATATTCATTATTGTGAAATGAATGAATATTCTTAGATACATACATATGGGTTCAATAATTAGACCCCTATTTTCTTTTGAAAATGAATAAGATTTATCCTATAATTATTTTGATATGGTAACTGCTCCCATATTGGAATTAGTAATAGATTCTTGAACATATAACATTTCTATAACGTTGCACTAGAGTAGAAACTAATTCTCCCCAAAAGGGTGTGAAGTGTGAGACATCCTATCCAGTCGACCAGTGGGAGTCCCTAATTGTCCTTGGGTCGGGTAACCCAATTGACCACCTACCTATAAAAATAATGATTGTAACCAGTTTTGGATGATGTTACTTTTGAAAGATACTATTAATAATTAAAATTTTTACCTGACATTAATGACTGTGTATGAAATGAACCCCTTATTGTCAGTTGTCTGCCCAAACCAAATCCACCTCGATAGGTGTTCCCAGTATTTTCTTTGCCATTAAAACAATTTTATATCCAAATATTCATTAAAAATGTTAAACAATATATAATATACACTATTATTATATTTTTAAACATTATTGGTGAATTTCAATTGTAATGAATTGAGTTTTCACCAGTAGGACTTTGGAATATTCTTGACAATATATATGATGCCCAGTGCGGAGTCAACCCTAGAATATAGGCCCTAAAGAACATCGATGATTTTATATTCAAAATATTAATTTTTTTTCAACATCAGGTATTTTCACCTAAAAAGAAGAATAACTGATATATGGAGTCTTAGATCAAATTTATAAGGTGGTGATTGATTCCATAAAATCATGTTTCCTATAGGTTCAACATAATGGTTTTTCACTTGGAGGTTTGGTTGGAGGAATGTTGGCAGGTTTTTTTTGTGGTGGAATAAATAAATAAATGGAAATTCAGTTAACTTATAAATGAAAACAAATCTAACCCTCTCCCACTCCCATTTTTTTGCACATCACAATGGATGTGTCATTCCTCATACCCAATCACCATCTCCGTTTCATTGATGGAAATCTAATAGAAACTAGACGAATAAATGTTTTTCCAATATCAATTTCTGACGTAGATCATAATTAGATCGAGAAGTAGCATTATCATAGAATTGTTCTTCATCCAAATCATTGGTGTTTATCCCTTGAGTATGTTGGATTTTTTTGACTCGATCCACATTTTTTATATGATATTTTAGGGTTTTAATGACCCTATACAATCTCTAGAGATCCCTTCATGGTAGATCTTGTAGGTTTCTGGGAAACTGGGGTGAATGAGGGGTTTTTTGAGGTAATTACCAACTATAATTACCATCTACAAAGCTTGTAGTCTTGATAGTCATGTCATGCATCCATTCCTAATCATGTAAGATGATCTTTAGTGACTAAATTCCATGTACCTGGATTACACAGCATGTAGAGACCCAAAATCACATGTCCATGGGACATGGCATAGGTTAGTTGTGTTAAACTATATATCGATTTACTACCACACAAGAAACATACATAGATATGGGTTCTGATTCATGGAAATTGGAAAAATACATGGGCATGTGTCTATTTATCCGAAACACAACATCTAGTATAGGATACAAAATGTGTAAGGGACACTGTTGGTTGATTCATGAGGAAGAGGAAGACCAACAAGGGCCAGGTAAAGTGGTGAATGGTGTGTAACATATCTACACACCATTAACCCCAACATGGGTTGGTGAACCATGAAGACCAGATACATGACTAGGTTCTTAGGTGGGCTCTCACAACGTGTGTAATGACCAAATATTTTTCAATGGAAATTAATTTGTTATAAATATGTCCTAATCACATGAAATGAAAACATAATTAACTACTAAGTGCTATATGACCCTTAAAACAAAATTTTTTCACTTCTGCTATGTGAATTTCGAAAATCTAACATACACGGATGCGATAAGTATGTTATTTGGAGACCAATAAAAAACATAATTTTTGGTGAATAATAACCAACCCTTTTGAATAGTAACATACCCTTATGAATTGTGATATACCCTAATGAATAGTAACCTTACCTATTATAGTATATAAATAATATTCAATTGAATGTGCGGTATACCTATGCTTTGGAATTTGTAAATAAATGTTTTAAGACTGTTGTTTTTAGAGTAAATTATGATTTTAATTAAATATTAAATTAATATTATTTATATAATTATTTTTTGAAAATGTACTTCATTTATGGATTCTACACATCAAAAAATGGTGGGGGTTAATTATTTGGATTTTTTCTGAAATAGCTGAATTTTTTTATTAATAGTGAAATACGGAAAAATACCGTATATCCGTTAAATACACTATACATGACATCAGAAGTGATAAAATCCCACTTATTTCAAACTCACATGATAATATTACTATTATATGTCATGGAAGACTCACTATTTCTTGTCTTGTGGGGAAAAATAAATTAATGAATTTTATATTATAAAATCCCCTCTCCCCTTCACTATAAAAATCCCCCCTCACTCCCTCTTCTCTTCAGTCTTCTAAAGCCATGTTCCATCTTCAAATTCTATGAAAATACCTTCCCAACATCCTCTCCCACATCCAAAATTCTTTGGTATCAAAAAAAGGCAAAAAAATATCCCATAAAAAGGCTTTCAAGGATGTTTGGTTCAAGAGGTAAATTTCCCTTTTCAATTCTTTGTCATTATTTTTATGTTCATTTGTTTTCTTTTTCAAGTACCATTATTTATCCAAATTATTTGATGACTACAATACCTTATATGTTCTGTAATGTTGTCATGATAGTTGAATATGTTATCATCATCTCTCCCTTTTACCTTTGTTTATAATAGTAGGAAGATCACCTTCCGAGATGTGTCAATTTTCCACATTCAAGGACGATTGGATTTCGATTTCTATTATCATTCTCAGTTCTGACCATGAAAATATTTATTTTAGGGTTGAAAAAGATTATTATATATGTAATATAACCTATTTGGTATTCTTTAATCCCTTGGTACATATGGTATTATGTTATAAATAAAAATGATTTCGTTGCAATCAAAACCCACAAATTAACCGGAATAATTATCATTAAAGTTCAATATAATAATTCATCTTCATTCCATGTAACCAAGTTATATAAATGTCCAATAAAACATATTTATGTTCATAAATAATATATAATTTAAATTCAGGTGATTTACATCCCATCCACGTACTTAAAAAGAAATGAACTGAATATGAAAGTAAAGAAAATGAACATTTCAGAACGACAGAATTGAAAAAAATAACGTATCAATAATGACATAAATGAACTAAACCTAATTATGATACATCTATAATATGTTCTTAAATATGTTATTAATAATTATAATTCCATATTGCATGAGCTTAGGTTTGAGAGCGGAACACGTTCGGAGTAAAGGTAAGGGTTTTCCACCCGAACATCCATTTTCATTCGGCTTACTTTCAATGTCTAATTACCTCAATGAAATTCATATATATTATTATATACTCTTAATAAATTATGTGTGATTATTCTATATATTTACTCAAACTAGAATCCTTCACTGTTTTATTGATTTTAATATGTTATAAAAGAATATTTCAAAACTGCTTCCAAAATACTAGCCTTATTCAAAGGAATTTCTTAAATTCGTTATTATTTTCAAGGGAACTATAAAATCTGATTTTGGAAACTATTGTCCTTCTAAAAACACTCATTTTGTTATAAAAATAATATGTAACTTCACTTCTTGTTTTATGCAAATATTTATCCAAACAAACTCTTCTTTTCAAATTAAAATAGTATTTATCTCAAGATTGCTTAATGATTTTATAAGAGTATTTGTGATTGATTCAACACTCATATTGATTATTATGTATTATTGGGTTTAATAATTTATGAAGTCATATACCATATTTTATTTAATGGTTTTGACTAACTCTATTTTGTATGTCCTATAATAAAACCATTAACCATATTACATGGAATGGTTAGTGTTTTATGTTTAATGATTGGGGAAAGATAGTTATATTTCATATGATAGTTTCAATAAGAATATACAGGTTGTTTATGTTTATCCATGATCATATGAGAAATTCATTGGACTTATAATGTGACAGGTGGGGCCAGTTATAGCCCCTCGATGCATTGGTAGGTCTCATGATACAAATAGATGTAGAACTGGCCGAGGTGATTCCCAATGTGATATATGAATTTTGGTAGAGGCCTTACTCATTCGACGTCTTGGCCAATGCCTTGACTAAATGATTCATAATGTCCGGCATATGAACTTCCCTCATTATGAAGCTATTAATTGAAATATCATGTTGTTTTTTGACTAGTAGAATACTCATGATTATGTTATATTATGGAACTATTTACTCAGCTCATATTCATACAATTTTATGTTAAAATTTATTTTTAAAGGCATGTGCTTTCAATTATTCATCATGTATAATGTTTATATTATCATCCACTATATTTCAGACTATTATTGAGCATTTGAGCTCACCCATGTCTTTGGTTTCATTTCCACAGGGCATGAAGAAGTGAATTATGAATGACTTGTGAGCGTAATCAAGGATTCATGGATTTTTTCAGTGGAATAAATTAGTGTTGTTTTTTCCTTCATGAACTAATGATAAAAATATTTATGTATCTTGTTTCTATTAATACTGAACTACTCAGTCCTTCGAGATGCTTATTTCTTCTGTGTATGCCAATAAGGCACTGGCTCTGGGCATCCAAGTTCAGGTCCTTATAGTTGGTATCAAAGGAAGTTTAGTACAAAACATGGAAACCAGATTTAGAAAATGTGTATTAAGGATGAATCCCTAAGATAGTTTTGAGGATAAACATACTTGTCCTTCCTGGTATTTTGGTAAGGAATAGATTTTTTGGATTGTTCAATAAATACATCCATTTCTGGATATGAGAATGTAGAGGCGGCACTGGAATAAATGTATCAAGGGGTAAAACTTGAAAACACCAATTTGAGCTTGAATTGAATGGGAACTAGTTCATGATAACGGGCCTTGCTGCTATATAGGTTACAAAAATCTCAGGGGATATGCTTAGGTTAATTCACATTTTCATTACAATCAAATATGAAATATTTAAATGTAAAATTTTCCTCAAAGAAACCATTTTGGGGATTATGGGATTAGTTATGCCTAGGATTTCAATTTGTGAATTGTATTTTGTTATGTTAAGATTATGAATGATGATTCATAACCTAATATATTGTATTCCATTATCTAGAAATGGAGCCTAATGGAAGGAATGGAAACTGCACGAACGCACATGTACCCTATAGGGATTTTCCTCCGTTGCAAGATAATGATGTTGGCTCTGGTGTTGTGACTGGTACTGAGCAGCTCATAACCATACGGGACAACTTACTCAGGTTATGAATAATGACCTTACCTATATAGAGCGTCTGGATCTACCACATGGGGGAGATATCCTAAATCTCTTTATGTGACAACATCCTCCATCATTAAATGGGACTACAAACACACTTGTAGTTGAGTAGTGGAAATGTTCCCTCGAGAAGATATTTCTATCTTTGGGATATAATGAAAGAAAGAAGGTTGTCATGGATGTTTATAAGCTATTGGGAGATATGGATTAGTGGTGGTCATTAATCCAAATCAAAAAGGAGGAAGAAGAAATAGAATACATGTAATGGATAGATTTTAAGGAAATATTCCAAGATAAATTATTTATTCGTGAACAAAGAGTAGTTCCGGAGAGACAATTATTGAATGTGAGGCAGAAGGAATATGAAAATGTTGCAAAGTATGAATCTAACATCACAAGGTTCGAAAGACATACTGTGGACTACATATGAAATCCAATGAGAAATGTTGATCATTTATTTGATGGCCTAAAGCCATTCCTCTAGTGGGAATTGGACTCATAATGTTTTTCATCATATGAGGATATAGTTTCATGTTCTATAAAAAAAGAATCCTCTAAGTCTTATGACTTTAAGGGAAATCAAGAAAAAAGAGGGATGTTGGAAACTATGGTAAGGTAAATAAGGAAACATGGAAGAAGGGAAGAGTTAAATTTCTACCCTGTGACTATTGTGGAAGGAATTTACCAGGTGCATGCATAATAGGAAAAAGATTATGCTATAAATATGGTCAAAAAGGCCATCTTGTTGCTGATTTCAATGGGAAGAAAGAAGCAATTAATGTTCAATGATATAATTTTAAGGATATGGGACACTATGCTAATTAATGTCCAATATGTCAAGTATATATGAAACAGAAAAGGCAATGGGAGTGGAGAAAAGCTTATGCAATCACAACTGCTAATATTGATGTTCTAAATGACATGGTGGTAGGTACTTTGAACGTTTCATCAAACTTATCCAATGCTTAATTTGATTCTGGGTCATCACATTGTTACATATATTTCCAATTTTATAATAAAATTAGATATTTACAACAGGATTTAACAAGGGATTTGTCAGTCCAAACACCTAAGGGGTGTATCATTGCAACAATGTTTTGTGAATCAGTTCCCATTAGGGAATATAAATGTTCTTTATCTAGTAATCTCATTGTTATAACACTGATTGAGTTTGATATAATCCTCGGTATGGATTGGATTTCGGACCATGATGAAAACATTTATTTTAAGAAGAAGGTGGTTACAATTTTCAATGATGATAAAGAGTAATTTATATTTTGAGCAGAAACATCAAAAACTGATTCTTATCAAGATCCACCCCCAGTTGCTCAACTAAATTCAACTATCGGGGATGAAGGAAATTAAATAAATATGGGTAAGGATAAGAATGTACAGATAGAGGACGTATATATTGTGAAATAATACATTGATGTCTTTCAAGAGGATTTACCTAGACATCCTCCAGTGTGGGAAATTGAGTTTTCTGTTGACTTAATTCTTGGTTCAAGGCCCCTATCAAAGACCCCATATAGAATGGCCACTATGGAGTTAGTGGAACTAATGAAACAACTAGTGGAATTGAGTGATAAAGGATTTATTTTCCCTATAGTTTTTAAATGGGGAGCCTATGTTCTTTTCATAATGAAGAATGTTGGGAAAATGAGGCTGTGCATTGACTACAAGGAGATAAATGCGACTATAATAAAGAATTAGTATCATGTTCCAAGAATTTATTATTTATTTGATCATCTACATGGATCCTAATATTTTTCTAAGATTAACATTAAATCTGGATATCATCAGTTTCTTGGGAGGAAGGAATACATTCCAAAAATAGCATTTCGAACTAGTTACGGGCATTATGAGTTTATAGTAATTCTTTTTGGACTAACTAATGCCCCATCTATTTTCATGGATCTAATAAATATAGTTTTCAAGTATTATATTTAAGTATTTCTAGCTGTGTTTATTGATGATATCTGGGTATACTGTAAACGCTATGAAGATCATGATAATCACTTGCGCAATATCCTAAAGAAACATAGAAGAAATAAATAATATGGGATGTTCAGCCTGTGCGATTTTTGGCTCTAATAAATTTCCATTCTGGGAAACATTGTCTCTAAGGATTTAATATCTATAGATCTTGTAAAGACAAAGGCTGTGCAATAATGACCTACTCCAACAAATGTTACTGTGGTACGTAGTTTTATTAGTTTAGCAGATTATTATCGGCTTTTTGTTCATAACTTTTCCCATTTATCCAACTCAGTCACCAAGATCACCCGAAAAAGGGATTAATTTTATGTAAAAAATAACATGATGAATGTTTGGAAGAATTGAAGAATATGTTAGTGATTGCTCTGATCCTAACCCTATAATCAGGGAACGATGGGTTTGTTATCTATAGTTATTCCTCATAGAATGGACTTGGTTAGGTCGTTATACAGAATTATCGAGTGATTGCCTATGCATCTAGGAAGCTAAAAATTCATGAAAAAAACCATCCGACCCATGATCTTGAGTTAGAAGAAGTAATCATTACTTTGAAGATTTGGAGACATTACCTCTATGGAAAAAAATTTGAGAGAGATATATATATCATAAGAGTTGAGGTATATATTCTCATAGTAATAACTCAATATGAGATAAAGGAGATGGATTGCGCTACACAATGATTATGATTTCACAATACACTACCACCTAGGTAAGGAAAATAAGGTATCATATGCTTTGAGTAGAAAGGATCATGGATTTATGAACATGATGAGAGTTAAAAGGGGTCATTTGTTCCTAGATCTAGTAAAGATGGAAATGGGAATTATCAAGGAATGTAACACATCACAACTTTTTCAAATGGTTTCCAAAACTTCTTTACTAGAAAGGATAAAATGTTCTCATAATGATGATGAGGAGTTTCAAAAAAAATAGAGGCTATAAAAGATGGGATGTTGACTAACTTCACATATGAAGGTGGCATTTTGAAATTTGAGAATACGGATTTGCGTTCTTGCAATTCATGAGATGAAGAAGGAACTATTGGATGATGCCCACTGCTATAATTTTACTATACACCCTGGTAGAATAAAGATATATCGAGATCTATGAGAAAACTATGGGTGGGACAATATTTAAAGGGAGATTTCTGAATATATTGCAAAGTGCATGCTATGTCAACAAGTGAAGGTCGAGAGGAAAAAGTCAAAGGGGATGATTCAACCACTACCCATACCATCATGGCTGTGGGAGAACATTACCACAGATTTTGTCACTAGACATCCAAGGACAACCAATGTACACAATTCTATATGGGCCGTTGGGGACCCTTTAACAAAGACATCTAATTTTTTCACATTTTGAGAGGACTTTTCATTAGATCCACTTTCACATATTTAAATCAAAGAATTGGTAAGGCTGTATGGAGTACCAAAATATATTGTATCTGACCGTGATCCTAGATTCACCTCGATGTTTTTGAAAAGTCACCAACATGATATAAGCACTGAACTAAATATTAGTTAGTCCTATCAACCTCAAACTGATTGTAACACCCCCAGCTTCCACGGTAAGTTTCCCTTTGAATAATGAAATAGCTTTCATTGAACCTAACTTCAAGATTCTAATAGAAAGCGACCAATAAAACTAGCCACTATGACTAGTAATACCCACTTTTGAAATTTTATAAATTTTATCTTTCAAAATGGACTTCATTTTTGGATTTGGAATATTGAAATTATCTTAGGGTGAAATTTTTGTAATTTTATGAAAACATTCAATTTTTGATGAATAGTTAGAAAACAACATTATTGGTTAAAACTACCTTTTTATTTAAATAATTAGTTATTTTTTTAATTTATTTTAGGTCAAAATATATACATAAAAAATTTATATGTTCTACTTAATTCATTGGAGTCATTTTATAATAAGTTGAGATATATAAAATTTTATCGAACTATTTACCGTATTTTACCCACCTCCTATGAGAATTTTCAAATTTGTATAAAACCTAATTTTACAGCTTCTATGAGTTGAATTTCAAAAATACAAGATACACAGTTAATATTAGTAAGTAAAATGTTGTTCAATAAGACGAGAATAATATTTTGTGAATTGTAACTTTTTACTTTTAATTACCATTTTAATAATAATATAGGGTAATTAAGTGTAAAAATGATGTTATAATTACCCTAAAAAATGTAAAAATTCTATTTAATAAGTGTAATTCGACCAAAAACAACCTTATGAATAAAATATTACCCCCTTTGATCAACTTGTATTAGAATAGGACAATTATTATTATTTTATTTAAAGTAGAGTAAAAAGAGTTCAAATCAAAGTTTAATAAGTACGCCATTTTTAAAATAGTGTTATACATAAGATAAATTCGACTATAAATATTAATTATAAAGATAAAAATATTTCCTACATAATGGAATTATATATATAATTTTTAGACAATATATAATTAAATTTATTTTAGTCACAATGATGATGCAGTAATTACCTTATTAAAGAATGATTAAAATAATTGATATTATAAATATCCAAATAAATCTAATTTGAGACATTTAATGAATTCAATTAATTATATAGGTTAATATGACATTTTAGGGTTAATTAGATCAATTTTATTTGATGTAATAATGTTGTCATGAATTTAACAAAAACAAAATACCAAATTGTGTCAAAATTGACATAAACGTGTTTTAAAAACAAATACTATATTATTAATTGATAATATATTCCATAAAATATAAGGATTGGAAAAAGGTATTAAATAATATTATATATTTCATTAATTAACCAATTTAGGTTCACTTGGTGGTTTATACTATGTTTACTAACCATATAAAATAACAATACAAAGAGACATGGTAAATGTCAAACTATTTAACTATGAGTTAAATCTTAAAGATAAGGTAAATATGACTACCTAAACATGCCTTAAACCTATTGGTTGAAAGGAATTAGACCCATCCGAACCATATCCTTTAAATAATTAATTTTGGGGCCGTTATAAACATAAAATTATTTTATTATAAAATAATATTTCAAGATTTTCCTAAAGTGACCCTCACCTCTCTTATAAAAGGACACTTCCCCTTCTCTCAAATTCACACCATAAAAGCTATTTGTATTGGCCAAACACTGACAAAATATTCTCTAATATATCCTCTCATCATCCTAGATTCCTTAAATTAGTAAGAAACCAACCAATGGAATTCTTTTGATCAAATCAAAAGGAAAAAATGTAGAAGGGGTAAATATTTCGTCACCTCTTTCAAGTTCTTTTCTTCTTCCACTTACACTTTCATTGTTGTTTACATTATAAGATAATAACTTTAGAATATTGTATATAATTTGATGTTATTATAATAGTGGTAAAACCATATTCATTAATCTATCCATCTTATAAATGACACATTCACCATACATGTGTACGTACAAATTACCGTCTCCATGTCGTGGTGTAGTTTGTTATTCAAACTCTTCATCATTTGGATAGGTATAATAATGAGTATAAATAATGTAAATAAATATAACATGATACTAAATCTATATATATGATATACTATCCAAATATATTTTATTTTAATATCAATATAATTATATTGTCTCTCGTGCGTACGTAGGGAAAACTGTCTCTACGAACGCGATGAGGTCATTCCTCATTGTAATAATTCAAGAATAATATTCATTTTATGATTAAAAATAATTTTTATCAACATTATATCATTCTATATATGAATCAAATACAAGCTATACAAGAAAACATGGCTTATGTAACCAAGCACATAATGTAAAATTAATCAGTTAACACCCAAAACTAAGATACTATTAAAATATCATTAACAAAGCAATAATATAAGATCATATATCATATCATATAAATTTATATGGTTCTTGAATAGTTTAATAATAGTTATTTCAACATTATATATGAGGTGAACCTACCCTCAACAAAGTAAAAGTACACTGTAAGGGTTAATTTCACAATATCTTTATTATCCTAGGTTATTTTTATTTAAGTATCTACTAGGACCCCATTATCATCCACAACCATGTTTCGTAAAAATGTATTCCAAAACATTTTTTATTTACAAGACTATGGGTTAACATCATTTATACACTTGTTTGACTTTTTATAAAATGGTTTGAGAGGAATCTTTCTATCATTTACCAAACAGGGTACCATATAACCTTTTCAACAAAATTAATGTAAGAATGTTTTTTAACTTATATAGAGGGTGTGGCTATTTTCCACCATTATAAAATAATTTATGTTTCCATTACAATCTTATAAGTCTATTTTTAAAATAAATGTTTTCTTTTATAATTATATGAATTTTAAATGATTTCAAAATAGTAAGATATATTTCTTTAAAAAATGTTTTGATTTCATATATGTCAACATCCTTTGATGGGTTTTGAGCTTATTTGAAGTTGATTTATAAATATACAAAACTTCCATACTGTATTTATGGTTTTGTTATATGTTTGACTGTGGATGCTTTATTTTTATACCATCCATGGTTTATTGATAAAGTATAGACATTTCTTATGCATGTTTTAATAGATATATTTATGTTATGTTTAAACCTTTTCATATGAGGAATGCATTGGACTTAGTAATTAATGGGTGTATCCCGCTATAGCTCCTTGATGCATTGCTTCATCTCATGAGACAAACTAGTGACTTGGAACAAGGACTTGAAAAAATCTTATTTGTAGTCTTGGCACAAGGCCTTGACTATGTGGTTCTGATGTTTGACATTATGCATTCCATTATTATGAAAGTGGACGTTGATATTGCATGTGATTATTGGACTTGTATAATATCCATGTGAATAAGTAAATGGAATTATTTGATTTTATCTTTTCTATATAATGCTAACGTTCAAGTTTAAAATGCTTTTATTTTAGTCTTATATTGTGTTAAATTTTTAGGCTTATTTATGAATTTTTCCACTATATTGTTATCCTTACTGAGCATTTGAGATCCCCCCTCTATATGTTTTATTTTTCTCAGGATGTGAAGAATTATATTATGAATGACCTGCAGGGATAGTCTAAGGGATACGAGTGTGGCCTGTTGAGACTATGTAGTGGTACATTTTCATTTTATAATGTATTGTAAAACTTATTAATGTATCTAGTACATCCAAGGCTACTAAACTGATCAGACTTTTGGGATTTGATCACATATTTTTATTCCAATTATATGTAATAATGCACTGACTCTAGGTAACTGGTGTCAGGGCATTATACCGATGGACTACTTGAGTGGACTACTTAGAAAATGGATGACATGTTGAGAACATGTTCTATAGAATTCAAAGGAGGATGGGACCAACATCTTCCACTGGTTTAATTCTCCTACAATAACAGTTTCAACTCGAGAATCAGAATGACACCATATGATGCCCTTTATGGGAAAAGTTGAAGAAAACGGCGTGTTGGGATGTTGATGGTGAGCATAAGATTCAAGGACCTAAAATGATCAATGAAATTGTGGAGAATGTGAAAACAATCCAACATCATATCAAGGCAGCCCATTGTCGACAGAAGAGATTTGCGAATAACTGTCCATGAGACCATGAATTCAAAGTTGGAGACCTAGTATTTCTATGCATATCTCCATGGAAAAGGTCCTGAAGTTTGGGAAGAAAGGAAAGCTAAGTCAAGGTATATCGGCCCCTTTGAGATCCTTGATCGAGTCGGAGCTATGGCCTATCGACCGGCACGTCCACCTACTAGGTCGAAAGTACATGATGTCTTTCATGTGTCTCTCTTAGTGAAGTACATACCAGACACATCAAATGTACTCTCTTCAGAGGTGGTACAAATGGATGATGAACTTTCCTATGAGGAGCAACCAGTGAAAACCATGGATCGTAGAGACAATGTTCTACAGAAGATTACTACTCATCTGGTAAAGGTACAATTGAAAAACCATAAGTACGAAGAAGAAACATGGGAACTAGAGGAAGTAAATAAGGAAAAGTTCCCGCATCTGTTTTTGGCCTAGTTTGTAAAATGAAATTTCGAGGGCTAAATTTCAGAAGGGGGAAGAATGTAACGACCTGATATTTTTCAACGGAAATTCCATTCTTATAAATATGTCATTATCACATGAATTAACAAAATAATTAACTATTAAGTTCTATGTTACCCTTAAAACATATTTTTATCACTAATGCGATTTGAATTTTGATAATCTGACATAAACGGTTGCGATCAGTAAGTTGTTTGCAGAATAATAATAAAAACATAATTTTTGGTTAATAGTAACATACCCTTATGAATAATACCATAACCTAATGAATTCTGATATAATATAATGAAAAATAACCACACTTATGATAGTATATAAATAATATTCATGTGAATGTATGATAATCATATGCTTTGGAATAAGTAAATAAATGTTTTAGACTTCTGTTTTTAGAATAAATTATAATTATAATTTAATATTACATTAATCATATTTATAAATTTAGTTTTGAAAAATGGACTTCATTTTTGGATTATACTCATCAAAAAATGGTTGGGGTGAATTTTGTGGATTTTTTTAAAAAATACAATTTTTTATGAATAGTGAAATATGGAAACATACCGTATATCAGTTAATTACATTATTCATGACATCAAAAGTGATGCAATCCCACTTGGTTCGAAATGACATGATAAAATTACTATTATTGGTCAATGAAGACTCACTATTCCTTGTCTTGTATGGAAATAATAAATTAATGAATTTTATATTAAGAAATCCCCTCTCCCCAACAATATAAAAACACCCTCTCACTCCATCTTATCTTCACTCCTCTCAAGCCTTGTGACTTCTACAAATTCTATCAAAATACCCTCCCAACATCCTTTCCCACATCCATCAAGCCTTGGTATCATAAAAAGGCCAAAACCACTCCCTTAAGGAGGCTCTCAAGTAAGTTTGGTTCAAGAGCTAAATTCTTCCTTTCAATTCTTTGTCTTTATTTTTATGTTCATTTGTTTTCATTTTCTATTGTCCTCCTTATCAAATTTTTTTTATGACTAGAGTACGTTATATGTGCTAGAATGTTTTAATGATAGTGTAATAAGTTATCATCATCTCTCCCTTTTACCTTCATTTATACTAGTATCAAAAAACACCATCAGGGATGTGTCAATTTTCTACATTCAAGGAAAATGGGATTTCGATTTCTAATATCATTCTAAATTATGATCCTTAAACCATTCTTTTAATGTTTGAACCATATTATTAAATATGTTATAATACATATGTATGATTCTTTAATCCCTTTGTACAAATGTTATTATGTTATAAAGAAAAATGATTTCGTTGCAATCAAAACACATAAATTAACTGAAACAAGTATCATTAAAGTTATATATAAAAATTCATACTCAGTCCTTGTAACCATGTTATATAAATTCCAAATAAAAAAAATTTATGTCCATAAATAGTATATAATTTCATTTCTGGAGATTTACATCCCTTCCACGTAGATAAAACCAAGTGAACGGAATATGAAAATAAAGAAAACAAACACTCCGGAACAATGGAATTCAATACAACAACTTATCAATAAAGACATAAATTAACTAACCATAAATATGATAAATTTATTATATGTTCTGAAATATTTTACTAATAACAGTAATTTCATATTCTGGGATCTTAGGTTCAAGAGCAGAACACATTCGGAGTTAGGGTATATGTTTTCCACACGAACATCCATTTTCATTTGGGATACCCTCGCTATCTAATTACCTAAATGAAATTCTTATATATAGTTATGTACTCCACATAAATTTATGTACACCAACAATAATCCTTCCATATTTTGTGGATTGTAACATGTTTTGAAAGAATCTTTCAATACTATTTCCAAAATACAAGGCCGATTCAAGGGAATTTCTTAAATGCATATCTATTTTCAAGGGAACTCTATAATCTGTTTTTGGAAACCATTATCTTTCTAAAAACACTAATTTTATTATGAAAATAATATCTTACATCACTTATTGTTTTATACAAATATTTTTCCAATAGAACTCTTCTTTTCAAATTAAAAAAGGATTTTTCTCAAGATTGCTTAATGATTTCATTAGAGTATTTGAGATTGATTCTACACACTTATTGTTTCATATATATTATTGGGTTTAATAATTTATGAAGTCACCTACAATATTTTATTTAATGGTTATGAAGAACTATATTTTGGATGATCTTTCCCAAAACTATTCACCATATTACTGGGAATGATTAGTGTTTAATGTTTAATGTTTGGGGAAAGATAGTTACATTTCCTATGATAGTTTCAATATGAAGGTATATATTGTTTATGTTTATCCCCGCTCATATAAAGGATGAATTTGACTTATTATGTTATGGGTGGGGCCCGCTATAGCCCCATGGTGCATCGGTAGGTCTAATGAGACAAATAGACGCGGAATTTGATGAATCCTTTCCCAATGTGATATATGGATTTTGGCCGAGGTCTTATTCATTAGACGTCCTGGACGAGGACTTGAAAAAATGTTTAAAAATGCCTATCATATGAACTTCCCTCATTGTGAATCTAGTAATTGAAAGTTCATGTGGTTATTTGACTAGTAAAATATCCAGGATAATGTTATATTATGGAAATATTTAATCATCTCATATTCTCCCCATTTTATGTTCAAATTTTTTTAAAGGCATGTGCATTCAATTATTCACTATTTCTAATGGTTATATTATCATCCTCTATATTTTTTACTCTTACTGAGCATTTGAGCTCATCCCTTGATTATATTTCATTTCTACAGGGCATAATGATGTAAATAATGAATGACTTGAAAGAGTAATCTTGGATTCTTGGTTGTTTCTTATGGAATAAATTAGTGTTGTTTTTTCCTTCATGATGTAATGATAATATTATTTATGTATCTTGTTCCAATAATACTAAACCAATTGGTCCTTCAAGATGCTTATTCATTCTTTATATGCCAATAAGGCACCGACTCTAGGAAACTGGGGTCGGGTCCTTACAACGTGTGTAACTTAGTTCATTCCATATAATCCTTCAGGATGTTCTTTAGATCATCTAACTAATTTATCTCATTATCTTGGACTAAAATTTATGATTGTGAGTAGACTATATTTGGTGGTTTTCTACATTGAATGTGTTGGTGTCCCTTGTAGAGGATTATGAGATACATGGCTGTGATAATCAACCGTGACACTTGTGAATTGTTGTTTAACTAATGTAGTAGTTTGGTGTGGTTCGTTCAAAGAGACTCTTCGACTAGAAATTCCCTATAGAATCATGGAATGGGTTTCCCATACCTCTATTTATTTGGTAGATATTGGACTCCCAAAGTTAGTGGTGTGGGTCCTTGTACCATCAGTTAGTTTTTCTGGGGTTGGTAAACCCCTAATAGTTTTGTGTGTGAGTTCCCCATGATGTTCGTATAGATGGATAGTACTCCCCTTCCATGATCAAACATGGTACATATGTACTCATTGAATTGATATAGTCAGTACTCCTATATTGGAACAAGGTGTAGGTCCTCAATCCATGGATTTATTACTCCCCATCCATGGAAGGGCACAAGTCCTCCAATCATGACGTAACATTGGACTCAGTACTCCACTATCATGTCATATAACAAGTCCTATATCATAGGAGTCAGTAATCGCATATCTTTCCATTGTGTGGGTCCTCCATACATGTTGTTATTGTAGATTTGGTACTCCCTATAATTATAAGGAGTGGGTCCCCTATCATGGGGTCAGTACTCCCTTACCATGTCTAGATGCATGTCCACATCAAGTTAGTAGAGATGCATTACAATATCCTTCTATGGTGTAGGTCCATGAGCCACAGAGTGGTATTCCTCTAATAGAATCTGGTGTGGGTTATCTATATATGGATTTTCACTCCCCTAGAATATAAGGGTGCATGTCCTCCTTCTCTATGTGGTACTCCCCTGTCGTTTGGGGTACATGTCCTTACTTGCATGATTTTACTCCCCTATATCCCTATAGTTGTAGGGTGTGGGACATCCCTTTGAGTTGTTCTACCTCTTCTAATAAGTACAGTACGAGGAGCAATACCCTCCCCAAGTTATGTGGGGAAACTGGTTGGGAGTTTGTTCCCTCTCAATGGAATGAGGAGCAAGACACTACATATAGGAGTGAAAGAGGTTCCACATGGAGGTTTATGATCTCGTACTCCATTTATTATGGGCCTGTGGTAGGTCGTGTGTCCCTCTATTCTCTATAATTAGAGAGGATAAACAGGGTGCATAGATTATATCACTGCTCTATAAAATGTGTGAAGTAGTGAGGAATGATCCTCCCCATTGGTATTTTAGTAACCTTTTGGATAGTGGAGGTTATAGATGGAAGGAGCTTTAGTGATGGGATCTAGAGATAGTACATACATGTCATTCTTGATAAATCACGTTCTCTCCGATGTACCATTAGGAATGGTACATTTTTCCTGATAGTTTGTATACCTCGAACGAGATCCATCTCGGATGGCTAATCTTGTAGAGGGTAATATCTTATTTTGGAGTTACCTTTAAAGCCTCAAGTATGACCCTATTAGGGGGTATGAGTTCGGAAACTCATCAGACATGGAGTCTGAGATTTGTATATATGGCTATTTTTGGGCGTCCATGTGGTGTCGTCAGGTGTCAGGGTTGAAACACCATATTCACTAAGGTGACTTTTCATGTATATCCAAGGATGAATTGAGATGGATTTTCATTCTCAATTTGGTTCCCAATGGAAAGGTAAAGGATACTGCTTCCTTTCAGTTTCTTTTTTCTCTTTTGTGTTTTTGAAAAACCAACTCAATATTTTTATACTCACCACTGTATGGGCTATGTTCACATGTTTTATGTCTTCTAAAAACAATATGACTCTCAAAAGACACTGTATAGGACATGATGTAGCTGGAGCATAGCAAGCTAGACTAGTAGATATGTTTACTAGAGTTGGGATGAGGATTTTACTTGTAGTAGAATATTATAGTGATCCATTCCTTCTTATATGGTTGGATTATTTTATATATTTTATTAGGTGGTTTGGTTTTTCCCCTTTCACGAATTCCGTGCATCTGTTGTACTTTTCTTTTTGATATATGTATGAAAGAATTTTAGTTTCTTGTTTTTATATCATTGCACAATTTCATTTTGGTGTTTGTGCATGCATGGATATAGGTACAATAGGCATAGGTCTTACATCTATGTGATATTCCTTCTCAGCACTACTTTTGAGCCCCAAACCTATTGGAGGAATGATTGGGGAGTTTTGGCCCGAACCTCACTAGGTTGGGAAACTATATGGTTTTATTAGAGAATAGTTCCACTTTAAGACCATAGTGTAGTGAGATTGGTTTTGGTTTCATAGCGACTGTGTGTGTGTGTTTCGAGTTCAGGTCTCAGGAAAGAGGTTCCATTGTTAGTACGACAACTTACATATCTATTCACCAATACTCATATAACCTGCTTTTTGACCTGGTACATTAAGAAACTTGTCACTGGGAAATAAAATGGTACATGGATCATATATTACTGGTTTTTTGTTTTTCCCTTTCTCTTCTTTAGTAGGATCCACAGACAAAATCCTTTTCTATGGAAAGTATTGAATTCTATTTTAGGATGCCACATGATGACATAGAAGTAACATTCCAAATTTGTATTGTGGTAATTATCCTCCCCATGACGAGGCATTAGTGTAAGGTACTGGTTCAGAGTCATTATCAATGTGTGGTCCTTAGGTTGTGCGGCCACCAATTGAGTAGGTAGATATGTCGGTAGTTTAGGCTAAGGATTCACGTAGGCTACGTGAGTTTCATGAGTTCTATAGGTCCTGAACTCTAAGGTACTTAGGTTATCTAGACCCTCATGTAGGTGAGGAAAGTCTCATGGATGTCACACATGTTTTATTCTTATTAGAAAAACCTCTCAATTAGAGTTGGTCCTATCAGCGAGCCTTCGATAGGGTTCATATGGGAAATGGTGTAGTTTAGTGATTTAGTCCCATGAGAAGGTGATGCTCACTTCGGTAGTGTTTTAGAAACTCATTAGGGAAGGGTTATACATAGATACAATGAGGTTGATGTTTATCCATGTGCTTCTCCAGCATCGGCAGGGTAGCTTGACTGTGGAAGAGATTTTGGCTAGGTTCCCCAATCTATTGTGATAATCCCTCAATATTGTTCAAGTTTTATTTTTAGAGCATATAAAATCGATTATGGATTACACTAAGAAAGGAGGGCGTCTATGATTTTGTTGTTCATTCCCAGCTATACTAGTGGACTGTTGAAAGATCTAGTTGTAGAGTGCTTTCTGGATGATGGAAAGGTCTATGTGACCTATATTGGTGGCAATGAGGATGAGACATCTGCAATGGTGGGTATAAGATAAATGAAAATATCATGAATCTAGAGACATACCCTTGCATAGACACATGCACGTGGGACTGTGGTGTGGGGATCATGCGGCCGATTAGTTCAATAGTTGGATAGTCATTGTTATGCTTGTGATGACTGGGAACATCTTGCAAGATATTTTTTGACCTATAATTGGGATGAGAGGAAACCGATTAATGGACCTCCATAGTAGTTATAGTGATTTGATTAAGGAGTTATGAAAGGTGGCAGATGAGGTGGATGAGTTGGTATTGTTGCAGGATATCTTAGGCTATTTGAGGTCTTACCGCTACCACCCCCATGTGTTATACACCATGCTCATGGAGTAGGAGGGTGCAGGTGAGGATAGTTGCAAGCTTTAGAGGCCTTTGATCCTGATGATTAAAAGTTTAATAGAGTTATGCCTTGATACTTTCAACTTTCTAAATTAAATTTTTTATATACTATAGAGGATAAACTTTTCTTTTGGCTTCATGATCAAGGTTTAACCAGGGTGACATGAGGCATTCACATACCCCTGTGTTGGTGATCATAGATAGAGGGCCAGAATGGACCCAATGTGCATTTGGGAAGCCCTTTTTTCTTTTATAGTACCTTCATGTGTTTGGATTCATATTTTGTTGAGACATTATCGATGATTATGTAGTATATTTTTATTTATCATTAGTCTCTAAAAAGAAGAGGGACAGTTTCCCCACTGAGACACATTGTTATGATGTGGCCAGAAGCATGTGGGCAGGCCAATTCCACCCAATGTGGCAATTATCAGGTTTTGGTAAATGAGTCTCATAGACTTATGATTTTAGGACGAGGATGTGTGATTGAGCATCCGAGTTTTTCATGGCCAAAAAATTGGAGCTTTCATACATTACACTTATTCTTGTAATCCCTATTGAACGTAAAAATTTTCTTAGAACAATTTCGCAGAAGCATATTCCGATCGTACGATGTTTCCATAGTGTGATTCAGATTCCCACCATCCATACTCAGTTGGGATTCCACTAGTGGGTGTTGTAATGCTGTTATTTTAGAAAACTATGTTGCAGTTGGATGTTTGCAGGTGAAGGGCCTGGTAAGACCCAGTGTTTACACCTAGAAAGCCATGTCATTCTCGTTTTAACCCTTTATTAGTATAAAAAATAGTAAATGAAATAATATTGAAGAGTTCATGGAAACGTTCATACATATGTGGATGAAAACTATGGGGATACATTGATTTCCGCACCAGGTTAGTTAGTTTACGCACTACATGACAATATAACAACATATGGATCATTGTTCATTGTTCCATCCAACCTATTGAATATAAGGATATATGTACCCATTTATTACATGATGATATCATTGTAGAAGATTTATATTAGTCTATTTTAGCTTCGTTGGTTCCCGTGAGTGGGTGATTAGATGTAGCACATATACCATTAGTGAGATCGCAGGTGTGGGAGACCAGTGGAAACCTCAATTTATCCCCTTGTGCTTAGGATTTCACAATTCAGGGATGAAAATCCCTATTGTTGGAATAATTCAATGACTTGGGTTATGAACCGTACACATTTTTAATATTCTAGAAAATATTTCTGAAGTCGGGCTCTAATTCATCACGAGAAGTCGGGACTGGGGAGCCTCGGTGCGGTGATAGTAAAAATAAAGAAATTATTTTCTCAAGAGCACACAATTTCAAAGAAAAACAAGGGTATATCTCATGTGGTGTCTCAAATCAGATTTCTAATTTAGTTGTTGAGTCCATAATGTCGTGTTTATTATGGGAACGATATAAATTCTTCCACACCGGATGGTTTTTTCATATGCGAGTTGGAGGGTCATTTTATAAAGGAATAATTAATTAAATGAATTTTTAATTAATTAATAAACCTAAATCTAACCTACCCACTCCACTACTCATGTTTTTGTGCATGAATAAAAGTAGAAGGTGTTCCTCCTCCCCTTTTCTCTTCTCCCATTTGGAAATGAAAAACAAATTCCAAATTGATGAAGCAAAGTGTTGTGCATTTACATTTCTGTTTTAGATCATCATTAGATTTAGGATAAGCATGATCTATGCATCATTAATCATCTAAAACATTCTGGTTATTCCTTTGAGGTATGAGGCTTCGAGTTTTTTCCTGATCCCATTTTTTTATGTTTTGTTTTAATGTTGTTGACACCTTACACAATATCAAGAGATCCCATCTTGGTAGATCTATAGGTTTCTGGGAAAGCTGGTTTGAATCTTGGGATTACATAGGAAATCCCAAATTGGAATTACCATCTAAATTGCATGTTGTCCAGAGAGACATGTCTTCTAGCCCATCCAATTTAGATAAGAAAAACATCGCGGACTACATATCATGTACTAGGGTTACACATTGTATAGCGAACCAAGATCAGGTGACCATGGGGCATGGCTTGGGTTATTGGTGTAAAACTACATGGTTGTGTAGTAAAACATACCCAAAGTACACTTAAATAATTTACAATACATGGACATTGAAAAACAAAATGGAATGGTGGACATTTATCCAAAAAATGTAGTATCTGATATAAAGTGTGTAAGGGACAATGTTGGCCAGTCCGTGTGGAAGATGAACATGTTCCGAGGCCAAGGGAAGTAGGACATGACATGTACCATTTATACATGCAGTGTACCCAAACATGTGTTGGTGATCCATGTAGACAGGATAGATGACCCAGTGATTAGGAGGGCACACATACTATGTGTACCCTAGTGCAAACGGTGCACTCGTTAAGGATCTTCTTGAGATTTTCCACTTTCCATGTCTCATTCTATGGGACTCAAATTCTATTTTGTCAATAGTCTATACTGATTGGTTTTATATTTATAATTTGTTGGTGACCCCCATGGAGGACTACGAGATATGATGTGGTGAAAATATATCATGGAGCCTGGGAGGTGGTGCATAAATGAAGTGGTAGTTTTGTGTGGTTCGTTCAGATAGACAGTGGGTTTGGTACACCCTTGTGGTATCATGAAACAAGTTTCCCCAACCTCTATAAAATGGAATAGATAGAACTCTAAAAAACATGGGCTCATGTTCGTGTACCTCAAGATGTTATTTTATGGTTGGTACTCCAATAATGGTATAGTGTGTGGGTTCCTAGTGATGATAGTATAGTTTGACAGTGAACCCCTAACATTCTAGGTCAATGTCTGTCTGTACGCGTTGGCCGGATATTGTCTATACTCACCAATTAAACCAAGGGGCAGGTACTCTATCCATGGTATCTATACTCCCCTATCATGTTAAGGAATGGTTCAACCAGACCTGATGTAACAGTTGATATAGTACTCACATATCATGTTAGGGAATGTGTCCTCTATCATAGGAGTCAGTACTCCTCTATCGTTCTAGGTTGTGAGTCCTCCGTACATTTTGTTCTGGTAGAGTTGGAACTCCCATTTCATTCCACGGAGTGTGTCCTCTAGCTAGATGTCGATACCCCTACATCGTGTTAGGGTGGGGGTCTTCCATATTAATCAAGTTGGTAGAGTATTACTCCCCGATAATTCAATAGTGTGGGTCCTCTTGCTATTGAGTGTTACTCCCCTACCAGGTTAGGGTGTTGATCATCTACCTATGCAGTTGTAATCCCCTGAGATATTTGGGTGTGAGTCCTTTATTTTTTTAGTGGTACTCCCCTCTTATTTTGTGTCATATGTCCTCACTTTCAATGTAGTACACCCATGTGTTAGAATACCAGTAGGGAGTGGGTCCTCTATTCAAGTTTTTCTCACTCTTATGATGAGTAATGTATGTGGAGATGTGACCTCCACTATTTTTTTGTGATACTGGTTAAGAGTTAGTGCTCCCCCAACAGACTAAGGTGTGGTCCACTCCATACAATAGAGATAGATGTTTCACAATGTGATTTATGATATAGTACTACATTGAATGTGGGTTAATGGAAAGGTGTGGGTCCAATGGTTCTTTGTTGTTAGACATTGGGAACATGTTGTATAGTTAGGATCAGTGATCCCTCAACCATGTGTAGTGCTGAGGTGTGGGCCTCTCCACGTGTTTTTCATTAACCAAGTGTGTGGTGCATATTAGTGCTTATAGGACCTCTAATGCTAGCCACTAGATCTGGGTCTAGTAGGTAGTTCTTGATGGATCATGTTCTCTCAGACATAGTATTAGGAATGGAAGAGTTATTCACAACTGATTATATCGGTCAAATGGGTTCCATCATGGATGGAAAAGAATATAAAGTGTGTTATAGTGATTTTGAGTTAAATTTAGATCCTTGAGTATAACCCTATTGCTAACTATGAGTCTAACACTAGGATTTTGAGATGAGTATATATAGGTTTTAGTAGGAGTCCATGTGGTGTAGTCATGTGTCGTGGTTGAAATTCCTTATCGACTAAGCAGAATTATCATGTATAGCTGACTATGGTTTGATATGAGGTTTCTCTCTTGATAGTGTTCCCGCTGGCAAGGTTGAGGAGAATTTTTTCATTCCATTTATCGAGTTTCTTCTTTGTTATTCGGGTACCTTATGAGTATTTTTACACTCAACCCTACATGGGATTTTCCCCACATGTCTTGTCTTGTGAAGATCCAAGACCTTTTGACATAGATCCTAAATGACTTGAGGGAGGTGGAGCTTAGCGAGCTAGACTAATAAAGGTTTTTATCAAATTTTTTCCAAAGATCTTACAAAAAGTATCATCTAAAAGTTATCCGATCCTTCTGAGATGGTTGGGAACTTTTACAGTTTTCCTTTGGTGGGTGATGTTTTCCCCCTTTCACACATTAATTAATTCTATTGTTCTCAAGTTTGGGATATATGTATTCATGTGATTTAGTTTCTATCTTTTTATATCTCATACCTATTTCATTGCGGTGTTTATGGGGGCATGCATACAGGTAAATTAGGCATTGGCCTCAAATTTTTGTGATATGCCTTCTCTGTGCTAGTCACCATCTCTTAGCATATTAGATATGGTCTTGGGGTGTTATATACTTGTCCCCATCGTGTTGGACAAAGAAATAAAACCTCAATGAATGTGGTAGGGTAAAACAAAAAGAAAACATCATCAATAATGGCAGTGAACTGACGTAATATGGAAAATAGCTTAATTTTTAGATATAATGGATAAGATAAGGAGGTGTATTTTATATGTTAAATTATAAATTCAAAAAAAAACCTACATATATATATGATATTTGACTTATTATTCACTATTTAACGAGGGAGGTGAATAGAAGGTAAAATATGAAATGAAATTAGAATAGGTAAATTGAAAATATTACCTCTTAAATTTCAACTATTTGAAATACTCCTTAAGGAACCTAGAATTTGTCTTTTGCTGATACGAGTAGCACTACAACATGGTGGAGATGATTTTTAAGGGAATTGGGATGAAATTATAAAACTGGAAAATCATATAATGTGTTAGGTGAATTGGTTGTGTGCATAATTGGAGAAGATTGGTGGTTTTTAGTATTATATTTATTAGTTTTTTATTTTTGGACACCCCATTATGTAATTTATTTATATGTATTATATATCAATATTATTATATATAAAATTTTGTTCACAAAATGGGATTATTTAATATATGTCAATGTGTTGAAGATTTTATGAATAATCAACTATAAAAATGCTTGGATTATGTATCCATGAATGGTTAAAAAGTTGATATGTTAAATATGTCAATATAAAATTGATATTAAAGTTTGAATTATTCTCACGTCATAACATATTTAGAAATTTTTTTAAAATTTGGAGTTTACTCCTTAGTTATGGTTACATTTTATTTTCATGTCAAGAATGTAATATTTATAGGACAAATTTGTTTTTTATCAATGTTAAAAAGATGTTACTGTTTCATTAGGGAATTTCCAGTAGAAGTTTAGAATATCAGATAGTTGTATATAGTTTATAATATCATTAAAATATTCCATATGGTTTATTTCATTATATCTTTGTGAAGTTTGTGAAACCAAATTGATAAAAATTTATAAAAGGATATTCCTTAATAATATTCCAGGAAATGTTTTCACTGGATAAGGTTTTATATTAGGTTGAATCAGAAAAAAATTATGGTACTGGATAGGCATTTATAGGTGTATGAGTAAATGATGATATTAGATGATTCAGTTTTTCCCATGTTTGTGACATCATGATGATTAAAATATAAAATGATTCCATCCGAAGATGAAATGAGGATAAATTTGATTATTTTTACTGGGGTAGAGTGAATCATATATATGAAAACCATATACAGTATAATGTTTGGGTATGATGGTTATACTTTTTTGAGATTCCAATGGATAATGGATAGTTATTCAGAGAATATTCAATTCATGAAGAATAAATTTTGGAAGAGATATATATATTAATAGATCCATAACATTTCCTGGTACTGATAGAAAGTGATGTACTGAGTGGAAAAGATGGTTTTGGTATGAGGATCTTAGTTCAAGTCCCTTATATAAAGAAATATCTTATCAATGCAACATTAATTTTTGTAAGTTGGTGGAATCGATAGAAAAATATATATTAAACAGATGAACATATGATAAGTAATCTCATTTTCAACAGATAGAAAACTAAAAGATTTTGAAAAACAAATTGAAGCTTCCAAGCAAGACGATCATGAAAATGATGAAGGGTTTTTTAATTAGTTTCAGATGGTAGAATTTTTTGAGTTATGTTACAATGAATTTCTGATGAGTTTAACAAATTCATTTTAAAGACATATATAATTAAATTATATGGAATAAGGGTAGAATATTTTTTAGTGTTCATCTAATAAATGAAAATAGTAAATATTTGGGAACCCATCTGTTAAAGGAGGAAACCTATGAAAATATGAAGTATAATATTTCATAGGGAAGAACAATCATACTATAAAATGGTTGATAATCCGTGGAATAGAAATTTTGTTAGGATTTATTTCATAAAAATTTATGTTCGAACAATGTTACACCCAATATAACATGTGCATAGAAGTTGTTCCAGATATAATTTTAGATATACATTCCATTATCTATAAAAATAGTAATTATTTTAATGATTAACTGATCATTCAATGATCCAATAATATGAAATGAGTTTTTGTGATTCTAGAAAAGGAAATGAAATTGGTGAATTATTTTTGAAGATAATGAATGTTTAGTAATGTTGGGATAGTATTCCAAGAAAATTGAAATGAAAGGGAAGATAAAAAATAAATTTTATGATACATGGGATAATATATTTTAGTTCCAATTATTTCTCATAGAAGTGATCATATTTAAAGGGTTTCATTTTTTATTAATATAATTTTTGAACACTCTAAAAATTATACGGAGTGAAATTGATAAAAAGATACCACTATAAGATATAAATTACCATTAATATTGATAAAAATTTCCACAATGGTAGATGTTTATTAATTGAAGAACTAGATTGATCTTTTTGTAATAAGAAGATCTAAATAAATATACTATACTAGAGCACTCATTGATGTATGGAAGAGGCATTATAATAATAAATAATAGATAGTAATTCATCTAATAGACGATTCTGTAGGAACAAATTTAAAATAAGAGTATAATAGGGATCATCCAAATATAGGCTGATGATTCCTATAATGTGTATATCAATTAAAAAAATATATAATAAGAATAAATATTAGATGTAATTTTATTGGATGTTCAATACAAGACAGACATCGTTGGATGAAAATTACCAAATGAACAATTGGGATGGAAGAAGAATGAAATAATTTTTTTTGTCTATTGGTGAGAAGAAGAAGAAAGATCTAGTGAAATAACATTGGATAAAATAAAAATGATAAAATTGAATAATACAATGTATATTTTCTGAATAAATAAAGAAGAAGTAATTTTCCCAAATACTATTGGGTAGGAAGGGAAAGAATAATTTATTTACATAATTTCATGAGTAATGAAAGTACAAAGTAAAACTATTATATCTGATAGAAGAATAAATAGGGGGATAATATTCATGGAGTTGCAATATTAACATATACAATGAAAACTATCTATAAATTTAGTATAAAGAATATGTGAGGATAATAAATCTCCATTTGGATTTTCACCAGTCTTTAGAAGAGGATTTTTCCGTCGTCAATCTTAAGTTCCAGAACACACAAATGGATAAGGATTTTTTTCTATACAAACCATTGTAAATAATGTAATGTTTTTTATTGGATAATATTTGTACAAGATAAAAATAAATATAGATAGATGTGACTACTCTTAAAAGGTAGTGATTCTTGTAAAAATATAGTGTTCAATATTTCAAAACAAATTATACTTTTTTATGATAAGGAATGTCAAATAAAATAATTGAGATCCTAATTTAATTAAGATGAATATATATAAAATTTTATAAAAGGAAAAATATGTATATCACTGATTTACCCGTTCAGGTATCGTATACCCCAAATTGTTACTATAAATTGGAATCCATAGATGTTTGTTCACCTATATTGGGTTCTATTCAATTCCAGAATTCTCTTTTGATTAATTGCAGTTTCTTTCTTACATTTACAATGAATTTTAGTTTTGGTGAAATTTATTTTTTTTCTTGGGGAGTAATTCAATTTATAAGAAGACCATTCTATGAAGTGAAAACGAAATTTGAAAATAATGATAAATACGTTATTCCTAATATATAAATAATAATAATTTTTTGTTTCTCTATGACGTTATAACAATAATGATATATCATAATAGGAAACTAAAGACAAGGTGGGTCGATTTTCCACCATAGAGAAGGACAACATTCCCACCACACATAAATCATTAATTTTAAGTGTTCATTTGGTATGTAAAGATAATACCAGCCTTAGTGGAGATGATTAACTATTTACATCTTCACAAGATATATCAGTTGATATATTATTATATATTCCACATTGTCTTCTCAAATAAATATTCTCCCTCATTTTTAGAGTTTTCATAGAATGGAGGATGATATCATCCAAGTTAGTTGATAGTATGGAGATATATTTTAATGAAAATTTTTAATCACGTATAAATATATCTATGGTAGTTTGTTCCATTAAGGAGATAAACATGGATTCTGATATATGTTATTAATAATATCTCAATGATGTTAAATACAATGATAAAATTAAGAATACACTTGAATAAAATATCTATTCTATTATAAAAATATTAAAAAATTGTATTAATCTTATAAGTTTGTAGTCAGATGTGAATCCTTGAAAATAAAGGGTCTTGAAAATTCGTAACAAAAAAATTTAAGATTCAAGAAGCTTATGTTTATAAAGGAACAATGTTTGTGGAGAAATTTATATTTGACTAATGATATCAAAAAACACTAAATATGAAATACCTATAATAGGATGTAATGTAATCAAATCATGATAAGACAGATATTTAGACATCAAAAAATTATGAAATTGTAGTTTATTCTATACAATGATATCTAATGTAATTTATGATAAAAATTTACCGGACTGGTGATAAGAAGGTCATGACTTCCATTGACGATCTTGCTCAAGAAGATTCAAATTAAAAAGGTACCACCTATAATAAATTTTAATAATGTTTCAAATTTTTTTTCTAGAATTATATATGATAAAAAAATTGGTACGGATGAATAGAATTGATGATAATCCCACCACTATGACTAGAAGGGATAAAAACTAGAAAGGGAAATCTCACTCCTCAAAAGGCCAAAAAATAAATGACAATGTCCGAAAAAATTATATATAATATAACACTAATTAAACATTTGAGAGTCAATATTTGTATTGAAATAGATTAAAAAATTGTGAAATAAATTGTTTGTAATATCCATTAAATGTAAATGCACAGTGGAATCCTATGTTATGTGGATGATAACAAGATATAATGTAGAAACATAAATTTTTTACAAAAAATATGAAAACATTCAATGTATATGAAATATTTCAAAATACATGCAATGTTATAAAAAGTTGTTTTTTTATATTTTATGAATAATAATCTCAACATATATCAATATATGATAGGAAATTAGCAACATAAAATATTTATAATAATTAAAAAGAATCCATATGATGTGAGAAAGAAAATGTTGTTAAAAAATATATCATACAAAAAAACTGTGAAGTTCGTGTGTTAAAAATAAAAATGATTAATGAAAAGTGTTATATCCAAACGAATATAGAAGATGGGTGGTAATTATAAAAATACAAGTGGAAAATCAAATCATAAGGTAAATATTACTAATGATTTGTTAGTAATATACCCAAAATATTTGGTGAGAATGAGGAATAAAGGATAATCAACATAACTTTATATTGAAGAAAAGAACACATAGATTCCACATGAAGATGAATAATTTATCTATGTATGGTAAAACATGGATGTATAGAAAAAAAAAATAATATTTATAGAATAAAATGAGTTATTTATGAAGATTAATTTTGTACCAGGTCACTAATGTTCTTAATGTGATTTATAGATGAATGTTTGCACATAATGAAATTGAAAATGTGCCAAAATACACGTAGCCTGATTCCAAATGAATGCTCATATGTCCAAGCATGAGAAGTGGATGAAATGAAGAATCATGGTAGGGAAAATAATCCTAGAAAAAATGTTAACATTGAAGAAGAAATAATGATCATTCTTTTTCCATAACCATTTTTTTAATTATCATTATCAAAATAGGGAATTGAAGGTGAGGCTTAATATCAAGAGGATAAGGTGAGATAATTAAAATGTCTTTACTCTACTATCATCAATATTTAAAAATTATTCCAACCTAGAATATAACCTACAATATTTCAAAAATTATTTTAGGAAAGGATCATTCTTAGTAAAAATATGGATGTTTTCATGTATGGAAAACCACATAATAAAGTTCCATTTTGGGTTTTCCTCAAAATAAGTTTATCTAATTTTATTAAAGAGATTACAAGATAATGAAGATCAAAAGGAATGTATCCTTGATGGAGAGTCATTAAGAGAACATTTATGAAGATTCCATAATTTTAATCTCATTCAAATGTGATTATTCTAGGATTTTATCCATGACTATGTCATTAGAAATGAATTTTTGACATATTTTCTCTACCATATACAATAATTTAAGAAATCTAATACAATGGGGAGAATTTTAATTATGAAATTTCATAGGAAAATTGGAAATATAAAATGTTCCCATATGCCAATAATCCTTCTTTTGGAAATTAATTACTTCTAATCTATTTGTTAAAGTGAGTCCTCCAGTTTAAGGTGGAACATTCATCCAAATGTTCTACATATGATTCGAAAATATTCTACATGAAAAAATGTGTAAAATCATAGTAGAGAAGTTTATGAGTTATAATTTAATATGGTATCAATATATAATGGTAATAATTATACTTTATATATATATAAAATCTTATTTTTTTCTACCATGAGAATGGATCATGTAGACATGGAGTGAATTTATGGATGACACATTTCATAAGAATGAATTGATACCCTTTTCTAAAGATCTTTTATTCCTTGTTGTTATGGGGGAAAAATTAAATGAAATTTTAAAACTACAAGGAGTTGAGAGAAATTTTTAATGAAGGTGAGATAATTTTTGACTCAAGATTATCATATTAACATATTCATTTAAAAAGAATATTAAAGGTATTTCTAACAAATACAAATGGGGGATTTAATTGAACACTTTGTTAATGAAATGTATTTTTTTTCAATTATTTTATAGATTTTAAATGATTTTAAATGATATATAAATGTTTTTATAATGTCAATATATAGAATTATTTAAGAAGAAGAAGTTATACGAATGTAAAACTAAAGTATACAATCTTCGTTTCATAATTGATACTGTAACAATGCTGATATTTCATTGGTGATAAAGTAATGATGTTTCTCATTCCTAAAAATCATAAGTAAGTTTTTTTGGAGACATGTTGTTCTTCCAAGTATGGTTGGTGAGATTATCTTCATTTATTAATCAAGTGATAATTTTTTAAGAAATATTTTTGTTATTATAATTTTATTTCTAAATAAATTTTACTTATGTAATTTCCTTAATATGTTTCAAAGGGCCAATAGATGAAGATAATAGAATTTATCAATCAATAATTCCATAATATGTTAATATTCTGATATTTTTGAAGTATTTGAAACCAAATCAATGTATATTTCTTTAACTATATTCCATTATAATATTCTGATTATAATATGCACCAGATAAACATTTATATCCAATAGAATTAGATGGATAATTTATGGAAATTGAAACACATTTCTAGATAGATGATCAGTCAATTTAATTCAATGGTTATTTGTTTTTTATACATTCCAAAAATCACGAGGACTATAAAATACATATATTCATTGTTTATTTTAATTGAAAGGAATTTTTGTCAAGTAGAAAGGGGTTTAGATTCATTTTTAGCATAGAATACACACTAAAAATTATGTAAAATTGTTATAATGATTTAAAATTCAAATAGATAGTGCAAACATTATTTGAAAATATTCAATTCATGAAGATATCTATTTATGGAAGAAATAAATCGATTATGGAACCCAGACATAGAAAATTTCTTATAGATGATCCTATTATAAGTTATAATAAATAATTTCATATGAGGGAATCAGTTCAAGTCCATTGGATGAAGAACTATCAATAGGTGAATATTTGAACAGATGTAAGGAAGTGAAATGGATGTAGAAGGCTCAATAAAACATATGAGTATGAGTTCATCAATCATGATGACATAAGATGGGTGATTTAGATATGTTTTATAAAATTTATACCTATATGCATGTAGATCGAAAACAAATTAGGGGTTTTTGTGTAGTTTTATTAGACATAAGTTATCGAGTGATGTTATAGATACATTGGGTTGAGTTTTTCAAAATAATGTAATGTACTTCTACAAGTCAATCAAACATTACAAAGAGGGAATATTTTTATGTTTTTTTGGAAAATGATAATTGAAATCTTTTCTTGAACACATCAAAATGAGGAAACTCCATATGAAAGTATGTATTATAAAAATTCAAAAGAAAGAATGATAAAATGATAATGGTTTCCATGACTAGGATAAGGTTGATATTTTATCAAGCATTTCATTGAAAATTTTTTATGTATGATGTTTCAACATATACGATATGTTAATGGATGATGTTCCAGATTAAAGGTTTGACAGAAATAACAATTTTTCTAATGTCAATATTTATGGTGATAATGAGCTATTCATTTAATGATTCAATAATCCAAAAGGATATTTTCTTAGTTTAGTGAAGTGAAGGATGTTAAAGAATGTTTTATTACATCTCAAATGTTCCAAAATGGATTCAAATTTTTTAAGAAGAATATTTATTATTGGGATGTTCAAAATTAATTTTTTAGTTTAGATGGAAAATATATTTGACTACCCATGATTTCCCATATATGGGCACCTATTTAAAGGGATTAATTTATATCAAAATTATAAGTGTTGAAAACATATCATGTGTGAGGGAGTTACATTGATGAATGATTTTTTATGTAAGAAAGAACCAGCAGAGAATCTAATAATAAATTATCATAAGTGCCTCGGTTTAGTAATAGATGAACCAGATAGAGTAGGGGGTAATGTATGAAGCTAAACCATTTGATGAAACTAAAGAACCAAAATCCAGAATAGAGATGCATCAAACAAACTGCAAGATCAAAAACATTCACTTGATGGTCCATTTCTTATAGAAACGTGTGAAATAAAATGTATAAGATGTATCATCTAGATATAAGATGGTGTTTCCTTATCAAGTTTAAATATATTTAGAAGGGATAAATAAGAATAAATATTAAATTTATTTTCATTACATAGACATAATAGTATTGACATAATCAGAATGATGTTACTAGATGAAAAAAATACGATATAAAAAATAAAGAAATAACAGCTTAGAATTTACTTTTAGAAAGAAGATGAAGAAGACTGCACCAAAACTAAGATGGAAAAAACAACATCAAATGAACAAGATCTGGTAGAATAATTACGAAAAAAAATTTATATGAGGAAATAAGATATAATCTTCTAACATAATACTAGGTATAAAAGTGGGTAATGAGTTATTACAAGAAGAATAAGTGTGAATAAAGCAGAAAGTAGTGTTTAGACATCCTACAAAAGTATCAACATGTGTATGTATTTCATGGAGTTATAATCATACTAAATAAGTTGGAAATTGTCTACTAAGGAATAATAAAAAATATATGGTGAGATGAATGTTGGACAATGTTTTTAACTAGTATATGTAATATTAATGTTTCAATAGCCCTACTATGTGTATCCAACCACACTTTTATGAGGATTGTATTTTAGCCACACCACATTACTTGGAATCACATATTATATTACATGATATGTGTATTTTAAAGCCTTATAAATGATAAAGACTATCCACTCTTATTGAGTAGTTAAACTTGTAAAAATATCATGTTCCATATTTAAAATATTTCATACACATACTTGTTATATATAAACAATACTAAGAAAACCAAGATCCTAACATATCTAATAGAAAGATAGATAAGAAATTATAAAATATTAAATGGTTCGTCACACAGATTCACCCCTCTTAGTGTAAAGTATATCACAGAGTGGTCTACAAATTTATTATCTTAAAAATATAAATAATGTCAATTTTTATGACTATATATTGAATATGTTAATGTGAGTTAAAACCAATGGCTTCCTGAATGATCCATGAGTCAAATATTGTATTTGTATTTTTCTCATTATATTAAATACACTATTTTACAATATTTTAAAATTATTAAAAAGATTAAATATTTTATGAAAATACTGAAAAATTACCCTTACCATTATTATAAGTTTATCTTTGAAAAGTAATTCCATTATATTATAATAATTCTATAGATATGATAAATTTAATTTCTAAATGAAATCATCGTTTAATTGAAAAATAGTAATTTTTATATTATTTTCTATTATTAACATTTTGAAAAAGTATTTATGGTCTCATAATATTATATTATCATTATAAAATAACATAATGTTGATTTAGAAAACCCTTTCATGAAAATAGTCATTATTTTAAATAATTACATTTATTATAAAATTTTAATTATATACTTTATGGTTTATAAAAAATGAGACGCTTAATTTTTCATTCATAAAAGATTTATTTACATCTAACATGGTACTAATATATAATATGATCATTAAATATGATTCTTTAATATTATTGTACACTTCCATAAGTGATTGTATAATGTTGACCATCAGGTTATTTATCCTAATGGTTAGATTATTATTCTAAATAGATGAATTTCTATTCTAATGAATATATTACTATTCATAATGGTCATTTTTGAATTATATATATGGGATACCTAATTTATATTAATACGTAAAATTTTATTTATTCACCATTCAATTTTATTTTCTTATGATGTTTTATATACTTTCTTTTCCAAATTTCATTTACATTACTAATGTTTGGTTTCATTTGTATATTGTTATTCAGGTCTTTGATAATTCTAGAGGATTATAAAGATACTAATTTTTCTATTATTTTTATATTTAAATCTATTTTTTATCGTATTGTAATACATTCAATTCTTATAAAAAGTTTTATTTTATATTTTTTATTTAATTAATAATTCTTTTTTCATCATTTGGGTTGTGTGATTTATACTAAATAACTAAATATGAAACAAGTATATATTCAAGGGAAAAAATTGAATGATAAAATTCTACATCATTACATGATTTCTCCATTATGAAATTTCTATGAAAATTCACTTTACACACAAAGGTAAAAAAATGTTAGTGTACTTTTTATCAATGGGTTCCTCTATTTCCCATGTCACCTCCTTGTCCAAATGGTTTCTACATTTTACTTTTTTACATCAGTCTTCTTATTGTGTAGAACATTATATCTATAATAGATATCCACTATATTATCCTCAAAATATATATCATTTTATTTTGAATACTACAATGAACACAATACATGTGAGGGATATGTTATGTACCTCCGTATGGGGGATACATGGAATACATCAGGTCATTGAGGATGTGATGATAGGACTACTAGTCTAAAGGGAAGAACTCCGATGTGATCTAGAATCTCTAAGGGTATGAAATAGTTGGGACTTATCATATAGTTATTCCATAATATCATGAATCTGTTGTATTAATATATAATATTGGAAGAACTTGTATAAAACCTCAATATATTTGTCATAACGATGACTATTAACATAGAGTATCTCTTGACTTTTAGCATCACTAATGTGTTTTTGAATGGATTTGACTTTTTTTACCATTTCCTCAACTATTTTATACCCATATAATAAGCCTCCACCCACTTCATCCCAAAATTCATGTAATCTACATTAATTCCCAAAAATATATCCCATATATCTTTTTGGAATCATGATTGTAATATTTTATTGTATGTGAACTCAAATAGGGGAAGATATGGATATCAACCTCCTTTGATGTCCATTGAGGAATATCTCAATATGTGTTCCAATTTCTAGATAGTCAAATTATATTATCCAATATCATTTGGTTGATAAGTAATACTAAATATCAATTGAGTGATTATTGCGTATTATATAAATTTCAATAACAAGGATGTAGATCTTTAGAATCAATCATATAAAATTAATAATGGGGTTCTATTCAACTTTTCCACTTATTTTATATATATTATAACATGTTTATTGAGTAAAAAACTATCTATATTTTCAATTAATGGAGATGTATTTTTACTCAAATACACAAAAAACCCATATATCATTATTTATTTTCAATGTATTCGAATGACCACAAACAATGTTCATGGCGTCATTTTCCCATTTTCTTATAGGTTAAGGTAAAATATTCATTATAAAATTATAATTTTCTATTTCAACCTTCACTTGATAATATATGAGGAACTTTTATGTATAATTCATTATCATCTTTAAATGTTGTCCTGCCAATAAAATTATCATAGACTTAAATACATCTTTGAGATCTATATATGGATTGAGAATGTTGAGAAATGGGCATCATTAAAAAACTCCTTCATTTTCTCAGGATTTCATTGATCACATTATTGTGAACAAAATTACAAAAATACTTCAAAATTAATTTTGAACTCTGAGGATTTCCCTCTTCTTACATAATCCACCTTATTCTTAATTTCCACATCATCTCTTTTAGAATCCATTATTTGTTTCATAAGAGATCACCATGTAATCATTTTTTAATGAAATTCTGATATTACATCCATTAAATTTCACCATCCCATCCTATGAAAGATTAATAATATATGTTTTTTCTCAATTCCCTTCATTGATAAGGTTATAGGATTGTTTTTTACATTTAGCATCTAGACCATTATTTTCATTCCCATGATAGTAGTGGATTGAGAATTCATATTACTTGATCATCTATAAACATCATTACCTATTCATATTAGGCTCCTTTTGTGTGAAAATATATCTGAGGCTCTTTTTTTCTTATATATCCCACATATCTCCCCATTGAGATAATGTTGTATGATTATAGATGTAATGATTACTGTAAGCAACACAAGATCATGTTTTGGATAGTTTTTCTCCAAAAATTTTAATTTCCCTGATGCATAAGCTATCTCTTTATCATTTTTCAATATCATACATCCCATTCCCTTCATTGATAAATCCTTGTATATCATGAAAAGTTCCCAAACCATGATAATCTGAACAAATATTGTAGTGATAAGCCTTGTTTTTAATTCATTTTCCATTTCTCCCCATTCATCATTCCATAAAATAAATACAACCTTTTGATCCATCGGGGTTCGATGGGAGGAAAATTAATTATTTTTTATCAAAACAAATCGTTAATACCAATATAATCAATGAAAGAATCATATCTCTATTACCAATGATGTTCAAGGTTACACCTTAATTGCATTTATCATAAATGATTCCACGAATAAAATTTCTCTAGTGATAACATTCCATATGAATGATACTCCCTACAACCAAAACACTCATTTAATACACTTTTTATATAGCCTTACCTTTAAAAATGTTTATGGTTTAATTCTTCTCATTCACTTTCTTGATTTTGGATAAATATAATAATATCATCCATAAATACTAAAACAATTATCAATGTGATCTCAAATAACTGTATTCATTAAGTCCATATAGATTGTTGGAGCATCATTGAGTCCAAAGGTTATCACTATGAACTCATAGTCCATGTAGGATTCCAAATGAATTCTCAAGAATATATCCCTAATTCACCATTAATTTGTGATATCCTAGAAAAAGCTCTGTCATAGTGATATACTAGGCCCCATGATGTTGATAAAAAATCATCAATCCAAGGAGGAGGATATGTGTTCATTATTTTTATTGTTCACGATAATCAACTCGGATGAACATTGACCCATACTTCATCTGGATGAAGAGGATCAGAACACCCAGTGATGAAGTACTCAGGAATTTATGAACCTTGTGAATATTCCCTTATTATTTCATCTTAATTTTTTCAATCTCAGTGATATCAATTTTTTAATGATTCTTGTATATGGGAAGAGATCCAAGTATATGGTTGATTGATAACTAAACCTCTTGGTTAATACAATGACTAGGAAACCCATTCGGTAATACATTAGTATAATATGTTACAATGTGAATTCATTGAGTTTTGATTCTATGTTTTCATAATCATTTAATCCAAATATTCTTTCTGATAAGTAAATAATATATTCTCTTCATCTGAATGATTTAAAAGAAATTAATCCTCCTCTATGAACATATACCTAATCAAAGGTGTCTTAGGATTTGAATAATGAAATCTCTCTCCTGAATTTTTAAGTTGGATTTATATAAGGATATCCCATCTAATCCAAAAAGATAATCATACTACCCAAAATTTAGAATGAAAAAACATTAATATGACGTTCAGTCCACCAAATTTAACTAGAGAGGTGTTATATACATTGGACGTAATAATTTCTCGATTTACTGTACTCAACAATAGCTCCACCCAATTATATTAAGGTGTTGTTCGAATAATTATACTAAACATGAAAGATGTGAAAGTATGTGTATAACTAGAATCAAGAAGTATGTTTTCTATTACATAATGAATAAATAATGCAAATATCACCAAATAATTGTATGGTTCCACCTCAATAGTAGTTATACCATATTCCCTTCCTTAGTCTGTACGCCTTTGGTTTTGTTGTCATTAAATTTATTTTTCAACCATTTCCTTAGGAAAATGGGTTAAAAAATGCAGGTTATCCTTGTAGTTAATGTTCTATAACGCTATCTGATTATGGATTTGAGCCATATTTTCCTATATTTCATTTGTTGTGTCTTCATGTCCCTCCACTATTGATTAGTCTTGATCCCTTGTAATGGGAAATGAATAATCTCTCTGTTCCAATTAGAAAATATTTTTGATTATTCATCCCACACTTTTGATAATAGGGATGATGGTCTTTCCTTCCACCATTATATTTATCCAAAAATCTACATAAAATAATCTATATCCTACTCATTTTATCTGTATCCCCTTAAGGCTACTGAGAGACTCCAATATCCATATCGACTTTATGAGAAATAGACAATATCATTAAATTTATCAATGTCTAAAATCATTAAATCTCTTTATATAATCACCTTTGATCAACTAAATAAATTTTTAACCACGATTTATGTGGTTATGACTAAGACAGATCCATTCTATGAAATCCTTGAGATGTTTTCCTCATACTCCCCAATTGACTCATGTTTCTTTTTTTATTTCATAGGGAGTCCCTCTCCATATTATGATAAAGAATTTAAGTAAAATCATTTTTGAAAAATATTTTCTAGAATCCATTCCATTCCACGGAATCAATTTGAACTATTGGCATTATGTTCTTGGTTAGTGTCTACCACAAACCAGATTCCTCACCAAGATGATATATAGCCGTCTTCAAACACTCTTTTTATAATAATTGGAGTATAAAGTATATATTCTCAATGGTGTAAAACCATTATTCGATGTTGAGGGGATCAAATGATACACTATTTATAGGGATAATTTGTTATATAAATGGCTTGACCAAAACATTCACTTTATTTAGAGAAAAAGGGGCCCCAAATATTTCTATTAATTATACATAACATAATTATGTTGACCTATCATATATATTATGTTCATAGTACCAAATTATATAAGAATATTCATTCCATTAGGTGAATCATGACATTGCCTATAATATTTTTTGTTGGCATGGTTTTTCTTATTTCCAACCATTAACTAAAATAAAAATAAATGACAGAGAATAATCAAAATAAAAATTACATAAAATATGAAACTAAGAATATAAAATGAATAAATTTTAAATGAAGATTATATTGTAAATTTTGAGTCTCTAGGATTCAATCTATGTTAATATTAGTGATATCCCAATTATGTTTTCAATCCTAACAATATATTTAATACCTCCATAATTTTTCATAAATAATTTTTAGATTTTAAAAATAAAATTCCTAAAGATTTTATAACCATATGTGTAGTAATAAATTAATTTTATGCACTTGGTGATTATTGATTTAATGTTGAATTACATTTTTTAGGGTTATTACACATAGGTATAACTATTGAAGATCCACATCCACTTTTAGTATACTAATCTAGATGTATTTTATTATAAACAACATAATTAAAACTCCAAAATATGGTGATATTATACTAAACATAGAATTATTCAGAGGGTTTTACTAATGTATTACTTCTTTAATCAAGAAAATAAATAATAATTTTTTATACAAACTATATTGACCCAATCCATTGACACATATCATTTCAAGATAATTAACATAAAGATACATTAAATACCACCAAAGGATTGAATGGAAAGTTGTCTTTTGAATACAGGTAAAACAAATAACAATATCCATGTAAATTAACAATTATTTATCTTAATCACCATAATGATATCATATATCCATTTGATCTTAGAGAACCACATTGGAGAACATGGGGAATACATAAAATAAATACGTGAGATATAAATACGAGGAAGGTAATAAACATGATTGAAACGCATGACATATAAATCAAATGGAACAAAACAATATTATAAAAAATTAACATTCATTAATATTATGTAGAATATTAACATATAGATCATGGAGTTTTAAAATTATGATATCAGTGGAATTCAAAAATATCATAGAATATGAAAAAATAAAAATTAAGGCTAACCACAATGAAAAATTCACATAGTGGACAATATCCCATGATGGATTAGGTTTACTCCCTAATCGTATACAAACTATCTCATGTGAAAAACTAATTACCTATTGAATTGGATCTATATCTTAGTGTACCCATCAGAACATGCACATTCTATTGTGCACCACAAAAGGGAATCAATCATAATCCATGTACATACAACATCTAGGAAATGAACATAAAGAATAAATTATCATTTCATAAGAATGGAAAATAATCAAGGTATTTATATATTTAAGTGACATATATACAAAATAGTTGTATTTATTATAAATAAATGTAGAGGGAATGTAATTTATAGAGATGAATATCATCGCCCAAAGCCAAAGGGTTGTTTTAAGATATTCCTTACATATTGTTCGAGAATCAATCTTCATATTCAATAAACATCCTATAAAATAAAATTAGATTCTTTAATTACATTCTTAAGAACCTTTTCCATATATATTTTATTATTTTTAATTTTATTGTACACATTCATTATCATTTAAATGAGATAAATGTTTAATTTTTTAGTCCCAGTAGTGTTAGATTTTTGGTTCCATGGTCAGATCACTTGTGGATAATTATTGATGCTCTAGTAAAATTGGAAAGAAAATATAGGGTTTAAATGAAATTATAGTCATTTATTTCCAAAATTTTATGTTTTATCAAATATATACATGTTTTCAAAAATAGATATTTTTATTTTTGTAAAACATTACTGTTATATAGTTAGTTAACTTTATGGGTTTTACCATCCATCACAAACTAGTTATTTTAATTTCTTTATTGTTTTATATTCATCCAAGAATGTCAAAAATATATAATATAAATAATTCATAAATGTTTTATAATTATATGTGATATTAATACTACATTTAAGGTGGATGTGTAAAATGAAAAATCACCATCCATGAAGGAGGAAAACTATCATAATATGGACATAAATTCAGTTTTCTAGAAAAGATAATATGAGAATTGTTCAGACAGTAGATATTACACTAGAATTGTATAACTATAATATATATGTATATATATATATGGAATTATAGTTATAATTTAATTATTTAAGAGGATGGTGAGGATAAAATAGTACAATACATTAATTTCAAAGAGGTAAATATAGAATATTACCTAAAAAATATATTATCCTCGAAATACTCCTAATGGAATGTTGAATTGGTCTTTTGGTTATTCTTGTAGTTAAAAGGAATAAAGAGATGACTAGGATGGTCATTTTGTATAAATTTTAAATAACACAAATCATAGAAATTGTGTATATAATGGGTAGTTTGGGTTGATATTTATATGGGATGGATAGGGATGTTTTTAAATATTATATTCATTATTTTATTATTCCATCTCAATACTACTAATATTATTCATTTTTTGGGACTATATATAGTAAATATTTCATGTTAGTTATATCTAAGGGGTGATTATATCATATATGGATTAAAAATTAATGTTTTGGTTTATAATGTCAAATATTTTATTTTTCCACATATCACCATTCATAAAAAATTCAATGATTTTAGAAAAATAAAATAAATCCAAACTATTTTTATAAATTTATTATCTGAAATTGAAATATACATCAAAATAATAATTTTCTATATATGATATATTAAATTTCTAAAAAATCCTCATTTATTTATAAAATAAAAATTTTAATTTGATAATATATTTTATGACCCATTGAAATGTTACATATGGTCTCATAAAATGATCAAAATATTATAATATTGGATAAATATAATTTTTAAATACATAAATTGAATATAATAATTATTTTAAATCAATATATTTATTACAAAAATGAAATTAAACTATAAATATTTCATAAAAATTCAGACACATAATTTACCATTTTAGAAACATTTTTGTAACAGTACCATGGTATTGATATATCATGTTTTCATTTAATAAGACACATAAATACTATTTTAGACTTCCATAGCTGAGCATACTATTCTAATAGTCCTGTTATTAGTTCAAACTATTATCTTACTATTCATAATAGTTATATTTCTATTCCAATGGCCAGATTACAATTCAAAATGTTATATTTAAAAAAGGTCACATAAAATGACTAATTTTTATATATATATCATAATTCAAGAATTTTTATTTCAGTTATTATTTATCTTCAGCTTATATATATTTCTTATTCAAAAAAATTATATTTAATAAATAGTCTTCTTCTTTATTCTTATTGTGTTTTTCGTGAGTGATACTATTCTATGTGATCAAGAAGAACCATATCTTCCACTTATTTTTACCTTATTAGATATGTTTTAAAAAGTATTAATATATTAATTTATTATTGACATTTTTATTCTTCAAGTTTATTGTTCACATTAGTAAAATATTTCTTCTTTCATCTTATAGTGTGTGTGATTTATATTGTACAACTACATGTGACACAAATATATTCTTTTAAGGTAAAATCCATTAATAATATTCGGGGTCATTATATTTTGGTGGTATAAATATAAATTCAATACTTTTCATAATTTTAGTCATACATTAGAATATATAGTATCCTAGAAACTCATATGATATACATTACGTTTCCCTTTATCCATATTTTTGAAAACCTATATAATATTTACATTAGTCTTCATTTATTTGAGTTCAATTTTCAAAGGTCATTGTATTTTAGTTTGTCCATACACATATTCACTCCCTTCAAATGTAGCATGATCTTTAATTATATTTTTTTACACACATTATATTTTTTTTCATTTATGTATTCATAGTATTATATTATGTTTACATAGATATGTCTAATAATCAATTGTTTTTATATATCTTTACATATATCAAGATTATATTTTTATAGGAATCAACATTATATTAATGAAACATGTGAATTCTGTAAATCCCCCACCCTATGGATTTACCGTCATACAATGAGTTCTCTATATTCATTAATAGCTAACATATCAATAATAAAATACAATATCAATTGGCACTCATCCTTGTAGATTCCAAATTCTATAAAATATTGGTAATAATAATTCAATATTATCATAAATTATCTTTACTGTGAATAACATTTTAGAATTCATTACATATTAACTAGAATTTCTAAAAAATACTATAATATAACAAATAGGTCATCATGTTTTTTATAGTTATTATTTTTATATGTGTAAATATTATTTTTTTCCGGATTAAAAGGGATTCAAATCCATTAGATTATTTAATGGTTGTTGGTATCGAAATAAAATTTTAATGTGCTTATTTATGGTTACAAATATTAATTATTTTTCATTTTAGGTTCAATTTTCATCATAATATTTTGTATTGGAAATAATGTTTTCTTCATATTAAAAATGTAAGTAAATAATTCATATATTTTATTGTTTAATAAATTTATATTTTGGATGAAAAAATGGTTCCTTTTTATATTTCATTATAGGTGTATTGTATTGGATGTAGTTTTATAAGTTTTTTCTTCAGTGATTTGTATTTTGGATTTTTACTTAGTTTAAATTGTAATTGTGTGATTTTATTAATTGAACATTGGCTCATTGATTTCATGTGTTATGTTATTCATAATATTCCACCAAAAACGTTTTTAAATAAAATTAAGAAATTCATTCCGATCATCAGGATGGATCTACTCATCTTTTCTAAGACGTTTCATTTCATATCAAATATAACAAGTCTCATGTATGAGTGGTGGAACTGAATTGGTCCCTATACTTTGACTGGATGCAAAATTATAAATAAAACATTATTTTCATCATGATCCAAGATATATTTTGGTTTAAGCAATACTATCATATTTCAGGGAGCTAGTTTCTTGATCTCTGATAGTGGTGGTTGGCCATGGTGTTATAGTTGAAATGTGTATATAGTGAACCATGAAAAAATGGAATAAATGATACATTATACATATTATTTAAATAATGAATCTCAGAAAAAGTCACAAAAATCATTGAACAAAACATTTATTGTCTCTAATATTCATAATTTGAATATATTATTTTATAAAACTTTCTAACATTTATCCATATTTGTGATCTTCTAAACTGTTTTATAGATATCTCACATGATATAATCATCTTCAAAATCTGGGGGATGGAAAAAAATGAGCGAGATCAAATGCTCAGTTAGGGAAAAAATCTCATAAATATTCATACTATAGTACTATTGTATAACATGATAAGAAATAAGTATCACAATGAATGATCAATATACCATAAATGATAGTCATTAAACATTTTAGAGAAACTAAGATCATTAAATTATCATTATAGAAGGGTAAAAGATATGAAATGGTTGAAAATAAAAATATATGATCATATATCATGTGTGTTTTTTTCTGAGGTGCATCGTAGCCAGGATGATATTTTCCATTGTGGATTAGGTAGTATATCCTTTTTATCATGTGATGGATGTGCCACATTCGACTGTCTAAAAGTTGGTTTACTATTTTTGGGTTTTCCCTAAATCATGTCATGATCCCAATGGGTGATTTTAGGGTGTAGAGAATTTTGTATGTCAATCCATGATGGGTTATATGTCCTTTGATGGCCTATAATGGATTTATTAAGGTCACCAGAAACACCCAAAACCCTGTTTTACATGACTCATGGACCTTATTTCCACTAAAACGCGCTCGTTAGATGATAATTTTTTCAATGAAACTTAAGGACTCACATTGGTCTAGAGGTTGGGAACATGGGCTCATCACAAAGTTTTGGGGGAAATTGTTGTATATTACAAGACTCTCTTATATATTTATGATATGTTCATATGTTTTCAAATCCTGGTTTCTATAAAAATCATGTGTCTCTGCATTACGCCTTGTTTCCAAGATAAATATTGGATACACATGGGTCTAGAATCACTTGTATATATCTGAGGTTCTCTGATAATGATTATATCTATAGGTATATGAGGTTCATCATTAATGTTACCATTTTATGGATTGATCAGGAATACATAAATCATTTATCAAGACAATGTGAGTCTAATCCATGTGATGAGGTGATTAAGAGTTTAAAATTATCTAGGTGGATGATAATTTTTTGGAAGTCATGATAGAACCCGTTATATGAGTTACCTACATGACCCTATGAAAGGAATCATAACCCACATAGGTTGGTGACACAACACTAAACACACCATCTTTTATGGTCATGTGACAAGGACCCATCCATGCTATATAATGTCATGCATCAAGTACGTCTATGCAAAATGCGTTTAGACAAGTGTCAGTGTGGGGACATTGTTGAAGAAACCCCAGATACATGAAATAGATATAATATTTAGGGTAATGGTGACACTATTGGGGATAGGGCCAAGAAAACATCTGGGTTGATTTTGATGTTTGGTTTGGACCATGGGGAGGATTCTAACATATCACTATATGTTTGGAATCAAAGCACATGTAGTTTGGTAAGATGGGGATTACACATGGAAGCTTCTCATTTTTCTATCATTATTTAGGGACAACATCTAGGCATAAGGTCATTTTGAGCACATGACTTAAACATGAATCCTACATATCCTAGTTAGGGTTGGAATTATGGTTCTCATTATTCTATTGGATGGGTGAGTTGTGCAGATTCCATGATCATCATTAACCTAGAATCCCACGTGAGTCATGATCGATGTGAGAAACAAGAGAAAGTGGTAAATAAATAAAATTTCATACATCTTATTCTCAATCAACGTAAATGAGGTGGATGATTGTGGAATAGGTCATGATGAATGATCCACCTCGTATAATCATGGGGGATTACTCGATGAGGGAGGCCTGAAATCTGTTCTGGGAATGAGGTGGAGTGTTACCTCCTACCCAAGGTAAAAAAGATTCCTTTCGCCTATTTATTACTTCTCCTCATCGATGGGAAATACCAATGATTATGCTTGATCCCATGAATGGTGAGGTTTATTGAGTATCCAAAAGTTGTACCCCAAGTTACCATGAGAATGTAATCTTAGTAACATTCCAGGGGTCTTCCTTATTATGGGGATTACACACATGAAATTTCTTACATTTTGTATGTAAATTCAAAATGGCACGCAAGTGATACTGATCGATTTATAAGGAAGGTCCTCTAGATATATAAGAGCCTTCTCCCTAGTGTCATTGTATTGGTTTGTGAAGGGTCTATGTATAATGCGATGGTAAATGAAGGAAATGATGGGAGTCAGAGTCTGGAAAGTCTAGAGGTACACCATTATTCCTACCGTTTCATTATGTTGGGTAGGGTATCTATCACTTAGTGTGTTTATATATGGGTGAAAGAGTCATTCAAATATCATGAAGGTACGTAGACCTGAATGTGGTATGCATAGTGATTTGCTACGTGACAACAGGAATTGGCCACGTAGTGATTTTATACATATCATTGAGTTCCGTCAACATTACATTGTGGTACGTGGTTCTTGGATTGATCCTTTTAGTGATTTTATTTGTTATTTAGGGTTCCCCTTTTTTATCATATAGATTTGTGTTATTCCAGATTGATGTTGGGGAATTGATCCCATGATTCATGGGAAGAACATCTATTAAGGTTATGTGGTTTTCATTCATCGAGTTAGTTTTATATTATCTTATTTAATGTTATGTAGTTGGATATACCAGTAGGATACCATAAAAAGAGTAATTTCATTTTGATTATCTCTTATTATGTGCCTTAGATCACTCAAGTCCACTAAAATACCAATTTTCTTAGGCCTTTTTTCTTTGGCTCCCTTGGTTGTCTTATTATAGATGAATAGAGCAGCTAGATCAGTGGGTCACACGATATCTTTTGCGGAATCCCAAGGAAGAAACACATATCCTGAAGGCAACCTGGTCAACATAGGCATGAGGGGTTGTAGTTATCGAAGGCATAAATTACCCCATTGGTCTTCCGATCATTCCATGTCCGCAAAAAATTGTATGAAGGGTGAATTGCTATGCATTCATTTTGTGAACGAAACCATTTGAAGGAGGGATTCCATCACCATCGGCCTTCAAATCATTTAGTTCATAGGTCACTTTTCCAGGTTGTTCACTACCAAGTGTAGTGGTGGTCTACATAGGGGCACTATATATTGATTCTTCATCATTCCTTTTCTATGTATTTGGATTCATTGAGCATTCATCTTCAAATATTCACCCGATTCATTTTCATTACTTTTTCAACTCATTAAGAGTAATTACATTCCCATTGTTATTATTTATGGACCCAAAAAATTACCCCATAATAATGGGTTTTAATTGGGATGAATAGGAGGCTATTTTTATATAAAAATCCTTCCATACAATAACTAGTTTTTAGTATAAGGTGGACCTATCTGGGGGGGCACACCTATATATAGGGGGCCCATGTCATTTTACTTTTTTATAATATTGATTTGAATCAAGATCTTGGGAAATTAAATTAAAATAATCAAACCATGCAATTATTGATTCCTAAGATAAGGGTTCAATAGAGAATAGTTCTACTATTTCTATGGATTTATGAAAAACCCTACAAACATTTATCCTTTTTCTTTTATCACGCTATTTTTTCCAGTACAAAATTTAGTGTGGTTTTAGTGGGTATAACATGACATCATCTTAGGCCACACTTTACATGTTTTTGACCTAAAAATATATATGTCTCTTTTGAATTTTTTATTGCTTTATAATTCGCCTAAACCATGTAAATAATTTTTTAACAAGATTGTACTTAACTTTTTTCCACGCTTCCCTTTGTGGGTTTTTATCTTGGAAAGTTTTGTTTTTCTTTTATTGGGTAGTTTAGAGTCTAGAAAACATTAATATCATTAATGATGTTTTACCTTGATCGGAGTTGAATGAGACAAATGTTTTAGGTCAAACAGTTTGGACAAAGATTTATAGGGCATGGTCCCTAATTTTGGACTCATTGACTAAGGATGTCCCAATATTTTTTAGAGATAAACATGGAATTTTTCTTGATCATTAATTCATTCTTATTGTATATAAATTATATATTAGGAATATATGCCATAGGGAATATATATGTAGGGAAATTATCTCCTAAGGATGATTTTTCCTTCTTTTGACCTGCCCTTTCTATGGGCAGCTTATGTAGAGCCACTAGGGAATTGTGTGCATAGTAAAACACAGGTGTTCTCAAGACATTTAACATCGACTAATGATAGCAAGGAAATTTAAATAGTATTGTGACATTTAAAAACCACAATGGGTGGATGGTTAAATGGGTGGTGTTTGAAATATATGACAACGTTTGTAACAATGGTGATCATGAATGAGAGACCAATCATACACTTCTTTGGATTGTGTAAAGGAGGTTTGATTCATGGTGTAGTTTAATGTTATAAAACCTATAGATTTGAGACTTATGATTTAAATTAAACTTACTAGGATTGAGATGGGGGAAATGAAACACCCTTTCCATTGTAGTCAGACTAGAAATGTTCTCTCCTATTCAGGCAAGAATGGGATGGATGGGTGTAAAAAGTAATCTAAGGGGATTCAAAAACATGTGAGTGAGGTGAGATTTAAAATTCATCAGGGTATATATAGGAAGGAATATCCCTTCCTTAGGGATAATTTTAATTTTTTTGACATTCATTTTTGTGAGAAACTTATAAATAGTAGTAATGGCATAGTTTTCACAGGCAAACAAATGTGTCCTTAGGTTACTGTCAATCCATTTCCGATGGACTTGGATAGTTATGTGGATTTAGAACCTTCTAGGAACATAATGTGGGTTGTGAAGTGGGTGAACAAACCTAGAAGGTGCATTTAATGCCCAAATTTCTCAATGATAGGTAATAATCCCCCCTCTACATTGTTGTGAGGAGGTTCCCCATGCCAGTCTAACCCATGCACAAGGCAGGGAGAGGACGTTTTAATTCATGGATGGACACAACATATGATATTTAGATGTCACTATGAAAGTTATATGTACATGAATCAAGATATATTTGGTTATTTTAAGGGTTCCCCATATGTGGATTTGATTCATGCATAGGGATTTGAAATTTTTTCTTGTATTCAGTCACTTTTATGAGACGAGACTCTTACCATTCTATCTGCTGTGAGTTTATATACAACACTAGATAGTGGGGGGAAATATTCTTTGTTTTATTGGGGATAAAGGATGAACATTGGGAATTAATAATCATGCGGATTTAATGTCATGTGATTGGGAATGTGATATAGAATCCATAAATAATTAGATGACAACTGGGTCAGGGTGTCCCAACATGTCCATGGTATAGGTTTGAGCGTAAGTGTAAACTATAGTTTAAAAGGCTATCAGATCAAGAGAAATGATTTGGAGAAAGGCATGAGGACGAATTTTCCATTTGTTGAAAGGATTTATTTTGGGAAACTTATGCAGATCCGCCTGGAAATTGTGTGCATAATCAAACTATGGTGTCCCCAGGGCACTATCCTTCAATTTCCAATGATCGGGTTGGTTTTTGAAGATTTGAAATCACTCAAAGGATAGTGTTTAGTGAATGGAAAAGAATGGTCTAGACATTTTAAATGCACTTGGGTCATGATTACTCATGGAATTTGGAATTTCCCAACAAATATCTAATTCTTATGTGGGGTGGGTCATTTTGATTCCATTCATGGAACTAGTCCTAGTTTTAAGGGTCCTTGTGTCCTGAAATTTTACACATCACATATGTATTGTGCATATGCAAGTAGGAGGGAATTTTTTCCTACATTTGATTACTTTGTAGGTGTTTGAGCCTAAGATCCATCATCCATGAATCACTATGTATCTTACACAAACATGAATAAACCAAACATAGTTCACGGGGTTCCTTGGAATTTAACGTCATGTGATACACACATTGGGTTTCCCTATATAGACTAGATGACCCAAACGTTCCTTCTAAGGATTTGTCACAATGTACAAAAATTATGGACTGATTTTCCATGGAATTGTGGGGAATTCCTTTCTTAAGACAGTAACCTCACATGAGTTGTGCTCGGTGAGAAAAATATGGCTGGAAAGGGTGTTGTCCACCAACATGGGATGGAAAAATCATTGAAAAGGGGAATTTTATATCTAGTAGCCTTTCTTTATGACTTAGTTTTCATGCGAAAGAGATATTAATATCTGTTCTATGGCTAGGTATAGGTTTAAGGATCAAGGAATCACTATATATCACATAGGTTATAAGAATAAAACAACTCATAGCTTCTTATGGAATGTTACCAACATTAGGTTAACCCATACCAAAGGATAGAAGACATCATTGATGTGGGGTGGCTAGGCCCAGATGAATGTCTGAATGTATCTACATATCCTGGGTAAGAAGGAATCAAGTCATAGATTGTTTAGTGGAACGATATGGTAGTAGACTGATTCCAAGGGAAATATCCTCTTAGGTGAGAACACGGTTATTCCCTGATGTTTATTTTAATGCTATGGGGAAATATTTTTAGCACAATATAACAATATGTTGTAGGGAAAAATTTTCATAGATACCAGGAGTATGCATGGGCTAATCATGTCAGGATATTCTGGAATACTCAAGATGCGGGGGGGGGGGGAGAAAGTGTAATCCATGATCCCAAGGACCCTCAGATCAAGAGGACTGATATGGGGCTTGAAATCCCATGGAAAAATAGATATAAAAAAAATCCTATCTTGAGGATGAATTTTACTTCAGTTGATAATCATTTTTGTGGGAAACTTATGTAGAGCCTCCAAGACTTTGTGTGCATTGTAAAAAAAAGGTGTCCTGAGGATACTTACCTTCCATCTCTGATGGTCATGGGTGATTATGTGGATCTGAAACATTTTGGGGGATGAATCTAGATACATGCAATGGGTATATCTAGCTACAAGATAAATACCTCAAAGATGATTATTTTTATGTATGAAATCCACTAGATGGATATTATTCCTATGTAAGGAGGGGGTATGATCCCTGGAAAAATCCTTTTTTTGTGAATCAAGGTTCAGAATCCCCTTACTATAATTTCATTTTTGTGCATGAGATTGGAGGCTATATTCTTTACATAGCTGGGCTGGACCTGAGCACAATGTCATAGTGTCATTGGGTATCTTGTTATAATGGTAATCAAGCCACACATAGTTCATGAGGTACCAAGCTCTTGAACATTGTTTAGTAAATACTTTGGCTTTTAGTGGATTGATACACCTACAAGGAATCCCCTACAGAAACTCAAAATCCTAGACGAGATACAGTCAGTGTGAGAAATAAGGGATAATAAAGCATTAATCCACCACATAGGGGGATCATGAAAAAGGAACGGGTCGTTTTTCTTCAAAATTTATATATATATATATAGGATCATGTTTGGAGACCCGAGCGTCACTTACACATCCTATGTGTAAGGGAATCAATATGGGAATGGATCTATTAATTTTCTCCTGCAAGTTTGTCCCATGCATGAGGGGGAGGAATTTTTGGGATGCATTATGGGATCAAGGATATGGAATTTGGGCATCACTATATATCACACAAGTGTAGGAATTAGAACAGAAGTATTTGTAGAATGAAGTTCCCTGTATAGGTTAGGTTGATACTTTTTAAAAAAGGTAATTTATTTTTTTTGATAGTGGTTGGACCAATATGTAAAAAAAATTGAATCACTACGTATCAAGTAAGGGATGGAATCAATTCGTATTTAGTGGTAATGATCCCAATACTTGACTAAGCCATTCAATATAAAGGACAATTATTTTCCATTTATTTGGGCATGTAGTGTACCATTACTCTTCTTTGTGGGGGGAGACATTTGTCATCATTTCTTATAGCACATAAGATATGATCAGTGTAAGAAATATAGAATATGAAAGGTTTCCTCTCATAACATAGTGGTATGTGAGGGTATAATTGAATCATGTTATATCATGTGGGGGTGTAACCATGATCTCATATCGAGTCATCTCTACGTATTCCATGAGAAAATGGGAATTATGATATACATAGTTTTGTGAGCGACCTCCCTCCAGGTATATGGTCCACACACAAGAAGGGGTATAATTTTTTATGGTGGTGGATGATCCTGGGATAAGTGTCACTACATATCCTACATAGATAGGAATCAAGTCACACATAGTTTTGGAGAAAGATGGTTTCTATATGGATATCAAACACACACATGAATAAAGGAATTTTCTCTTTCTCCGTAATAGATATGAATCATGTGAATGTAATCATTTATTTGAACACAATGGTCCCTATATAGATTAAAATATTGTAGTTAGGACGAAAAATCTCTTATATTTTAACATTATACAATCTGGGAGAAAAATGTCATGCAGTTTATTGTCATGCAGTTTGGATGTTTCTCACCTGACTTGAATAGATGTGAATTTGTTATCTTGTAGTTTGACATATTGGAATTATAATATTTTGTCCACAAAGTTTAATGTCATGATGTGAGGATGCAATGAAATCAATGTTTAATGTTATGTATAAGTGAAAATATTTCATAGGCTATATGAAATACTTCTTCAATAATCCTTCATTGCTAGAGTTGGAATTAGTTATTCATTCATTGAAATTAGTGAATCTAAACCATTTGAGTATAATTTATTCATAACATACGTTACTTCCCATTATGAAACTAATTTTAGCGGTTCTTTCCAGAGTATCATTAGGGTTCTGAGGACCAACACCATTTCTCCATCGAGGAAAATCAGAGGTGATACTTTTTGTTGAAGGCTCGTTCATTCCAGTTTTCGTACATTTTCAAATGGTGTAAAGTGTGATATATCTTCTCATCCAATCACACTGAATAATCGATCAATTTTTGGGATTTCTCATATGTGGATAGATGATCACTAATGTTGACACAGAGTGATGTAAGTTCAACTACAATGGGTTGAACCACCTATATTACATATACTAAAAAGTACTGGGTTGCTTGAGAGGTAATATATGTCATTTTGTGGTAAGCTTAGAGATCATGGAAGAGATTTTTTAGCCATAATTGCTTCTCCTTTTCTACCATATTCTAGAGTATATGGGATAGGTTATTATTGAAGGCATTTATATGTCCATTGGCCACTACATGGAAGTGTTATGAATGGTTTTACTTGATGATATACTCCCTATATAGATTATATAATTTAGAATAATAGAAATTGGTTCCATTATCCATCTGTATTTTATGAGGGAAACCAAATACAGTGATGATGACATATTTTACAAAGATAACACCGATTCATTCTCTGAATTCCTTGCGGGGTGTAGCTTCTACCCATTTGGTAAATAATTAGGTTGATATGAAAATATACATGAATTTTTTGTCTATGGAAGGAGTATATGGTCTCATGATGTCCATTCCCCATACATAAGATTTCCTGGAATACATAGTTGTGTAAAGTAACTATGGGGGTTGGTGGATGAAATTTGAATGAAGATGATAGGAGTGGCAGTTCTTGTGGAACATAGCACAATACTTAATCTTAATGGCTCAATAGTTCCAAGCCTTCTAATTTGATGATTGATATTGGATCATGGTTGATGTGATCTACATTCACCAACATACACTTCTTTCATTAAGACGATAGTCTCTTCTCTATCAAATCAACTAATAATGATAGTATCAAGGCCCCAAATATAACAGATATTTTTCTTTTTCATTCCATCATTCAAATTAAAGTTGATTTCTTATCACTAGATCTTCTCCCTTCAATCCCAATCTGGTCGATGTTTTCCTTTTTTATGATAGTCCACAATAAGGATCATCCAGCTGGTATTAGGACCATACATCTCAGATATGTGACTGATTTAATTGATTTATTCCTCCATGGTTTGGAAAAATTATAGGTCCATCTTGTAGTGGGAAATTCATATTTCTATTTTTTTTAGATCAAGATCAACCAAGGTTGTGGCTACACTTTATTAAATATTAGCCCACTCGTTATTGACCAAAGTACATAAGTAAATGTTAGATATGATTATACCTCTACCATCAATTATTAAACATGGTTCATAATTAGGATTATATCCTCTTTCTAGGAAGCACAATCACCATTGACCTATTTGACTAACTATTATAAATCATATTTTATCTTCAAGTGCTCTACTTGTACATGAAGTGTCATCTATAGGCCTATGATGTGAGCATGGTACTCTGGTTCCTTGTTTTTACAATAATCTGATAGTAGGAAGGAATAGGGAAAGACATCATTTTCTGGATATATGAATATGACTCCAAGAACCACATTGTTATGCTTGGGGTCTTCCATCCTTTTTTATTTTTGGCTTCTGGATGCATCATCAAAGTGCATCTACAATTTTTAGTAATTTTTTAATAGAGACCACTTATTCATTGGGTAGTTTAGAAACCAATGGAGTAATTTCTTCCAATGTGTTCTCTAAATGAAAATATTCAAACACTTGGAATTTTATGGATTTATGAGGTATGAACCATATGTAAAAATTGATAATGGATGACAATCCTCCATGAAATATGTCAATTCAGCATTGGAAAACAGTTAATATACATGATCAGGTTACTAGAGGAGACTATATGGACCTCGTGGTGCAGCAGGTAGTTCTACATTTTTTGAACACAAAATATTAGGGCCATGTAGCTCTTCTGAATATTTGAATTATGAGTATCCGCAACAATCATGGTCTCGATGATATAATAAGGTGTATTCTCTCTGCCGACATCATTATTTTCCCTAGGAAGACAACTATTGATCACTCCAATGTAGTGACGAATAGAATTAATGGGATTTGTTTGATGGGTAGAATCATCATTTGTAGGATTTAATGATATTTCTTGATATCATCAAAAAATTCATAACAATCAAAACTCCATTGACATGGTAGACCTTTTTCATCAACCTAGTGATGGGGGAAAAATTTCTTGTAAGGTTGGCTATGAAATGATGAATATAAGCCAGGTTTTCTTGATGTTCCCTCAAATATAAGAGGTATTGAGGAGGTTACATTCCACAGATAGCCTTATTTTTTTAGAGTCGGCTTTGAGGCCACATGAGAATATGATGATTCCATAGAATTTCCCAATGGTATCACCAAAAGCACATTTGAATGAGTTCATTTTCAAACAATACTACTTTAGTTTTTTTAGAACAGTTTCAAGATCTGACAGGTGGTTCGAGTGCTATCGAGACAAAAACACCAAATCATTATAATATAATTCAATGAATTTTTCCTGGAGGGGTTTAAAAGTGAGATGCATTTCATGTTTATAGGTTGCACCGTCATTTTTCATACTGAAGGGAATTAACTTATAAAAAAAATACATCCTAGGGGGCCTTAAAGGCATTGAATTCTTCATCTTTTGGGCACTTGTAGGTCATGTTATATCCTAAATAGTCTCCCATAAATGAAAGAGCTTGATATAAAAAAGATTCATTGATCACTAGTTTTGTGATCTAGACTATGAAGTCATCTTTCAAACATTACTGATTGAATCCTTAAAGTCAACACAAAATCAAATTTTCCAAATATTCTTTTTTATGGGACAATTTTAGACAACCATATGGGGTATTGTAATTCTAGAATGATGTATGATATCAGGATATTTTTTTATTCAGCCTCTATTTTTGTAGTATGTGTTGGGTGCATCATTCAGGTGGCTTTCTCATAACCATGATTGTCTTCTAGAAGGCCCAGGTGGCGAGTGGCTAGCTCGGAGTTGATGCATTACATTTCTGTATAGTTAAAGTTGAAATATATTAAATTTTATATCTGGAAGGACATTGATACCTCTTTCTCTTCAGAATACATGGCCAAACTAATCAAAGCGGGTTATGGGTCATCTTCTGTCACCATGTTTATTTCCATGATTTAATCAATGGTGGTAGAGACACCTTCCTCAATTGCTATAGGGGTTACCAAATGGTCTTCTTCTACATTATCTTATATATCCTCCTCATTATCTTCCCCATCCAATGGCGAATATTGTCTTGATATAAGGTCTTTAATGTTAATTGATGATTCTCAACTTCGGTACATGGAAGACAAAGCATTTTTTTCTATCATGGTCGTTTGCGGGGAACATTGTAGAGAGGATAGAGTGTGTCTAGAGGAGTGTTTGAGTCTTCATTGAGTGAAAATAAATTCTCTTATTTCACCATGAGTGGTTTGGGGATTACTCATAGATCTACTGATCGATCATGGGCACCACCATTTGATCACACACCATTTTCTCGATGTTCCATATGCATTTTAACATTGATGGGCTTCGTGACCATGACATGTATCCTGAATATTTCTAACTACCAGACCGAATTTTTACCCATGAACTCTAACTAGTAGATAGGGAATATATAATCCTCATTTAACATCCTATAGGGGTTCGAGGGGAGCACTTCCAAACCATTTGGATTGGGGACCCAATAAATCTCATCGATTGAGGGCATATTCCATTCATGGTTATAGAGTATTGCATCAATATAGCATGACTCGTAAGAGTCAAATGAGGACTTATTTGAATGAAATGCCTCATTATATCCATTAATAATAATAATCTTGATGCACTGATAGTAGGATGAGGGGATCACCACATCTTGATGAATTCATTTCCTTCTTAACAGGACATTGAAGGATGAGTTATTGTAGACGACCCAAAACTCCAAATGGGATAATAAGTCACCAAACATGTTTTCAGTTTGATTTCTTCCAATATATTCTTCTCAAATTTATCGTATCTCAACATGGTTGTGGTGTAGGGCATCAAATTATCCTCATTGTAGTCCAACTGACAATGTTTCCTCTATGTGAGGAGATTAACTCTACAACCATTATTGATAATGACTTCTAGAATATTGACACCATTTCTCCATCCAAACACATATAAGGGTTTGATGTGTCATATAATGAGTCTTCACATTTATCTTTGAGGGAAATTACATCATGGGTTACCACAGAATTTGTCTCTATCCGATTGACATTATTCATGGCTACAAAAGTTATAAACTCATGGGGGCTCAGTAAAGGTTTATTGAGTTCTTCTATAAGGTCAAATGATAGATTTAATACAACTAGTATTTATAGTTTTTCTAATACCGATGCCAATTGATTTAGGATATCATATTTATGATCTAAAGGATAGTTCCTCCCCGCTTGGGGATGCTCTATCATAGGTGCTTTAGGGGGTTGAGCATTTGATGAAGATGTACCGGTTCTTGGGACAAGAGCTGGTGGTGCTTCTGTACAAGGTGAATTTGGTTGCACATGACTGCATGAACACTGTGGGTGATTAGAAATTTATTCCTTTTCCTAAATATATTCAAGGATAATCATGCCAATGTTTCTTCTGATAGGGGATTGGGAATTTTACTATCACTTTTTGGTTCACTAGTGGGCTCTTTTGTGAGTTTCACCAATGTTGATAGTTTGAGTCAGAGTGCGGTCATAAGTTGGGTTTCTACCATGACTGTGACTTCCTAGGTATCCTTGGATTCTTTAGACTCTTACTCTGGTTCCACAATTTTATGTGGGGCACAAAGGTTCATATCCATACTCTTTATTGAATAAAGGATACACTAAGTGAATAAAATTAAAGGATCCAAAAATTAGTTCATCATCTGATGATAAACCTGCATGATCGCCTTATTCCCGTTGTGATGTTTGGTGGTGAGATGACTATTGTTCTATTTGGTGGGCAATTTCATGAATTTACAGATTTCATGGAATGAAATACGATAGGGTCAATGCCAACATTGCTTTTGGGGTAGGTTCTTCATATTTTAATTGGTCCAACTACTTCTTGGAGGATTGTTGGGACAAGGATGTCGGCTGTGATGCATCAAAATATTTTGGACGCATAGTCAACTACATCAACTAGTCTTAGAGAATTCTCTTGTCTTGTTTCACTATTTTCTGAGTAATCCAACTATCTAACATCAATTCTTTTCTACTAACAAATATTTTTCACTCCCAACCTTCATCATGATCCTTGTTGGAAAACTTTTCTAGTAGTGAAAGTGTTGGTCCCAACATGACATTTGTAGAATCTATCACCATTTATAGTAGGATTTTGAAGCTGAAAAGCACCTAGATGGTGAGTCCATGTATCTGGTGGAAGGGAAAAAAATCTGTTTGGTTATCGATACCTTTTTCAAAATCACTCTCTGGCTTTGTTAGCCGGAGTACATTTGAATTCATGGTGGCTACAACGTATCCATGGAAATGATCATATATGAAAGTGTAAAAATTATTCCTTCATTCCCAAAATTGATTTCACTTGGACCCCTTCACTCATCTTATTAAGATGTGGGAGTGTTTACTTCTAAAGGGACATGTCTAGTTTGGTGCAGGCCTAGGAAGCGAAGATTGTGCAGGGGTGGCATTAGTGTAATGGAAGACACATTATGACTTGCCATACATTTTCTTGAGGATGATGTGTCTTATAATGATTTGATATTATTTAGTTTCAAGGAATTGTGTTTTCTCCTAAAAATGGACGAGAAGTCATAAAACTCACTTGTATACTACATCAGGATGAGTGGTGTTCATATCTCATCATAGAGGTCATCCATGCACATAGAAATAATATCATATTGGGGTAGAAGTCGGTTCAAGGAGTGTGTTAGACCATTCCATACATCATTGATATATGAAGAGATTTAATTTTCCCAATATTTATATTTATTAAGATCATTGAATGTTTTCTTTGGAAATGTTGATCTAAACTGGAAGAGGAACAACCACCATAGATCGTCCTAGCCTGATTTTAAATTATAAGGAATGCTGATATATCATGCAACGTTGTTGCCTTGTAGGATTCACATAAAGAATCATTGTTTCAAAACTTCTTGTTTCTCGGGGGTTCCCATCATGGGGTCACACTAAGATGCTAGGTCATTAGATGTTGTTTTAGGTCACATGAGCCATTGAATATTGGGAATAATGGGTTCACTAAATTTGGTTCTGGTGGGATATTTCTCTCCTAGTCATGGTAAGGGTTACATTCAAGTTGTATCGGATCATGCTGACCCTCCTTGAATTCTAATCGATCATCCAATGACTCAATGGTATTGATGATGCTTGAATGTATGTATTCTTGAACCTGAGCAATGATGGATGTAGTAGGGGTTGGCATCAGTCATCATGGCACTGCTTGCACTTGAAGTGGATACTCGGCCAAGGGAATACTTTGTGGATTATTCATAATTTTTTGGTTGTTTCCTCAATGGAGTGAAATATTCATAACCATTTGTGATTGGATTCTGGTATTCTTATGGTCCTAATTCTATCTTGGACGAGCATCTACCCCTTGATTCCTTTTGTGTGATGATAACTCATGAAAGTGGAACTTCTATTGTAAGTTTATATTAAAACTTTACCTAGGAAAAATATTTGGTAGGAAAGATTACTCAAAGTAGCTCAACATTGATTCACCATAGCTCTTACATTTCTTCCTCTTTCTGAGTGAACTTCTATATGATCTAAAGAGACATGTATTGATTGGTAGGAGGGGGTGGGTCATGTATGAACATTCTCATATTCTATGGGATGGAACCATCTTCACATGCATCATCATCAATTTCATTTTTATCAGTGAGGATTGTGGGATTGAAAAACATGATGTTCAATGTTTCATACCACATTGTGGGTGGTGTACAAGGTGCCAAATAGATAGAGATATTCTTGCATCCTTTGATGGATATTCTCCTTCCATTTTGGGTCCCACTTTGGGTTTCAAGTTAAATGGAAGGTCAAAGGAAACATAAATTTGACCATGATGTAAAAATGTTCATATGGCAAGGAATCCTGAGATGGTGTGGAATGAGTGACCTCCCTATTCATTATTCTCCATAGGTTGTAAAATAATGAAAAATGTTGGGATTCTAGATGAGATAAAAATTCCAACATCCCAGTAGGCTTGGATTTCTCATGTTCCTCTATTACTATACTTCGAACCAAGTTTATTTCTCTTATAGGTGAATTTTTTAAAACATCCCATATCCTTATGGTCTGGGGATTATCCAATACTATGGATATTTTTGCTGCATTTACCAGTTTCTTTATCTCAAAATTTTTTATTCGTGGTTGATCCAAATATGGTGTCTACTCTATATGTGAATTATGTATTTCAAAGGACATGAGAAATTCTTAGTAATTGGAATACCTTAGGTAATAATCCTACTAAATATTCTCAGTTTCATAGTTTATGAGTTTTTTTATGGATCAATTTTAATGGCTTTGATTCTTTTGAGAAATACTGAAGGTTGTTTCCCATATAAAATGCTACATTTTATGGGTAGGGATGTCATCAAATTCATGTCTTTGGATAATGACATTATATGATTTCATATCAAATACTTTATGTTTTATTGGATGTTGGGTGATGTGAAATGCTCCATGTTCTCCCTAACCCCAAATATGAATAGCAGATGGTTTTTCACCAATAAGGCAACACTACTTGTGAATTGAGTGGAGGTAGACCTATTCAAGATCATTTCTCCACATCTCAGAGTGAGGCCTCCATATAGATATAAGGGCTTATAGATAAATTTAATTGAGAATACCCCCAATATATTAACATGGTATGTATACCCATCATAGGATAAATACATTTCATTAATATGAAATATAGTATTCTTGATATTGAGACCAATATTATGTATTAATTCCAAAAACAACTCTCTTGGTTTGTCAAATTTATAAGTTTATGTGGACCAAACCATATCTATTATTTCATCCCTAGATAATTGTCTTCAGAATAGAACCATATAATTTTTCACATTTTCCCTAGAATATTCTACTTGTTCTACCCATCTTGAATGTTGTGGGGTTGGTAGGAGTCTCATCAATATATGAATAGTACAAGGGTGGCTTGGAAGATGAACATGGCCCTAGACCATATTTGTTTGATAAAGGATGTCTATTTTACTATACAGAGTATGTAACTTGTCTCACTCCATCTTTCCAAGTGCACAAGAATATGTAGGGTTTCCCATATTTATCTTATCAAGGGGAAGGCCTTCATGCTAGTGTGGATGTTGACTGTGGGGAGGAACTCCATTTTTGATTCCATAGTGGTGAGGCCTACCATCACAACATACTGGATGACCATAGGGGAATGTTTAGAGTGTATTAACTAGATAGGACATTCACGGGATACAGTAGATAATGGATGTACTTCTTGATGGTTGATGTCACTGTGGGGGGGGGGGGGGGGTTGCTGTGACTACCATCATGGTGAGGACTTCAATATTATATTGAATGTAACATTTAGGGTGAATATATATAGTGTATATCCTGGGGAGGATCTCCAGGATGGGAATCAATAAGGGGAAGACCTTATCATTACATGAGATCACCAAGGGGAGGCCCTTCGCAGTAACTGCCATTATGGAGAGAACAAGTATCACAACTTGAAATTCGACTGCATGGAGAATTTATGAAACCTAAAACATGGTATGTACCATAACAGAGTACGAAAAAAAATGTTAATACCATTTTCTATCAGGTCATTTTTTTATGGGGAGGGTTACCTTGACACTCTTCTTGAGACAGGCTCTCGTGATTGATCGATTATTGCCTACGAGGTAAGCCCCCGTGTGTGCTATGGGAAGGGACATTAGATCTGCTGGTAGAGAAATTATAGGGAGGACCTTTTCAAAATCAAATTCCACTTATATAATTGGAAAATTGATTTAATAGATCTTGATCATCTATTTATAGATTCTTAATGGCATCGAGAACTCCTGCTTCCAACAGATCGTGGTCATGACTGTTCTCTTCATTTTCTATATGCCTTTGGTGAATTTTATTTTTTGGAACTTTATTATGGGTGATTGGGAATTACTTATATTGATAAAAGCCTTCACATATGGGTCCATGTTTACATGGACCCCATAATGTCATAGAGATATGTCGATTTGCATCTTCAGTTTTGATAGGGATTTAGGTCTACCCTGGACTGGCCACCACATTGGACGGGGGATCCCCAGTTGGAATGGGTATTTTTTCTATATATTTTTGTCCTTGTATAACATAATATCACCATATACCCTCCTCTACTAGAGTAGTTATGAATGTCTTATCTATAATTACTATATTTTTTTGTGGAAAAATAACCCCCCTTGGGGAGATTCGGTCGTGGGCCCGACTCCTTGCTTTTGCAGCAGATATAATTACTTCTTGACAAGTCTATAGGATATGATATGGAATCATTTTATGATCCTCCATCATATCCATGATGTGTTGGGATATTTATTTGTCTATAAAATGTATAAATTAACAATCTTATGTCAGAGCAAGAGTTTGTGACTACCTAGGTCCACCATGTGTATTTGGAGGGTATTGGTAGTTCTCCTGGGTCAAGGAAGAGGAATGAGTCTACTTCAAATTTATATCTGGGGTACGCCATCAGTATTCTATGACTTCCACTGTATTTGAATGGTGGGATTTATATTTGTGATAAATAACTTGCATCTACTCTTTTCCCACTATATTTGTCTCATGGTCATGAAATGTATCTATAAGAATTTGACTCTAGTTGTATTTTCATTCCACCAAGTTTAAATGGTGGCTTTCATTATGGTATTGATGAATTTTAAGAACCCTCTTTATCACCATCATATTTGACTGCTGAGATTCGTATGCATTGGAAGTGTTGTATGACTTCCCATAGTTTCCCACCCTATTTATATAACGGTCCTGCTGTGCACTAGCAGGAAATTGAGAATGTATATGGATGGTTGTTTCCCTTATAGTATGCCAGGATTCAAGCACATATTCATAGATTTTTATTTTCCTATACTTTTCCACCGTATTTTCAATGTGGGACCAACGATCATAGGCATGAAATTTCCCCGACTCATATTGTTCCACCATTTTTCCATGTAAGGCTTCAGAAGAGGGGTTATAGTTTTTGGTTTGTTGATATTCTGCTGCTATGTTTTTATAGTATATCTCCTCTAAAGGAACCATGGTGGTGAAATTCTCCCATTTATATTTTTTTCCATTGGAATGAATTATTGTAGACTCGTGTTCATTGGAATTCAGCCAGGACCCTTGGCATGATATCATCCTTAGAACGAAGATATTGGGTTGTGCTTTATTGGCAGTGTAGTATATCGATAGGGGTACTTGAGTGGTAGCGCTATGAAAAAAGGTATGAATTTGTGAGTGTCAACTTTTTCAGTGTCCCTGAGATAAGGGAGGTACTTGTTGTCATGTTATAGGGATAGGGACCCAAAAATTATAGAGATGGGTAGTGGAACCATCTGGTTCTGGATATTCAGTCGATGCTTCGTGTGCATATTGTTGGACCTCATGGCCTAGAGGGCCTACATTGTTGAATCTAGGGTTCTGTGAGTACCATTTTTTGGTACTCCGTGATCAGCGCATTTGAAATTCATTATTGAAGATGCATGGAGTGAGATGGTGTCTTAATATTCATTGATGGCCTAGCCGCATGTGCATTTGAAGATGCGTGTGTGTGATCAATCAATCAGGACTCCATTTCATTGAAGGTAAATCTTGATAAATCCTACAATATATGTAAAAAGTACAGAAAAAACCTCATCAAAGTAGCATCTCATGACAATAGGAGTTACTGATGATATTTATTGATCGTCTTCCTTCTGAATACAAAAGGGGCATGAGGTGGGGTAACACTTCAACATTGGTTAAAGATTCATGTTAGGTTCAACATTTTTATTTCGTCTTGAGGTGCATCGTACCCAGAACAAGATTTCCCATCAGGGTCTGGATGGAATATCCTTTTTATCTAGTGAAGGTGGTTCTATATATGTGTGTGTCGCATCATGCTTATTGTATTTTTTTGTCTAGAATTGTGTCAAGATCCCCATGGGTGATTATAGTGGGTTGAGTATTTGTTCAATCAATCCATGTTGGGTATGTAGTACTAAGATTATCTCCAACAAGTTTATTCATGGAGATAGAAACACCAAACGAACTTGTTATCCATGATTCATGGACCATCATTCCAAAGGTATGTGCTCTTTGAATGATGATTGGGACAACGACACTTATAAGAACACATTGGTCGATAGGATGGTGACTTACTCTTATCACATCCTTTTGGGGGGAATTATTTCCAATTCCTAGACTCTCCAATCTATTTAAGCTATGTTTATATGTTTTTTAATCCTTGGTTCATTATGAAGAATGTTTCCATGGATTACACCTAGGTTGAAAGATCAATCATAGATACACATGGTTTTTGAATCATCTGTATGTATCCTTGGTTCTCTATATTGAGAAAACATTATATATCTAAGTTTTTTCATTAGCATTATGTTTTTTTTGGATAGATCAGAAATCCCTTTAGAATTTATCCTGACAACAAAATTTTATGTCATGTGATGATGTTCTATGATGTTTATCTTCATTAAAGGGGAAAATAATTGTTTTGATGTCTAGATCGAACCCATAATATATGATTACTATGTATCCTTGTGAATGGAATTCGAACCCACATATATTGGTTCCACTTGACTAGAAACATAATCATTTAAGGTAATGTGATAAGTACCCATCCATCAAGTTTAACATCATGCGACGTGGACATCTAGGTGAAAGGTTCCAAGCCTAGTGTTAGTGTGTGGCTTATACTGAATTATCCTAAGTTACCCAGAAGAGATATGGTCTTTGTTGTAAGGGTGACCCTACTAGGGATATGGCACATTAGACATCCAGGTGTATTCCGATGTTGGGATTTGACCTATGGGAAGCTTCCCATGTATAGTAGTATGTTGGGAATCAAAGACCCCATAGTTTGGTAAGATGGGGCTTACACAAGAATGCTTCTCATTAATGGGGAGTGATGTGGGGATTACATCTAGGTAGATGGCTCTTTTGAGCTTGGGACTCAAAAAACCATCCTACATATCCTGGTTAGGGTTGGAATCACAGTTCTCATATTTCTATTGGAAGGGTGATTTGTGTGAATACCATGATCATAATTAACTGAAAAACTTACATGAGTCATTCTTCGTGTGGGAAACCAGAGGAAGAAGTAGATCTAGTAAATCAAGACTGTTTTTTTTTCTTTTGATGGAAAAGGTGGAGGATGAAGGTTGAATAGGCCGAGATAAAATTAAAACCTCTTAAAAACATATGGACTTTATCAAAGAGAGTGGACCATAAATTGGTTCTATGTATGTGCCGAAAGGTTACCTGTTGGCCAAGGGAAAATGGAGTGCGATTTCCCTTATTTATCCATGGTCCTCACTGAAGGGAATGACCAGAAATTTTCCTGGATCCCTATAACGTGGAGGTTCATGTGAGTATCCCAAATTTGGACCCTGAGTTTCATAGGAATGTAAATATAGGAACATTTATGGTGTCTAACTTATTGTGGGGATTAACCATATGAATCCAAAAACCATGGGTATGTACATTCAAAATGTTGTGCTGATACGCCAGATGGTTTTATCATATAGGTCTGATGGATTTGTGAAGAGGCATTGTCCTAATTCCATTAGACTAGTTCATGGAGGGTCTTTGTATAATGTGTTGGAGACTGAAGGAAATGATTGGAGTTGGATAGTGGAATGCCTATAGGTACCCCATTCCATGTACCAATTCACCAAACATGGGTGAGAATCTCAAAATAGCATGTATCTATTTTGGTGATGGGTCTGTTCACATACCCCGAGGGTATGTGGGACATGATGTGGTTAGTGTAGTATTTTTATATGTGGCGTTGAGTTATTTCCATATACAGTGGTGGTATGTTGCATTGGGATATATCCATGTAGTAATTTTGTACATGGTGTTGGGTTCCATCCCTATAGCATATGGCTACGTGGTACACCTGTTTTAAACATGGACATTGATCCTATGGTTTGGTGGAAGTACTTTTTTGAAGGGTATGTGGTTTTTGGTCTTCTAGTAGTTTTTTATATTCTCTTCTTCAATTCTATGTTATGGTTTATACCTGTATGGAGTCATGGAAAGAGTCCATTCCTTATGATGGTCTCTTCTTTAATTCATATTATCTCTCAAGTCCCCAAAATCTAGCTTTCTCTTTAATTTTTTTCATTGGATACCCAAGGGTACTTTTTATATAAGGGATTGAGGATATGGAGCAGTGGGTTACATGATGTCTTTTTCGAATTCCGCTGGAAGAAACACATGACACATAGATGACTTGGTCAAAAGAGACACATGGAGTTGTGTATCAGAGAGGCACAAATCAATACCTTGTTCACAAGAATGAATTATTTCTAAGGATGAAATCAGTTCCCCCTCACCCATGAACTATCTAAGTCTTTAGAAAATGGTACACTTGGGGAATTTATATACCTCCATTCTATGAATGACAACGTTTGTGGGGGGTGGCCGTCCTCACCATTTTCCTGTGAACCATTTAGTTTGCGGGCGCCATTGTGAGGCTGTAGACTACCACGTAGGGTGGCAATTTACAAAGGGGATCTACTTCATGGCACTTCGAGTTTCTTTTTTCAGATATTTCACTTCTTGTATATTACTCTTCAAATTTTCACCAGGTTCAGTTTCCTTCCATTGTCAAATCTGTAGGTGAATTTTCCTTCCCTTTCACATGTTTTTTGGACCCAACAATGTGATCATGATATAATACAATTGGAAACATTAAAATAAGTAAAAATATTGAAAACATGTTATTTCATAAAAATTAAATAGATCTTGAAATTATATAATAACATGAAAAAATTGAAATTTGGAACAATCATATGTATATAACATCTTTTTAAAAAAATATTTCAGCATCATAGTCAGAAAAGAAAACGTGTCAAAAATATTTCCCACATATAATCTATTCATAAATCCTCAGAAAATACTCCCAAAAAACATTCACATTGAAAAATGTGAAAAAAAATCTTCCCAAATATCATTCACACAAAATTTCATCATCTCATGTTATATAAAACAGAAAACATTGTATGGGAGGGTGATATTGGACACCACACACTATCAACCATACATATGTGTTCTAAATATAATCATTCATAAATATACATTAATAAACCCATATAAAAATCGGATATCTTAAGAACTTTAAAAAACACATAAAATTAACATAAGAAATCATACGATATCAAAAATCTCATTTTTAAAAAAAAATTAAAAAAAAACAAATAGTGGATTATTAAAATCTCACTTCTTAAAATATAAACCATTGGCGTTATATAGAAGATAAAATTAAAAATAAGTCTCAAAATTTTATCAAACTTTGATGTATACATAATTGTTTTAGTGTAAAGAGAAGAAAATTTAAAACCACATTAAAATCTCCCAAATGGAATATCCTTTTATTGACTTAATGGTTCACAAATGAAATGTGTAGTGGATGTTAAATTTTTATATTTTCATCTGATGTAAAAACATTAAATCATTTTGAAATAACCTTATTAAAAAAACACATCATTGAAAGGATGGTGAAACAATGGTTTTAAAATGAATAATGTGGGGAGAATGGATCATTTGACACTAGAAAATTGATTTTCCACTAGGTAAAAGAGAACATTAGTGGGTAAAACACATGGATAGAGACGAATATTACATCAAAAGAACATGATATATTCTTAATAAAAATACATTTTCATAAAAGAGGAGAAAAATTTATGATGAGTGAATTTGTTTTAAACATGATTTCTATATAATATAATTTCAAAATTAAACTTATAATATTCAAAGGTTATTTTTTATAAATCCTGAATTATATTAGTTAATGAATAGTGATTATGGCCTAGTGAAGAGATTTATTTCATGAAGGCCTCTTTCTGTTATTCATGATTTGTTGAGTAACCTAAAACAACCTATAAATAAATAATCAATGATTTAATTTAATATTTCATAAAAATATAAACACCTAAAAATTTATAACTTCGATTTATATTCTTTATATACATTTATAATAGTTATTTTTATTCTATTTCCTAACACTATTTTTTATTAGTTTCACAGGATAATGTAAATTCATAGTAGAAGTGTTTTTATTCATTCTTATAAAAAAATATCATCATAAAATGTTAATTTCAACTTATATAATGGATGATCTATAATTATTTGGGTTTTTAAATTTCATTTCACGAGTACTATAATATTTATCATAGAATATGATATCAAAAATTTTCATTTTTAGTGATTTTAACACTATGATGGGTGTTTTACTAATTAATTAGGTAAATATTAATGTATTATTTCAAAAAAATAATTGAATAAGTATTTACATATTTATATAATATAATATTATTAAATTTATTTTCACATTCATACAAGAAAAAGTTTTATATCATTGTTCAAATACGTTGTCAAACAAACCCAATCATGAACAAATCATGATAATTAATGATTATTATCTAATTTAGATGGAATATCATAAAAACCATTTCATAATAATAAAATTTAGTGTTTATTAGTGAGTAAAATAATAATTTTAATTGATTTAGATGAATATATATTGTATATGACAATATTACACAATTTTAATAAATTATTTTCCTCTTTGTACGCTTGTTATCAAAGAATTGAATTTATGATAATCATTTTATGATTATAAAAAAATATGTTCTATAATTTGTCACACTATAAATTTAATGATATAATAAACAAAAATATATCTCTATTAACCCAATTCTCATGGACATGCATGAATTTTATTTACCAAATTCCCAATAACAAAAAATCATTATGTAGATGCAATAGAACACACATAAATATGGATGATGATCTCCATACAACAAGAAAATGGAGAAATATAGTTTATAATTTATTAATATAATATATATCTAAAAAATTAAAAATATGTATTTAATTCCAATTTTGGAACATCCTTTTAAGGTGGTAATAGAAAATAAAAATCGTGTGTCGTGCATGAGGTAGTCCTCACAATACACAATTCACATTTTAATTTTCTTAATGGATAATGGGGAGGGTGGTTAATTCTTTCCCATAATTATAATAACATAATAATATAAAAAACATACTACTGTATTTTTGTTATTATTGTGAATGAAATTTTAATTATAATAAAATAACATAATGAAATATAAAATTGAAAGAGATATTAGGAACATAAACTCACTTCTAGGATTGACTACTTTAAAAAGGGGACCAAGACATCTTGATATGATATTTTGAGAATATATAAACCTCTATAAGGTTTCTATTAGTCTGGAAGAGAGGGTTGGGTAGATTTTTTTAATATCACTAGGGGTTTTAGTTTTTGGTTAATTTTTTAGAGGAGTTCTCCCTTAATATGTGAAATGAATTGAAATTTTTTTAAATACACAACAATTTTAAATAATGGGATGTCAATATCAAATAAAGTAGATAAAAAATTATAAATAATAGGCTATGGAAGGAATAGGTTCATTCCAAACCACTACCCAAAAATTATAACATGTTTTAATTATTTTGTTCTCTTTACATCTCAGGATACTCATTTTTACCATTTTGTTTTTGACCAACGAAACTAGTTTTTAACTAGGTAATATATCCTTTAATACCCATAACAATACAATCCTTTATATATTATTTATAACTAATTATTCCAAATTATAAACCAATTTTTTTAAATTAAAAAATTGACAAAAAATATAAATTTTAAAATTTTATATGTTTAATATAATTAATTGTTTTTTGAAAAATTTAACCCAAATTCAAAAAAGTAAAATACACATTTCAAAAATAAAAACAAAAATATTTGAATTGAAATATATCATATAAAATAAATTTTATATCATTGAAGAGGGTTTCATATATTTAAAATTCAATATTATATCCTAATAATGTGATTTAAGTTTCAATATAAAAATAATTGTATATGACACGATTCACTATAAAATGAAATGTTTCAAAAAAACTCAAATATTTTTCTTAAGATAATATTATTTTTCATAAAAAAATTATCAATGTCTCAAATAAAATTTAAAAATTTTAACATTACAATATTTAAATAAAATCCCAAATAATGTAAAATATTATTCATATTAAAATATCGGTTTTTAAAATGTTGACTCTTACTCTATTCCAATTTCCAATAATTTAATAATTAATCTATTTGAAATTTATCATTCCTATTATCAATATATATTTTTTATTATTGAATTATATTATTCTTTATTTCGTAAAATTAAACACAAACATTAGATGTATATATATTTAAGCATTAAATGATTTTCGTATTTGTTTTAGTTAACTAATCACATTTATATAATATTAAATGTATGTTAATTTTTTTTATAAAAATATTTTTTTTTTCATTACTTATATTCATACATAATAATAAATTTCTTGGTTTTAAGTGTAATATAAAATTATATATTTTACCTAAAACTTTTATTTTTTTCAGTTCAGTGTTAGATGTAGAGTATTTTATCGAACATATTATCTATATAAAGAAGATATATATTGAATTAATTGGTAATTATATAGTGGTAATAATCTATTTGTGGGAAATTAGGTATTGGTTGAGCCTATGTTGGAAGATTAAATTGAGCAGGGTCAACCTTTATTGAAGAAGATGAAGAAGATGAATCATGTGTTCTTCCTTTGTGGAGGACTAGGTAATTGTAAGTTGTTTTGTTTGAATGAAATTAGTGCATCTTTTTGGAGTGGATTCCATGTACATAATCATTAGTTTTTTTATATGACATTTTGATATGGGAAATCGTAGATATAATTCTAATTTTGAAGACAATTTTTTATTTTGGAACTATTACCCCTTGAGTGTAGAGGTTCATAATCTATATATTTTTTTCTAAAATATTATTTCAAATAAATTTTTTCGTAAAATGATTTAAAGGGGTGGTATTAAATGTAACTAGTGCTTGAAGGGTAATTGACCACATTTCTGTTCTGGATAGTAGTAATCAGAATGTTTTATTTTCTTGAACTATTTTGAATATAAATGGGGTTGGTATTTGAAACAACATTGAAGTAGGGTTTAAATTTTTTTTCTTAAAATAATATTTTGAAATTTAATTTCAATGGGTTAATTATGTGGGTTGATAATACGATTCTATATTGGGGAGGCATATTCCAAACTTATTTATGTGTACATTACAATTCCTATGTGTGTGTTTGAGTCCCTTGAATCCCCTTAATGGTTTTAATTTAAATAGATTTGGGATCGAGGTGAATGCCTTATTTTTTCGTTATGACATCGATGGAACTATTCGGGTTAAATCATGTGATAAAGAGATAGATTATTAGATATTTTTTATATGTTTCTATATTACTCATGTGACTTTTTCATCACATCATATTAATTATGTTCATGGTAACACTAGTTAAGAAGTATGATGTCTAGTTTTTTGATATACTAGAATGTTATATTTTACTAGTATGCCCTCTCATGTGAGATATGGCCAGATGGAAAAATCCCATATTGATGATTAGTGTAGGATATTTAGGTGGATTATGAAATTTAGTATGAAAATCAGGCCAATAGTTGGTCTAATGGTTTGTAATGTCTCAGAAATGTCCTACATTAAAACAAAGTAAATTTTCAATCATACTAGAATAATCTATAGGGGATTTTCATTTGTGATCTCATAGCTCGATTGATATTAATTAAATCATGTATTTTGCGTACCTATATTGTTTCATTAATGGTATGATTCCTAAGTATTTTCTTTATTATTCATCCATTTAACAAGTTTTACTAAATTTGTTTCATAATATCAATGAAAATATATCTGAAAAATGTAATAAATGTATGATTAAAGTGGGTGTTTTAATAATGAAGGAATTATCTATGAAAATGGTTTCAAAGTGATTGTTTCTTTTTAATGGAATTGAAAAGGAAATTTCATAAAATATTTATGGTAGTGATATTGTATTTTATATTCATATATATGGTACCATAATTTTTAAATTTTATTTTAACAGTCAATGGATGAAATGTCATTTAAAATAAACAATAATGAATCCTTTGTGGAATACTTCTAGGATCAATTTTGTTCACACCATATACACACCATTCGATGCATTGAACTCTTAGAGATTCTTTTTAGGTTCCTTGGATTTGGTCTCATTTAGTATTTTGGGTCAACGGTATGGGATTTAGAACATGATTGTGGGTAACATAGAGATGATGATTTTTTTGTTCATGTTTTATTTTATTATAGGGTTTTTGATGTATTAAACCTTTCATATTAGCATTGGTTTTGTTTAATGTTTTATGAGTTATGTTAATTATTATTATTTATTTTATTGGTTTTTTTATTTTTCTATGATGTGTTCTAGGTTTGGATTTATATTTACTTCTATTGAAGTTCAGCCTAATTATTTATGGTTTTTTACTGATGGTTTGGGCATCAAAAATTTGGATGGGTTATGATGGATTTTCATATTGAAATAAATGTGTGTTTTATTATTTTTTTGTAAAATCTTTCCCATTGTTTATTTTCTAAGATAATGAATCAATATTAAAAAATGGGGTTATCATTAATGCACCATAGGTTTGTCATGGCCTATATTGGAATCCTAGTTTATGCGTGATCTAGGATGGTTCATGAAAAAAAAATATAATGTTTTAGTATTTTCAATAAACTTAAAATACAATAAACACAACGTAAATGAGAAATATGTTAAAGTGTATTATGCTTTTTATAACAACAGATATGAATTATGTCATTTGAATAAAAAATCAACCATTTTTTAATTACATGACACGCAAGAGATTTTATGTTACACTAATACTTAGATTTATAAACTCCATGTAAAATTTTATGAAACCCCCTTCGTTTATCATTGACTTGATTTTCTCTCTTTAACCTCTCCAATATCCTCATTTGATTATATTCTAAAATATCCCCACATAAAATATTCAAAACTCTATATAAAATCACGTTAGTGTAACAATGTATAACATACTTCTCTCAAATAACTACTCCATTGATATTTTTATATTTAGAACTCAAAAAAATATATTGAATATAATATAAATTATATTACAAAATAGCATGTAATTCCCATAATATTTACTCCCCATTTGATGTCTCGTCATTGGATATCTCCTTGATATTTTAAATGAAATTTCAGAATAAAAATCATTCATATCCATAAATTCTGTTAATCTCTCCATAGAATAAATCAATAAAAAATCTATATAAATACTCACCCTATGGGATTATCGCAATCTAGAAATGTTAAACTAAAAACAATGGAATGAATTATATTCACATACAGAATTTAAGACATTAATAAAAGTAATAAATTAAAAAAATAGAAGATAAAAGATATTTAAAAAATTCATATTCTTTACTGTGATCTGGAATCACATTTTATAGACTCAATAGAATATTATTCATCTCTTCCAATGATTTCTTCACAGTATTTAACTCATCATTTTGAAATTTACTTCACTCTTCCATCATTGGGATACCATATTTTTAATGCTCTATGATTTCATCTAGCTCAATTCACAATGGCTCATTTTGGTCCAAAATATATCAATTGATTATATCATTTTATTTTTTATACAAAAATATTTTGTTACAATTATTTTAGATCTCATAGTCATCATTGAATTTATATAAATCATCAATCACATTATTGTACTGATCATGTATCTTCTATTTCAACTGGGAGTTATTTTGTTTCTATTAAAGGTGTAGTTTAATTTAAAGAATTTAATGATGTTTGATGTTATATCAAGATGATTTAAATTATATTTTAATTTTTTTTGATGTAATAGGAATTGGTCATGGTGAGAGAAAATGTGAAATTTTTGAATGAAGTAGAATTTGTAAAAATTTAAATTTCCATTACTCATAGTTTTCTTTATAAGAAAGGTTACCTATAGTTCATTAGTTTTCTAATATTTCCAAATTTATATATCACTAGGAGTCAGACCGTGAAGTTCATAGTAACACCATGAATGAATTATTCATTAAGGTCATGTAGTTAATAAGTAAAATTAATCGGGATGTAGTTAGTTAAATATATGTATTTCTACATTATCAATATTTGAGGAAATATACTGGCCACATATTGGGATGGAATAAACACCATAATGTGTTCTGGAAAATCTCAGTGGTTCTATAATTTTTTAGGTTTCCACATCCAAGTATAATGGATATACTCTGACAGAATATATCATGCTGTGAAAATGTGTGTTGATGATAATACAGAGAACATTAATGTTATGTCTTGTGATGTATTGCATTGATAATACGGACCACTCTATGTTTCTTAATGTCACACATTCATTAATTGTAACTTCATGTGATATTTAAGCCGTGATGAAAAGTGAATGATGGTGAATATTTATTTTGTGGTTATTATGTTACTGAAAATTAAGTCTCACCATTAACCTTTACATCATACCATGTTTCTATTAGATGTGGTTGTAAAATATTATAGAGTTTAAAATTTCACTACATAATATTTGAAATCATGATTAGATTTCTAGATCCTATAAAATTAGAAAATATTTGAAATATTTGATTCTCAAAATAGTTAGGAAGTTTTTGGGATAATTATTGTCCATCCTTTTTAATTTATGTAGTGAAGAACATCTCAAAAATAATCGAATGGATGGATTTTAAATAGAGAATTTTGGATGTTGATAAAATATTAAATTTTTAATTTCAATTTCAAATTAAATTTATTTAGTGGAATTGACACTAAATTTTTTTGATAAACACAAAATTGACACATATTGAATATTTGGAAGAATGAAAAAGAGTGTTACACCAATAGACATCAAGGAATATCTAGAGGAATGAATACTATTGTATGAGTAGTTTAAATAATTAAATATTTGTAATTATATGAATAGTTATGGTTGGAAATATTTTCATAAAAGACCAGGCACTAATGTAAAGATTTTTTCATATCAATGAAGATCTAGAATTGAATACTATAGAAACTTGTAGGATAACCATTTGTTTATTGTGTTATATCATCGATTTTTCAAGATGTATTGGGGAATAAGAATTCCTTCAAAAGTAATTATAAGGATATGGATAATGTTTAGGGGAACTCAGAGATACATGAACCCATATTATAGGCAACAGTAAAGGGCAATGATATTAATAAACTTTATCCCTCCTTAAAACGCCAAATACATATATATGTGGAATGGAAGGTTGTGTAAATATACAACTTCAGGTTCCATGAATGTCAGTATTTTTTTGATCACAAAATAATTCCACAATATTCTATAATCAACTAAAATATATTCCTTATAAATAATACCTCAACACTAATTTTGTGTATAGTTCTTTTGAAGTCAAATGTTTTTGTTCTCTACTCATTAAACTTATTCTATTAGAAATTTTGAAATACAGTTATCCCTATAAATAGCTATATGTGAGAAACATGATCTAATAACAATAATTAATTCCATAAAATAATTTTATTATGATTAAGATGATTTAATAAAACTTTCATGAATGAAGAAATCTATTTATATATGGGGAAAATGTTTATTTCAATTTCATGTTATCCACAACACCCAATTTGGGAAAAAAACCCTACTATAGTCAACCATTCAACCCAATTGTGATAGAGAACCAAGTCTAAAACTATACTGAGATTCCAGAAATTAAATGTTGATGTGAATCCCATATAGAGGTTCCCTATTTGGATAATCTTTTCAACAATCATTGTTTCATGATAATTTTGTGCACCTAGGGACATTATTTTCCCAATCTAGAATTTCCTTTACAATATATATATATATATGTTTTGAGATTTATATCCCATCACATCAAAATCCATTGAATTATAGATGAATCAGATACAATTATTGCATTTTTCAGACAATTATAGCTTTTCTCATCACTATTACTCTTTCAAAAAGAATATAATAGGATGCATCCATTTCGGTTTCCCTCATGCACCAGTCAGGTAGTGAAACTTGTTTGTAATCCTCATTCATTCGTTTTCAACTCTTGAGAATCTCATTGGGCCTCCTATTAGGTGTAACCCTTGTTCATGATCCCATCACTAGGAAATACCCAAGTACACCAAATAATTTATGCTCCCCATGAATTGCTTGATGTGTTATCCCCACTCAACACCTCATTGTTGACTTTTTTTCAAAATGGGAATCTTCATCACAAGATGTTTAATTATATATTATCCTTCTATATTATCATATGATGCCATATGTGACAATCCTAGAATGACATATGTGATGAGAATGAGATTCATTGTGTGTTGAGAATGAGATAACCCCTATCCCTTAGGTAGTATAGAGTATAATCCCAACATCATCCCTTATTATCGCTCCTTTTTCGACACACACTTCCATGTCACATGACATTAAGAATCACGATGTGGTCATGTCATATGAACCTAAACATTGCACCTCAAAATTAATGGGTCTTGATTCTTTTTTTAATATGATAAATTTGATATATATTTTAGTTTCTCTCCCAATATAATCACTATTCCATCACCCCATTAGGTTGTTTTATCTATAAAGCATGGTCATCACTCTAGATTATAAATAACCCCTCACCAAAACATTCACATGTGTCTATATAAATTTTAACCATTTGAGAGAATCCCACTAGATGAAAAAAATGAGTTTTCAAATATGTGACATGTGTATGTGGATCTATCCCCACTAGATGTTGACCTTAAAAAACCCCATATGTTTTGAGAATATATGAACATATCCCCACTATAAATTAAACTATATAATTATCTTTAGAGAGGTTCCCAAGAGGCCATATGTGATTATATTTGGAGAACCCCACATGTTCGATTAGAAACTAATCCCATATGGATGAGTGTTGGGTGCCTTATATGATATGCATAATAGCCTATGAGGTTAGCATATATGTTGAGAATCCATCCCATATGCTGCTATCTGAATTTATTTATCTGTTTGATGAGAAATGGATGCCTTCTTTGATGAGTATAAGAATTCTATGTGATGCGAATATGTTATTTTAATTCTTATCATAGGTTATTTTAATGATATTCTTAGATTTTTATGGGAAAAAGACACCACCTATGATTATCCAATGGTAACTTATGTGATGTTCAAATATTTAGTTTTTCGATGACCATAAGAAGCCTCACAAGATGATATTGAGTTACCTTACGTGACAAGCCATGCATACCTTGATAAATGAGACAATTATGTCTTATGTGGTAATAATATGTTTCCTTTTGAAATGACCATAAGATTCCCTGGGGCTAATAAATTGAACACCTATATATCCTGGTTATTCTTTATCCTTCTGGAAATAATATCTTGTATATATATTATTTTCTTGATAGTTATGTATCGATCTCTTAAAACAAGATATTGAACAATATTTATCCTATATAAATAATATTTCTGAAAAACAAAAATTTATATCAATTAGTCTATTATTTATCATTATAAAAATTGAGAAATATCATGTACCTGTTACATATATAAATACCTCGTTGGGATGTGAATGGATACATAATAGAATTATCCTGATAAAATGATCCATATTAATATTCTAAAACTCTTATCCATTGTTTCTATGGATTTTCCAGAAAGTATAGAATTTCTAATTTTAATATAAATAATAAAACTATTAAAAATAATTGATATTTTTTGTATTTAATTGAGAAAAAAACTACCCATTATAATTATTATATGATTAAAATAAGATATTCATGTATTTTTCTTAGATAGTGATTGAGGATCAATTGGGTCCAAAAAGATCAACACGAATGAAATATAGAATTCTAAATGTTAAAAATTATATAATTTGTTTAATTAATACTTTATATTAAATTTGATATTGATAAAGATACCAATCAGATGAAGTGTTAAACTAAATTCCTAAAAGACAATCATAGGTTCTTACTCTGAATGTTTTGTATGGGTCAGTATGTTACAATGTGCAAAATTATTATTCCATTTTCATGAATTATTCATAATTTTACTATTGAAAGGAAACTTACGTTATAATATGTCTACTAGGTCTTTGGTATGGATGATAAATTTGGTTTTTTAATGTTTTCTGTGAATTTCATAAAACTGACACATTATTTCATGTCAACAATATGGGTAAAATAAATTATATATGATTTTATTTATTGAGTTCAATATAAATATCCAGCATTAATTTCTAGAATTTAAAGATATATTATAAATAAATATTAATATAGAGATTTTAAATATATTTTATTGAATTTATTATTTATATTTATATTTGATACAATTATATTTATATTAATTAATAAAATAAACATGTAATTTGATGTATCCAAAAAAACATATTAATTAATTTAAAATTATAATATTCTAGTGTATATGATATTTATGTTAATGTTATTCTTCTAGGAACTAAATTTATTAATTATATTCTTATTTTTTAAAAAAATTTATCTTCAAAATTTAGTTGGTGTTAAATAGTCAATATTGAAATGACTATCTGGAATTGATTTTTAAAAGGCTCTCAATTCTTATCTTATATATGGTAGGATCCATAATATAACAAATCCACCCCTTATTAAAAATTAAAACAAGATTAATTATAAAAAATTAAACATAAATGATATAAAAATATAGATAATTATAGTGTTATTGTGAAATAGGAACATTAAATCTTAAAACATGGAATGCAACATCTTTATTGAAAACTTATTTAACATGTTCGTACTTAATACTGCATGGGATAACCTAAATAAATGCATATTCAAGGAGATATAATGCTCAGTAAGGGAATATTCATGGAATAAGATGAATCATGTTTAAAAATATTCATATAAAGGGGCCAAAAAGTGTATGAATCAAAAACATGAATGAAAAGATATGATATAGCATGAAAACATAATGTCACCATGGGAATGTGGAAATAACATAAATGCTGCATCATAGGTCAATGGTAAAAATCAAGACATCTTTATATAAAATTTATAATAAATTAATCTATTTCACACCCTATACCAACATGACATGTCATGATAATAAACATTTCCCAATGCATTGGAGTGCAATATATTTCCAGGCATACCAATCAATTTCAATTCATTATCATGCTTAAGTGTTCCACATAGATCAAACTAGATGGATTCATTCATCGTCTTATTTTATTCCATGAACATGTTTTTGAGAATATATACATAAAAATACTCAATAATAATGATAATGAGTGAATAAATGTTAAAACTCATGATATAAATTTGTTGTGGTATTCACTACACAATTGTTTTGGTGTGTATTCATGTGGGGAAATTTTAAAAACATAATAGGGACATGTAAATATACATTGAAAGAATTAATGAGAGTTAAATGTGTTTATATTCATTTAGAAATCATAATAAATATATGGGTAAGGTGAGATAACATACCCCATCATTAAGAATTTGAAATTTAAGTTAAAAAATGAAGAATATTCCAGAATAAAGGGAAAAAATAGAGGTTCCCTTATGAAATATTGGCAGGCTAACGATGTCGCGTAAAAATTCATAAAAAAGGATAATGAGAGATAAGGGGTACTATAGCCATTTGAAAATAAAATGGGAAGTAATAGGGACATATAATGACATATCACATTATTAGGAAATGTATAATATAAGGCATAACATAATAAAGAAACCTGAATAATGAGGATAAAGGAAAGAACTCTTACTTGAGTGTGTGACTCCCAAAGCTTGAAATGGACTTATTCAGATCATGGGGCACCTTGGGAGGATTATGGAGATCGTAGGGGAGGTTATGTATGTGTCCAAATATTTTGAGTGAATGGAAATATTATATTGGGTTAGTTTATATAAGAAAATAGAGGGATTGCTTTAATATTTAGGTTTTATACACCACAAAATAATATATTCAAACCCGCATAAATTCCATTGGATTTTTACCATGGTTTCAGGAAAAGGTGAGTGTTTTTAATTATTTTATTGGGAAATGGGAAGAACTTGTTAAAATAATGTTCGTTCTTATGTGGAGGTGAGTAAGACATTTAAATAAATGAATTTAAATCTCTAAAATATATTATTGATTTTTTAGGATCTATAAAGGGTAAATAAGAATAATGAAATAAACATTAAATAAAATTAATTGAAGGTTAAAAATATATTTTTCTTAGGATACCAATTACATTATTTATTACATAATCATCATGTCATTATGATGTCATGAATACAACATATATGTATATGGTATTAAATTTTTAACCAAAAATTTGGTTGTCTCAAAAAATTATAAAAATTTCACCATTGGATAATTTTGATATTCCCATTTCAAAAATAATTTTCATTTAATATATATAATTTTATAAATATATTATTTTTCACTTGTAAAAATAATAACCAATGTTTATTGAAAATAAAATGCTCCATGAAATAATAATTTTAGAAACCTAATAAAACACTATATTTAGATCTATAAAAAGTATATGATCACTTATTTTGGATAAATAATTTAATTATAATATTAGAATAAAATTTTATTCATTCCAAAAATGACTTTTCTCATTAAAATGAATTCCTTAATTGAATTGAATAAAACTCAGATATAATATTCATGTTATGTAGTACCAAAATAAAAATATATTCATTTTTATTTATAAAATAATATATATAATAAATTTTCTAGCGTATTGAAACATATCCATTTAATATAAAAGTGTATTCCCCCTATGTAAGGTGATCAATGATGATACTTTGATGGGGTCCTTTGACAAACATGGTTTCATATGGGATCTCAATGAGCTTGAAATTCTCTGATAAAAAGTTTTCCTCATTCTTATATTGTATGATCAAAGCATGGGATTGGACAAGGGAAATGTCCAGTGATGCTATCTCCAATAGAAATGAAAATAAATGAGATTCATAGGGTAAAATCCTACTGTATGACTATATATGATCCTTTTACTATGTCAATTGGATTTCATAAAGCCATATATTCTTACTAATCATGCGATAACTGTTTTATGACTATATTAACAATGATAATTATTTTTAACGGTCATTTAAATAAAATTGGATATAAAACAACAATTTAATTTTTTTATAACAATTTTACATAACAAAAAAATAAATCATAAGAGGAATGTATTTGTTATAATTTGGGTTGTTACACATAGATATAATATCCCTATGTTCCCCAAGAATGTTTCTGATCAAAAACTTGGTTGAAATTGGTTTAGATTAAAGTATAAAAATCTTATTCAATAGTTATCATCCATACATAACTCTGGATATAAAAGTTTATGACTCTTTTTATACTACAAGGATCCTCACAATTTATATCAGTCCATAAATCATTGAAATTTCAAAGTATAACCCCATGAGATTATAATACACTTAAACATATCTCATAATACTTAAACCAAAGTTGATATCATTAAAATAAATAGGAACTTTTAATTGTATCCTTTTTTATGTATTCACATATATTTTATGATTAATATTACTACTATTGAATTGTGGATTCATTAATACAAGTCTATATATGAATTCCATGATCATCAGTTTTTTTAAAAGGTCAATTCAGAAGCAAATGCTTCTGACGCTTTATTTAATAAAGAAAATAAGATACAGGAAGAAGGCGAACTGGGTCACACAGTCCACAGTGCCCTCGATCTCAAGACTATAAATCATAGTACGACATGTCATTTCCATAATCCGACTCTCCAGCAGGTTCCCACCCAGATTGAGATTTATTTTGGTTGAAAGCCTTCCAATAATTGTCATCAATTCTTCTTGAGGCCCTTGAAGCTGATCTAGTGGACACAATCTTAGGGATTTGAGAGTAATCTTTGCGAGGTCTTCTCTTTACAGGAGCAGAAGTAAAATTTTCACCATCAGTCATCCTTGCCTCTCCAGCTTATTCATGAATTTTTTTATTGTTTCTAAGTATTTTTTTAAGTTGATTAGAATATATGATCAATGTTTTATGTTTTTTATGTGTTTGGAGATGGATATAAATGAATTAAAATGATTGTTTAATTATTTAAATTAATTATATATTATTCAAATTTTTATTGATTTTAAAAATTATGGATGTTCATAAGATTCATCGTATATGTTGTTCGTACATAATAAAATTTTTATGGTACAATGAAATGTTGTTATGTATAGTGAGGAGAGGTTTGGAAAATTTGGAAAGGCATGAACTATGTAAGGTTCACTAAGATATCATAATATTTAGTAGAATCATTGTAAGGTAAATTTAGAAGAATTCATATGGTTCATAAAAATATTGAAAATGTAATTTTTATATGGTTTAATAGAGTTTTTTAAAATATTCATGGACTTATTAAGGATGTATACAATACAACATAAGGTGTTCAAAAATATTATTAGATTCATTAAATTGTATAAAATCAAAATAATGAAAACTAAATCAGATGATTGATTAGTATATTAAAATTTATTAAAATCATAGCTATTTGTGAAAGTCCTGTTCATTGAAATATTTTTGAATAATTTATATTTTATTTTATATAATGGTTCATAGGTTATATTCATATAGATTTAAAATTTAAATATTAGAAAATTTTCCTCAAGGTATTTTTGGTTATTGTTAATTGAAATGATATACATCATAGAATAAAAGGATAATTATCAATTGATATTTATAGAGATAATATTCCAAATTCCATATAAATTATTTCTGTAATATTGAGAAAAGATTCATGATGAATATGAAAATGAGAAAAAAACAAATAACTAATAAGAATATCACACGACATTGATGTGACTCATTAGGTGTGGATTAGAAGTATCATTAAGGGTGGCCTAAAATACAGTATCAAGATCAACTATATAAAATTTTGAAGACCTAAAATCATTCTTATAGAATTTTTATCATGTAATTCTTATCCTTATAGTCCTCACATAATTATTTTCCCACTTTAATTGGTCTAGATACACCCCTGGATTCCTACATTTAAAATTTATTCATGATTTCTCTATCATTATTTTTCTATAAAATACTAATGTACTATATATCCTGTTTTATATTTAAACACTATAAAACAGTATTTATCCATGTATAGACATCCTAAACGTTTCCATCAGGTGTCCTGAGAGCTCCCAAAAAACAGTTTACTAGAAGAAAAAAATCATTTCACCAGCATACAGAATCACAAAGAGTGTTCTGGTGTCTGATTTAGTCAATTTAAATTTTGTTGAAACATACCATTATCCAAAAATACTTGTATTCATATAATAATCATGATTGAAATAGAAATATCTCACATCTAGTTTCAACCAATAATAAGTCTTAATTAACATACAAACATTGATACTGAAGGATTCAAAAATAAATTCATCGGGATGCTTAATGAAGTCCTTCTCATTAATCTCAGCATTCAAGAATTTCAACATTACATCCATCAAGAATATATCAAACCCTTTCTAGGGGTCTATGGAATAAAATATTATTATATTTACCTAGTCAACCGAGAAAATGTTTAATAAAATTCAAACCCTTCAATCTTTGAATAACAATTGAATGTAATCACAAATTGATTTCCAACTAATTTCCGAGAAAATATATATTATTTATAAAAACTCATTTCAATATAATCATATTAATGTTTTTTGTTCTAGAATGAATATAGAATTTCTCTTTATTTTTAATCTATTCAAGATCCTCATTAATGAATGAACTCATATTTTATATTCAAAATATTCTCCAACAATCCATGGTTTTAAATTATAAAATATACCAGTATAGTCATCTAATATTATTTTTATGTTAATTTATAAATAATTATTTTAATCTCATATTATATGTTTATTACACAACTAATTCCTATACTCAAAATGTTACCCATAATATTTTTATTTTAGTTACCATCACAAGTGTACACAAAAATGATTTCAATTTTCTATGGGGTTTCAGTATCATCATTTTCTTAATTAAATACATTTTTTAAAAATAATCCTTATATTAAATAAGAATAAAATTTAGGATATATTAATATTTTTCAAGAACAACTACATCATCATTATCATGAATTTTTCCAGGTGTTTTTCATAACATCGATATGAACATATGTATTTCATATATCGAAGGAATATTCCAGAATCTAATTTTTCCTAAAAAATGATTCCATATCGCCCAATTCATATGACTGAAAAAATAAACAAAAAATAAACATAAAAATAGGGTGAAAATTTAGTTTTAAATAATTTTATTAGTTCTGATCTCTGGTAACTAGAAACATATAGATGTGTCAAAATAAGTAAGTATTACATTAGGAAAGTCAAAACAGGTTATATTTCCAATTACCAGAATCATTTTGTTAAATCGTGTAAGGGGAATTAATATCATGATCAATTACATGTTTTTTATATATTTTAAGAACAATCTATATTATTTCCAGCACCATTTTCTATTCTCAGCCTTTTCAGTAACAAACTATTCTATTTTTTGGCGTCCTCATGGACCTCTAAAATGTATTTTGCGCTTGAAACTTGTGGAAAATTAATATAATACATGTAATTTCGGAGAATTAATTAATTAATATGATGAAATAACTATCTATGTGTGGTGGAATCTATGATATTTAACCCAAACAAATTTGTGTGTGCCATTTTTAATTGTTCACCTATTTTAATATCAACCCCTTTGTGTGATTTTATAATCATTTTCCCCTTCGTACAAACCTTGAAAACCATAGTAGTGTTTTCTTTTAGAATATGAATGTTGCTATTAAAATATTCATTAATAATATTCCTCATTTAATTTTTTCCATAGAGCGCCCAATATACTATTATCCTAACCATTTACATCGTTCCATCACAGATAATAACTTGATTTTGTATCCCAATTTTCTAAAATGTTTCCTTTTGGTTTGATTCTATTTTAGATAATATCATAATATCTAATTTTATTAAAAAAAATAAACACTAATAATTATTTCTTCATTTGAAAAATCATAATTATATTATAAACATAATTAGTTATGATTTAATCAATAAAATATTCTAAATTTTCTAGGTCATAACTTGTTCTCTGCAATCATAGTAGTTTCAACCCCATTAAGTTATTTTTGTTATTTCATTTCTAGAAGTGACTAAAACTCCCTAAAACATATCTACATTAATCATGATTTCTTGATCTCTAGTTAAGTGAGTTGAAGAACTAATATCCATTATACAGGGCCACACATTAAAATTACATAAAGCTAAACATGATCATAAATTTTATAAATTCAATCATATATCATCTTTCTATGTTTAAATTATCCATAAAGTAGTGATATTTAAGAGTTTTGTGTTATAAATGGATGAGAGAATGTGATATTGAGATATTATTCTCACCCAAAGGATCTTAGAGTGATCGACTCCTTCACTCTCCTAGAATCAAGAAGATCCAATATAGAGAGAACGCCCCTCTAGTTTTCTGTAATCAACAAATATAGTTTCTTGAAACTTACTACCCTTTCATCTTCTAATGTTTCATCATTTTATATTAATTATGTTTTGAATAAACCATAAATTATATGTTTTGTTTTAATGGGAACTAATTAGTCCTATATCACCCAAACGTTGTTGGAGTGGGATGATCTTTTAGTTCAATATTGACATAATTTCATCCAAGCATAGAAGTAAATTTAAAAATATTTTAATTGGAATATGTGTGATGATGATTTTGCGATTTCCATGTTTTTTGTTCATTATACATATCCCCAATGTGAATACTTCCATATGATGATAACTTTTTCCAATGTTAGCTCTATTATATTGTTGTTCATTTTAGATTCGTTATTATCTTGGAGAAAAAAATAATGATGTAACTATCCAAGGAATCCTTGTTTCTTCATATGTTTCGTGTTTCATAATTGAAAGAAATAATTTGAATTTCCTTGAGCACAGTGTACATTATAAATTATAGGACTATTGTATAAAAACTATTGATTTTTTTACATATTATTATAGAGGAATATGGTATGAATTATTCCTTAGTGTGAATAAATAATCATATGTAATGAAATTATGTTTGAGGAATCCAAATGGAAAGATGTTGAGTTTCTTACTTTATAGTATTCTACATATCACCAAGAGTATAATATGTATAACGAAGAGGGGCAAATTTTTTTGTGATATGGATGGTCATATAA